>CM070563.1:871176-1321841 GCA_036346405.1 Phyllostachys edulis
AGGGCAAATGGCCACGCTCCACGCAGTGAGTTCGACCCTCTTCGTCCATATGTACCATGCATTTCTAATTCCCTAAAGGCATACATGTACTGATCCTTGCTTCGTTAGTCTGCGTGTCATGTAACCCCCTTGTCTAAAGTTCTCCATTGTGTATAAATTCTCTGGCGCATCGCAATATCACTTACCTTCCTACTTACGAATTATTGTTATCTCAATCATCCTCACAAAATTCTTCAGAAATTTACCACACTACAACAACATACGACGATCACAAAAATGTTATTACGAGTCTAACAGATTTCGTACCCTTGAGAATCTACGAAAAATCACAATCGAACCAATCAACCTTGTAACCACCCTTTATTCCCAACAATTGCTAAATGTATTACCTAAAAATGTCCATTTATTCTCCCACAATTATTTCCATCGGATTAATTTCTGTGCCAATACACCTCTCTGGCGACGGTAGTGTCCATATTTGGACCTGATGAGTTTTTAGTGTCCATATTTCTTCCTGATTTTTTAGTGCCCATATTGTTTCTTAATTTTTTTGTGTCTATATTTCTTCCTGATTTTTTTGTTCCAATTCTCGGTGCAATTAAGGCGGTAGCATGGGGCCAAATTATTATTATTTCAATAATGCTCGACCCTGTCACGCCAACTCTCAAGATGTGACAAGGCAGGTTTATCACGCCATGAGTTATGACGTGACAGATGCCACGCAAGCCCTCAACGCTGCCACGGCGCGTGGACAAGGGCTTGCGCGACAGCTTTGGCCACACCGAGATCGGTGGCGTGACAGTACGGTTTGGCCACGTCACGGGTGTCGGCGTGATCAAAGGGGTCAGAATTGGAAAAAAAAAGTTAGCAATGGATTAAGTTTAAAATATTAATAAAAAAGATTAAATAATAATAAATAAGTATCTGGCTGTAGTACTCTTCCTATCCTGTTTCCATGAGTTACATGCGTACATGTCCATGCATGTTAATTATCGAATTTTTGGCCAAAATGGTGCAAATTCGCCCTGTATTTGCCAGAATGACCGTCTTCACGCAGAATTTGCAAAAATGACGTCCTGTCGCATGGTGGCCGTCTTGCAGCAGCGATCAGAGCCGACACTTGCCTCAGTGTCGTATGACCACCGTCTTGTGTGGAGCCTTTCGCATAGCCACAGCATGCAGTGGGGTAGATGCAACAATTTTTTTTTCCTTTTTTCTTTAAATTCATTTAAGCATACTTTTGTATGAATTTTTAAATATAGAAAATGAGATCCAAAAGTTATTTTTTTAAGAGCCTCCCGACACAGTGTACTTGCTTGTATCATTTTTTAAAATTTTATCTATTCGAATTTTGTCTCGAAAATTCATTTAATTATACTGTTTGTAGGAATTTTAGAGACAAAATCTGAACGGATAAATTTTGAAAAAATTAAACAAACAAGTACACTATGACGGTAGGCTCCACAAAAGCATTCATAATTTTTTGAGCTCATTTGCTGTATTTAAAAATGCATACAAAAGTATACTTAAACGATTTTTTTTTAAAAAAAAGGAAGAGAGAGAGAGAAAGCTAGTGCCCTCTGCTCTAGACCGTCCGGGTGTCTTCTGATGCCCCCTTCTTCCTTACGGTGGGTGTGCGGGGAGGCCTCCACCGTGCAGTGGTCGTGAGCAGAGGGCAAGTGTCACTCAAGGCGTCTGCCGCACGACCATCATCACATATAGCGTCATTTTTCGATTCAAAAAGTCCGCGTGTATCGTAGGTGTTTTTTCAGTTTGTTGATTCGTGCATGAGATCGCCGCCGCCTATGCTATGATCCGGAGACAAGGGAAGGGACCGATCGCTGTCGCTAAGACTAATTTCGATCCTCCTGTTTTTTCCAAAAAGTCACGCGGTATCGTAGGTGTTTTCCGATTTGTTGATTCGTGTATGCTGTCGTTTCCGATGCACGTAACCAACCGTTGCGCATCATGTAATTCACAAATTATATTGTGAAGTCTCTCATATTTTATTCTGAAATTTCATCAATTCTATTTTCAAATACGCGAAGATGGTCATTCTTGTAAATACGGGGCAAATTTGCGCCATTTCGACCAAAAAGTCGTCAATTATCCGAATTTGTATCGTGTTTGGTTTTCGGTTGGATATGTACTAGGGTTTGGGTCTACGGTGGACTCAGTCTATGGAATAGCACGGACATGTGGGGCCCACATGGCATCGACTTGGATCATGGTGGACTAGGTCCATGTTGGTTTGGATCTAGGGTTAGGTACGGGTGGCGCTTGCGTGGCGGTGGGACTGGCATGGCGCACACATAGCGCTAATGTGGCAGCCACAGTGTCAACCTAGAGCAACTGACTCTGATTCAGTTTTCTTATCCGTTTAGAACTATTGTTTCTTGTCTATATATGTACCTATGTTGTCGCACATTTTAGCCCAACTAACGGCCAGTAAGGATTCCCTGCTTTTTCATATACCCATTTCTTCTCCTTCTCCTTCTCTCTCTTTCTCCTCTCTCCTCTCGTCTATCGACACAAAAATGCTAGTACCTATCCTGTCAAGTTCCCATCTCATTCGTCGAAAAAAAGTTCCCATCTCATTACTACTAACTCTTATAGTATACTGCCTAAGTGCCTATGCCATTGCTACCTGAAAAGGTACAATAATTCAGCATGGAGAGGAAACCACTGGCTAGTTGCGTTCTGTGTCATCACAAAGTCAAAAGACAAGACTAGAAACCATAGTTCCCCAGACCTTACGGAAAAGTTGTGTTCAGTATACATGTATAATAGTAGTATTGCTATGCATGGATCACCAATATGTGAGCAGCTACTAGTAATATACTACTGCTAGTATACCGGTGTACAAAAGATGTTTTCACTAACTGGTTGTGTTACCATTAATTGAAGATTATGAGAACCGATTAGTGTCGGTTGTAGGTTGCATTCATCGATATATCTTTGCGCCGGTTTTGTCACGTAGATGCTTAAGCTTTGCACTGGCAGTTGCCTGTTGTTTTCTTCTTGTAATGTGGCTTCGTCCTTAGCCATCAGTGTTACACTGATACACCGGATGTCTACATTGTTTGCCCCTTAATCAAGGTGTCAACAGCAAATGTTATGTAGCTCTTGACAAAAATTGAAGATAGGTACATCCCTAGTATGAATGTTCCATGACCATGAGCAGTTTCAGTTCAATTGTTTTTGTCAACAACAAAACCAATACCGCATCTTCTTCTCCGTCAGCAACAACAGGATGAGACTATTTCTTGATCCAAAGCAGAGCAATATAATGGAGTCCTAGCTTACTTAATAAACAATTCATGCCCCATCATAATTTGGGAAGCAAGTATTATTCCAAATTGGCAATTGATAAATGATAAGCAACACCCAGAGTCACACGGCAACAGCCTTGGGTTGATATTTCTCCTGCAGAATTATTTCGTGTTGCTTTCAGAGATTCCAATGGCTAGCATAATCACAAGGTTAGACGACCGGAGGGGCCGATTAAATTTTATAATCTCTTCTTTTAAAAGTGCTCCTACTTGTGATTATCACCTGTGGGGAACGGAGAGGCAATGAGCCCACCATGCTGTAGATTGGGTTTGTCTTGAGATGAAATCACACATGTGAAAAGTATTCTATTGCCCCAGTTGGACAAGGAAATGGAATTTGACATACGAAGAGTTCTCCTATCTTATCCTTGGCCAACTCCAACTTTGTATGCTCATAGTTCATTCGGTTGCTGACATGCAACAGAGCAGTGACATTTTCTGTATCCTCACGTGGATTCAAGCATTTTAAGCGGTCGGTTCGCGCGAAAATGGGCTGAAATGCGCAATCGCAGCGTCCCGTCATCTAGCTTTCTTCTTCAGAGTTTTTTTTGTTTTGTTTTGCAGTGCAGACTGCGGAGTACTAGCAGAATCTGATTTCAGGGGGAGAGTGAATTAATTCAGGTCCACGTCCATGGTTCCCAATGGCAGTGACGATGGCATACCTTTCTATTAGTTGCCAGTGTCAGCGACTTGACAAGTGCCGGCCATTACTCACTTTCCCTGGGTAAAAGGTTGGACTTCTCTGTGAATGCACGCACTTGACCGTTTCAGGTCCTTTTCAGCTCCCATGCGAACCATCCGTCGGCATGAATCGACGAGAGTTTGTTGACCCTCGAGTCTCGATGCACACCATCTATCTAGCGAGTATGCTTGTGGTGAAATCAAAATGTAACATGCTTGAGCAAGTGGCAGAAAGATTTGCAAATCACACCAGTCTAGCAGCAGACAAGAATGCAGGATGACTGCACATTGAGCAGCATTCGTGGGCTCGCCAAGTAGACAGACAGACAGACACATAGATAGATAGATAGATAGATATCTGATGGGGAAGAGTATCTTTAAGGTTAAGAGGGCTCCACCTCCACTGCCTGCTTTAACCGAGAAAAAAACGAGCTGCAGGAGAACCAAATGGCATGTGAAGAGCGAGCGGTATCTCGAACGACAGCCGCAGATGCGAAGGAGGCGGAGAATCTGACGGTCCCTGTGCTCCGGCAAAGCGCCTTTGAGTTGAGTGGCAGAAGAATCTTTTTTAAATTCAAACTTTGTCCAGCCTCACTGCCATCCCTTTTTCTTGATTCTTTCATGGCAAGCAAGAGAGAGTTTGAGTTGGAAACATAGGGGAGACGAGAGTGCAGACAAATTCACCATATATGAAAGGAATAGTTAATTTTATATGCAATTACAAATCTCGATCCGCCATCAGAAGTGACATCCTCTCACGTGCCATTGTAAAGTCAAAACATATCCTTTTATGTCATTGTTGACCAATCAAGCCGTGAAGTGACTATACAAATATCATTTTGCCATGGTTATCTTCTTCTTCCTCTCACTCCTTATCACTCACCCTCAGCCTCCTCCAGCTGTGAGCGGGCCATCGCGGTTGAGGGAGGCAACTGCCGCTCGATCTCACATCGACGAAAGGGAGGCAGCCATCGAGTGGACCCACGACTGGATGGAGAAGGCTGCCACTGCCGGCTCGATCCACATCAGAGATGGAGGAGGACGTTGGAGTCCATGGCGCGCCTCGCGTGCGGAAGCACTAGAGGGAGGGGTAGTGCTAGCTCCGATGAAGGGCGCGAGAGCGGGGGAGACGATGGTGGAGATCGGTGGGGACGTTGATGTCGACAACGATGACAGGGAGGCGTGCGGATCAACAACGAAGATGGCGTCAGGACAAGGTGTTGCGCACTTGTGCGAGCTCGCCCATGGCGGCAATGCGACTCAGGTCAGTAGAGATCTAACGCGACGACGGTGGTTCGAGAATGGCATCACTGGATCGAAGGTGGGATGGCGGGTCGAAGCTAAATAGGAGACGTCAAAGAGGGTTCACCACCGACAGCAAAGAAGACGCCAAAGGTGTCGATACAATGCGCTAGTTCGAATCGGGGCGATGCATAGGGGAGAGAGAGAGGAAGGTGGAGGAGCTCACCCCGCTGGACAGGGCAATGACAGCTGTGCAGGTAGAGAAAGGCGACGGCGTTGGGTGAATGGGAGGAGAGAGAAGCAGAAATGGAAGAAAAGAAAAGGAGAAAGGAGAACAAAGAAATGAGGGTATTTTGGAAAAGTTGATGAAAAAAAATAAGAGATGTGACGGCAGTAGCATAAAAGGGTATGTCGACTTTGCAGTGGTATATGAGAGAGATATCACTTTATAATGATAGGTAAGAGACCCAAAATATTTGCAGTGAGATATAACTTTTTTGCTCCAATAATTAAAGCTAGATGCATTGTCAGCGGTTGCATTTGTAGACTAGCAGTAGCAGTAGCATTATTGGTCCGAAAGTCTCAGATGCTTTTTTGGCATAAGACGAGAAAGAATAAGGAATTGATGGTGACAAAGCCGATGGTGCAACCGATCCCAGCTAAGCATCGGCACACAAAACACAGAAAGGAACAGAGAGAGCAGTTGGGAACCAAGTTATCTAATGATTTTTTAAGTAATATTATTTCAAAAGATAATTACAAAAAATAAATAGTCATCCCAAAAAAAATACAAAAATGGCTCTTGTGATCGGTTCAACTCCCATGACAGAACCTTGTTGATTCGTCGTCGATGCAGGTAGTAGTCCGCTAATTGAACCAACGATAGGAGTCAAACCTTAAACTGGTTGGTGCATTTGTGATTTTCAACGAAAATTAACGATCCGAAATCTGTTAGACTCGCAATAACATTTTGTAATCGTCGTATGTTGTTTTAGTGCTGTGAATTTCTGCAGAATTTTGCGAGGACGATTGAGGTATCAATGATTCGTAAGTAGGAAGGTAAGTGATATTACGATGCACCCGAGAATTCATACACAGTAGAGAACTTTGGAGAAATGACCTTTTGCCATTACTTGCTCATCTACATGCACTGTATATTATGGAAGGAAACAAATATGAATTTTCCATTACTATCAAAACTACAACAAATCACACTGATATTACATAACATTTAGCAAAACATCGTAACACTTAGTTTTTTTCAAATCAAAATATTAATTCAGAACATTAGCAATAACATATTACAACTGTTCGTGCTTTTTCGTGGCCGCGGCCTCAACGTCCCCCATGTGGACTGTCTCGAGTCGATCGACCAGATGAGGTCCCAGCGGTGACGTCCGGAGTGTCGATGTCTCCTTTGTCCCGAGGATTTCTCATGGGGTATTTCTTGAATGTGTGTCGGAGACCGCAAATGGATCACTTTTTCATCTGACGTCCGACTTCGCTTCGTCCATGTCGTCCTCGACACGCCGCACCTATCGCCGACCAACCTTTCCCTTGATCTATCAATGTTCGTGGCTCGATTAGTTGCTCCCAGGTCGGATTGCCAGTGAAATGATCAACCACGGTGTAACCATACATCTCTCCACTCCAGGTTTGCATCACCACCTTCTTGGTTAAATAGTCAGAGAGGTATCGTGTCCGGATCTTTGCGCCACCGTCGAACATGAGACCTTGACATTGGAGTAGGGTCTATGCAGAAGAAGGGGCTTGTTGCAAGTGCATATGCAACTACCATGGCGTAGCGTGCACTCGTGGATGACCCTCTCGCGATTCATCCCGTGGCGTCCTTTATCCTGCACATTATCTCGAAGCGAAGCTTCGTTGTGCCCATCTCGAATGCCTGGTGCATCTCACCATTCTTGGTCTTCTCCTCCATGTACTTGGTGACCATGACGGGGTAGAGTACTATGTCATTTGCCATGGTGAGCAACACGTTGTTACTTCTGTCAACAAAGTAGTTCGTCGTACCGCGGAGAATTATCTCTACAATACCAACCAAAGGGAGACACCTTGCGCCGCGCATGACCTAGTTGTACACTTTGTCTAGATTGGTTGCCATGACACCATATCGAGCACCACCCCTGTCATGTAGCAGCGACCACTTCTCATTAAGCTCGTGCTCAATCCAGTCCGAGAAGCATTTCACATGCGCCCCCGTCCTCCTCGTCAATCTGGGAGTATCTGTGGGTAGCTGTGGCAATGCTTCGGGGGCCTGGTTAGCGCTTGAGCAAGCCCTTTTCGGTGCCTCCCTTTTGTGCATCTTGGTTCGCTCATCCAGAATCTTCCAGAGTGCTTCGAACCTCCGCCGCAGGTTCTAGTTACCACCGCTGAACAGTTCATCAAGTCCTTATTGTGGAAGCGCTTGTAGAAGTTTGCACCCAAGTGCCTCATGCACCACCGCTCAGAGACCGCCCACCAAGTAGTCGTTCTCTCCTTGTTGTTCTTTGAGTTGTTGCACTCAAGAGACCCGCATGCCGATCATGTATGAGGCATACGTTTGACGACCCTATACAATGTAAATCCTCAAATTCTTCAGAACCACAACCACCGTCCGTGTTCCCACTTTACGAAAACGAATGCCATGGAAGAATTTGATTGTTCACGTCGTCGCTATTGCAATCGAGATCAGCCCTTATACCTTCCGGTCAGAATGTGCCATCGGCGCACAAGATTAGACGACGTATCGTTTAGGAATGCATTGATGCATGGACCAAACGCGAGAATGCTCATTGTAGTACCTTTTATTGGCCCACTCGATGTGTGAAATCTTGAATGTCGACATGAGTGCCGGATTCCTATATTGTATTACTTGGAGTAACTAGGGAGATTGTGGTAGAGTCATCAAGCGTCTGAACATTGATTCAATGCCTTCATTTTACCCTCCACGCCTTGACATAGCTGATTGTGTACTAGAACCTTGCCTCAATCGTCCGAATAATGGACTGTGGCTCAAAATCTAGATTATCCACGATCTCACCGTACATGAGGTTGGCAATGAAGCTCGATGATGAGTTCTGTGGGGCTGCATTGACTTCAATGACGACACATTTGTGAGAGACGACTATAGAGCACTTCCAGTAGGTGTCCCACTTAGACTGAAATGCGTGCACTCGCCAAGGGCATCCCTCTATGTCGCACTTCACGTCGTAAGATCTTCGAGTAGACTTGACGAAACATGTACAAAAACCAATATTCCTACTTTAAAAATAATTTTCGGCATTAACTGAATAACCACCACACAAAAATGTAAACCAAATTTAAGTTACTCAGCAATTTAAACAGATTTGTAATAGGGTCTTCCAGTTTAGAGGATATTTTTAAATATTTTTCAAGTGCAAATATAAACAATAAACAAAGTTCTTCCTATTTTCCTAGTTTCGTAGTTTTAAATTAATTTTTCAACATTAACAATATAATTACCACGCACAAATAGAAAGCTAAATAAAGCTATGATTATTTTTTTACATATTTGTAATATGCATCTTCCTATTTCTGCAGATTTATCCTAAATAGTTCGAGTGCTGAAACATTCATAACATGTGTACGACATACTACACTATACACAGCTCAATTAATATAGTACATAATTTAACTACAATGATCTAATCTACTAAATTCTACTCGCTATCCTACTGAATTTTATGTCGCTATCCTACTGAATTCTATGCACTTAGTTCTACATAATTCTACTCGATATAGCTCAAATGTTGTACTTAATTCTACAAAATTTGACATAATGTACAAAGTTGCATAAAAAATATACCGCAAGATGACCGATTGGATCGATGCTCATCAATCTCTCTCTCCGCGAGGAACTAGTAGAAACTTCGCTATCTTTCCTCCCTCCTCTCCTCCTCTCTTCTAGTTTTTTTTTGAAATTAAAATGAGCTTTGGATTGATTTTCGGGGTTTTGACAAGAGCCGCGTTTAATTTTGCTGGCGAAGACTGCTCACTTCTGTCATCATTTTGTAATTGTTTGGGACGGCTATTTATTTTTGTAATTATCTTTTAAAAAATTATTATTTTTTTAAAAAATCGTTATCTAAGTGCATGCAGTGCAGGGGCGCATGAGGATTAACTACGAAGACAAGATACTACTAGTATACATGAACACAAGGAGACAACACCGAGATGATTCAGATGAGAACCGCTGAATTGGCAAATGTTGTAGGGAGATGCATGAATTACGCGTGCCACATGAAGAATACAGTACTATAGTATCATCAGCAATGCACACAAGATGGATTAACTGATGAATGCTTAATTAGCAAGCATTTATCTACTTGGGAGGAAATTAAACTTGCTTCCCTAGACACACTAATGCTATGTCCCCAAAAACCATCATAATGCAGCAGCATCAGCGATTCATTAAGCCTTGTGCTTTGGTGAGTAGGACCACCGAGTCCGAGTGTAACAAGGCGGCAACTCAAGTGGACTGAAATGCCCAAGGAAGGAAGCTCCGGGGGGGTGCACCATACATTTTACCAGAGAGGTCGGAGAAGAAGAAGAAAAAGTAGCAGTGGGAAAGTTCAGAGAGAGAGAGCTGAAGATTATAATTATCTACTGACTCCATTAATTAATTAATTAATTTATAATCAAACGAGAGAGAGAGATAATTATCTACTCACTCCATTAATTAATTAATTAATAATCAAACGAAGAGAGAGAGAGATTGATAAAGGCCCCTTGCAAATATAGCATCTTCTGGCTGCTGCTAATTTAGAATTTACTAGAGACCGCACAAGCGAGGAGGAGGAAGACTCGGTGGACGACTTGGGAGGATGGGGATAAGAACGACTCGACTCTTTCTTTCCTCTCGTCTCTTGTGTAGTTGTGTTGTGATCTTGCTTTCTCCGTCCATATAAGCCCGTAGGCCGCCTCCCTTGGCTTGCTTCTTCTTATCCCATTCCACTACTAGCATCCTTCCTCTAGATTAGATCATTAGACTACACACAGCAGCTGTCTGCCTGCTCTTCTCCCCCTTCGCTTCGATTCCCCCCTTCTTGGTGGGCGTGAAGGAAAGCCTGTGATGGCGATCGACCACGAGTCCCCGTTCAAGGAGCTCCGCCTCAAGAACAGGAGGATCATGGTAACGTTCTTGATATTCTGTTCTCTTCTGCTTCCATCTATCCATGAGTGAGACCTGCCATCCTTGATAGTATCGTCTCTTCTGCTTGGGAAGCTCCTCTCTCTCTCTCTCATCGTTTTCTTGGCTCATTTCTTGATTTGTACGTCCCCTTGTCTTCTCTGTGCCTCTGTCCGGCAAGGAAACTGTTTCTTGATTTGTACGTCCCCTCCTCCTCTTCTTCTTTCCGTTACTGTTGTATTGGGCGGATTGCTAGTATTGAGGGTTAGGTGAATTAATCCTGGGAGCAATGGCGATCAACCCTTGTTAGTTATTTCCCCCTTTATGGGTTTTGATTCTGTTTCTGCGCTGTTTCTTTGGTACATCATTTGGTTGCGTTGGAATCCCTCTAGCCTTCTTCATTGGATTTCAGTGCGTAATTGTTTTCCCCCTTTGATTCTCACAAACAGACATAATCTGAATTGTGTTCATTTTTTTCTTTTCGAGGAGAGCAATTTCTCGAGGTTCTATGTCAAAACAGGCTAATTTATCGTCGAACCTTTCTTGTAGTAACGCGACGCCATCGAACAAACTAGTACTACTAGTAACTGACCAATCTATCTCTCTCTGCTGTGGCGTCCAGGGAGGAGGCGGCCCCGAGCCGGAGGAGGAGGCTGCGGCGGCGGCGCAGGTGGAGGCGCACGGGGAGCAGTGGCCACGGTGGCTGCGCCCGCTGCTGTCGGCGCGCTTCTTCGCGCAATGCAAGGTGCACGCGGACTCGCATCGCAGCGGCGAGTGCAACATGTTCTGCCTCGACTGCGCCGCCGGCGCCGGCGCCGCCGCGCTCTGCTCCCTCTGCCTCGCCCACCACCACCGCGACCACCACACCATCCAGATCCGCCGGTCGTCGTACCACGACGTCATCCGGGTGTCGGACATCAGAGGTTCATGGACATCGGCGGCGTGCAGACGTACGTCATCAACAGCGCGCGCGTGGTGTTCCTCAACGAGCGCCCGCAGCAGAAGCCCGGCAAGGGCAGCGTCGCCAACATCTGCGAGGTCTGCAGCCGCAGCCTCCTCGACAACTTCCGCTTCTGCTCGCTCGGATGCAAGGTTGTCGGCTGCTCCCCCGACGGCAAGAAGATGATGAGGAGGAAGATGCTCGTGGGCACCTCGGACTCCGAGGGCTCCTCCTCCTCCTGCGCAATGCCGACAAGCAGAGCTTCACGCCGTCCACGCCGCCGCCGCCGCTCTTGCCGGCCAAGCGCCGCAAGGGCATCCACACAGGGCACCATTCGGCAGCCTCATCGTCGAGTACTAGCCAGTGCTGCATGCAGAGTGAATGGAATAGCACTTTGGTGCCTTCGCCATTGTTGCCTTTGGCGGTGCTTCTCGATGTGGACGCCATTGGCTTTTTACAAAGAAAGAAAGAAAGAAAGGAGGAAGAAAAGGAGCTAGTAGTTTTTTACTGCCAATTACTATTATTATTAGGACAGAAAAATACTAGAGAGAGAATATGTATATGATCCTGTTCTACTACTACTTCTATACTAGTCTTTTATGGAGTAATTTGTGATGGTTTTAGGTATGGGCAGACTTGTAATTAATAGAAGTGGAATAATAAGCAGGAGCAGTGGTATGCTAGCTAGCTCTGCTTCATTAGCATTTGTTAAGAAAAGTTTTGTGATGACTAGTAGTGTTTTGTTGATCTGTAAATATGGATGCTAGAAGAGGAATGTTGCTAAACTTAATTTCTACTACGTATGGTTCTGCATGTGTGTGTTTTTTCAGTTTGTTTTATCCTTAACTCTGAGGCACTCTGTGTTTTTTCTTTCTTTCTTCAGTTTGTTGATCCTTGACCAAGGCATTTGCAAAATCATATACTAGCTATCTTATTCTTGGCACTGATGTTCCAAGCAAATGCCGTCACGTTATTGCCCAACAAGCTAGCTTGCGTTGACATAAGGCAACATGAATGTGATGGTCTGATTATGCAAATCTTGGGTTAAATGAAATTAAGTACCTGTGATACGGTACTGATCTGCGTAGTCAGGTGACGGCATTGATGAATTGGACGTTGAACAAGATTTGTTTACACTGAAGCGGAGAGGAGATGACCATTTATTTAGCTTATGGAAGTAACCAAACCTGCCAACTAAAGCAGAGGACACGGTTTTGTAATTTCAGGAACGACCAATGCAAGAACAAAAGCATCTACAAGTACACAAATGTATAATGCAGCAATCAGCATGAGCTGCTTTAGGAGCAGTAGCTGCATTTCTGCTGTTTTTACATACATATTATGTTACTTGGAACTTGCACGCAACTTTGCTAGAAGAATCATCTTCGGTTTCCCTTTCTTAAGGGAATACGGCAGATAATATGAAAAGGGCAAGAAAAAAACAATATCCCAGTGGGAGTAATATGAAAAGGGGGAAAACTGTGTGTATCTGCAGAGAGATTTCCCAATGTCCCAAAGAAAAAATGGAAGGGGGCAGAACTTTTTTTAAATTAATTAACCTTTCTTTTTATTTATTTATATTGCTAACCCCCGTAAACTTTATTTCTAATTATGACCCTTTTAGTCACGCCACTACCTGTAGTGACAAAACAACATTATCACGCCGTAGGATAAGTCCGCTAAATAGCACTTTTTGTCACGTTACTGGTGGTGACGTGACCAAACAACACCGTCACGCCACTAGTAGTGGCGTGACAAGAGTTTGACAAGATACGAGTTGGCGTGACAGCGTTGTTTTTTCACACCACAGGTGGTAGCGTGATCAAAGAGGTCAAAATTAGAAGAAAAAAGTTTGCAATGGGTTAATAATAAAAATAAAATTTAAAAAGGTTAATTAATAAAAAAATCAAGGGGGCAAGGCTTTCCCAATGACGTGGATGTCGACATAGATAGTCGATAAATGTGGATTGGAGTTTCTTATGGTTCTGGCAGCAAGAGCCGAGCAAGATGCTCCCTCCTCTCAAGTCTCCACCCCGTAGGATATATGTCATCTCCTCCTCTAATTACTATCCCTATTTTGGGATGGTCAATTGTGTCGAATTGGGCCCGTATGTGTAAAGACTCATTTATTCCTAAAATTTCAAAGCATGCAAAGTCTTAAACCGGGGTGGTGAAGTCTTAGATCGGGGTCTTAGACCCGGTGTGGTGAAATCTTAGACCGTGGTGGTGAAGTATCTTAGACCAAGGTGGTGAAGTCTTAAACAGGTCTTAGACCAATGTAGAGTTGTTCAAGCAGGGCGGGCTTGGGCCATGCTTGAAAAGCCTAGTCTCAAGCAGGGGGCCCAGCCCGAAAATCGATTTTTCATTTTAAAAATATTATTTTAATTATTTTTCAGAATAAAAATATTTAATTCATTTCGAATTAAATAAATATATTTTCATTTTTATTGTTTTTACAGACCTTCTGCTTTCGGGTTTTAGTAAAGTGCGATCCCAGCTTTGGCGCGGACGAGGTGGGCTCGGGCAGTTGCCGTGAGCAGTCTAGAACAATGTGGTTGGAGTCTTAGACCGGGGTGATCGAAGTGTATTAGACTAGTGTGGTCGAAGTCTTAGACCAGGGGTCTTAGACCAGTATGATCGAAGTCTTAGACCGGTGTGGTCGAAGTCTTAGATCAGGGGTCTTAGATCAGTGTGGTCGAAGCCTTAGACCAGGGTGGTCGAAGCGAAATAATGTGGTTGGATCCATAGGCGGTGTGGTCTAAATACCTTTGGTTGAAGTCAGAGACCCGATGGTCAAGTCAGAGACTAGTGTGTAATCGAATCTGATAAACACTGCTTAATTACCATTAATTGGTTTTGAATTAGCAGTTACCAGTGAGTTAATATGAGCTTTATTATTCAGTTACTAGATAGTAATTGACTCGACCTCAAAAAGAGCTAGAGACGTCCAGACCAAAGACCAATTTTTGAAAAACATTTTCCATTCTTCCATCTTCCTTTATGTTTCTTCTATCTTTCAAGAGTTGTGCTATCAAACTAAAGCCATCCATTCTCATCGGTGTGCACGGGAAGGAGGTGGCGGATATCTCCGAACCATTATCGCGAGTTCATCTGCACAGGCGCAATAAGGTTTCGGCGATGCATCTGCCGCGACCGCTTCACTAGGTCGTGCATCAACTTCGACTGCTTTGCTTTGAGGCTATGGCGCTTCTGTTCTTCATCGAAACCGACTTTATTTGTGATCCAACAATTCAGAAACCTTATTGTGGACTATTTTGTGATTCAGAAATGGCTGGTGCTTCTGATGCTATGAAACCTGAGAGGTTTTCTGGTCAGAACTTTATAGATGGCAGACAAGGGTCAAGTTTTGGCTCATGTCTTTGGGGCTGTGGTCGGTGATCCATCCACGATATCCAATTGCGATTGAGCAGATCATACGGTTTGACACAGATAACAACACAACCCTTGGATGTATCTTGACCATTCAGCAGATCAACTCTATGATGTGTACATGGACTTCAAGTCGCGCCACGAGTTGTGATATGCACTAGAGCACAAATATGCCAAGCCGAGGCTAGTCGTTGGCTCTATATGTGTGAGCGGATCTTCGACTACATCATGGATGGTGCAAAATTTGATAGTTGCATAGGCTCATGAGCTTGACTACTAGTCGAAGAAATTGCACATTTGGGTTGCACTTTGCTTCCTAAGTTTGTGGTGCGGGCACTTGTTGCCAAACTTTACGCTTCATGGTGGGATTTTGCCCTTTGGTTTAAAGCACAAGAGGAAGATATATCTATTGAGAATCTCATTCTTTGCCCTTGATGTGGAAGAAAAAGCGAGAGCAAAAATGCACCAAGCACTTCCGATCAAAACAATCGATTAATGCAAGTTTCATAGAAAAGAGATATGGCAAGAATAACAAAGGTTTTAAACCAAACAAGACAACTAGCTTTAAGAAGAAAAGCGAGAAGAAGGATATGATGAACATCGCTTTGCTTTGTGTGGTGGAAAAACATCATAGAGGCGAAAAACATTATTTCAAAGAAGAGCAAGGATGGTATCTGACCAAAAAAAAAGGCTATCAACGTGATCATAGGTGAGGCCTCAACGAGGAGGGTATGGTAATTCACCTATTGTATTTTCAACATGTCAATCCACCGATTGGTGGGTTGATCTTGGAGCTAATATTCACGTATGTTACGATATTTCTTTGTTTTCTTCTTATCGAGTATTTGGGGCTTCTCTAGTCCTAATAGGGAACATGTCGCATGCTTACATTCTTGATGTTGTACGATGGATTTGAGGCTTACCTCAAGGAAGATTGTCCACTTAAAGAGCGTGCGACATCGCCAACAATAAACAAGAACCTCGTTAGTGGTTCTCTCCTATCTGAGGATGGTTATAAGCTAATATTTGAGTCAAATAAAATTATAATGTCTAAGTTTGGTAACTTTGTTGGTAAAGGCTATGAGGCGGAGGCTTGCTCGTATGAGTACTTTAGAGTATAATGTGAATGTTGCATCTGGTTTGAATAAGCGTGAGGTCAATATATGTCATTCTTGTTTTTATCATATTGGTTTTGATAGTATTGACAAAATGTTCAGATTAGATTTAATTCCAAAATGTGAAATTATGAAAGGATCAAAGTGTCATACTTGTGTGCAAGCAAAACAACCTTGAAAACCCTTTAAGGGGTTCTGGGAGAAAATAACTTAGCACCTTTAGATTTTGTCCATTCGACTTGTGTGAGATGAATGGATTGTTGACTAAAGGAGGCAAAAGATATTTTCTAACTCTTATTGATGATGCATCACGATATTGTTATGTGTATCTACTAAAAACAAAAGATAAAGCTTTAAATTATTTTAAAATTTATAAGGCCGAGGTTGAGAACTAACTAGAAAAGAAAAATTAAAAGACTAAGGTGCATTAGGTGGAGAGTATATCTCTCATGAATTCTTCTAATTCTGCTTTTGAACATGGAATAGTCCATAAAGTAACACACGATACTCACCCCAATCAAAGCGAGATGGGTGAGAGAAAAAAAAGCGGACACTAATAGACTTGGTGAATGCTATGTTGGAGAGTGCGGTATGCCTAAGTTATGGTGGGGAAGCTATATTGACAACAACTTTCGTCCTAAGCAGAGTAATCATTAAAAGGTATGAGATTACTCCCGTATGAGGATGGAAGGAGAAAACCCAATGTTAATTTTCTTGAACTTAGGGGTGTTTAGCAAAAGTCAATATACCGTTGTAAAAAGAGAAAGCTTAGACCTAAAAGCGATCGATTGTGTCTTCTTGAGATATGCTCATAATAGCACGGCCTATATATTTTTAGTTGTAAAATAAAAAAACTCACGAGATTATTGTTAACACAATAATAGAATCGAAAGATGCTTTATTTTTTCAGATATTTATCCTATGAGAAGCTATGACGATACTTCTCGGCGAGGATAATTAAACTATGAGTAATAGTAATTTTGAACACGCCACTATATCTCGAACCAATATGTGATATACCACCAATCTATGAAATTCTTGAGGAAGATAACAATTTAGTCGAAGAGGTTCCTCGCAGGATCAAGCGACAAAGGGTTGCGAAAACCTTTGGTGAAGACTTTATTGTATATCTCATGGATGATGTGTCAAACACTCTTTTAGAGGCTTATGCATTACGATGTTGAGTATTGGAAGGAGGCGACCCATAGCGAGATGGATTCCATCACGGTTAACGAGACTTAGGAGATCATTGATCGTCCTAGTGGGTGCAAACTTGTTGGATGCAAGTGGATCTTTAAAAAGAAAATGAGGCTTGACGGTACTATTGATAAGTACAAGGCAAGACTTGTGGCCAAGGGTTATACCAGAAAGAATGTGAGTATTATTTTCATACTTACTCTCTGTTGCGGATTAACCACCATTCGAGTGCTCATTGTATTAGCTTCTTTCCATAGTCTACACATCCATCAAATGGATGTGAAGACGACTTTTCTTAATGGAGAGTTGGAGGAACAAATCTATATAGAACAACCGGATGGTTTTGTGATTCTGGATAGAAAAATAAGGTATGCAAATTAATCGAATCCTTGTATGGCCTAAAGCAATCACCTAAATAATGGCACGAGAAGTTTCATAAAACTTTAACTTTTGCTGGTTTTGTTGTGAATGAGGCAGATAAGTGTGTGTATTATCGTTATGGTGGGGGTCAAGGAGTGATTTTTTGTTTGTATGTCAATGGCATACTTATCTTTGGGACTAACACTACCGTTATTGATGGGATCAAATCTTTCTTATCAAGATGTTGTCATATAAAAGACCTAGGAGAGGCAGATGTTATTCTGAATATTAAATTGATAAAAAAAATGAGAATGTGATCACTTTAAACCAATCTCATTATGTTGAGAAAATCTTGAGTCGGATCGGTTTTGAGAACTACAAGATTTCCCCAACTCCTTATGATGCTAGTGTTGACTTGAAAGAATCGGAGAATAGGCAATGATCAATTAAGATATTCATAAATTATTGGGTCCCATATGTATGTATCTGGTGCCACAAGACCAGACATATCATTTGCTGTGAGCAAATTAAGTCGGTTTACTTTTAACTCAGAAGATGATAACTGGGAGGTACTTGAGAGAGTGCTGCGCTACTTGAGAGGCACAACATCATATGTAATTCACTATCTTCGAACCATTGTCACAGAGTTCACCTACACGGAATGGTAATAAGGTTTCTGGACAGTGTATCTGCGCGACCGCTCACTACGCTACATCAACTACAACATGCGCTGCTTGGAGATTGCGCCGCTTCCTGTTCTTCATCGAACCCGATTTTATTTGTGATCCAACAAATTGATTGGATCCGGATCCTCTCTAATGCAAAGATCACCGTGCGAACAATGATACGTGAGTGTGTAAGCGAAGATTCGATATTCTGCTTTGTAGCAAATCTTGCATAAACAATAAAAACACGCAACGATTCCATCAGAGCAAAAGCAGTAGCCCTTGGTCTAGATCTTTGCTTTTCAATAGAAACGATGGAGATCGGCTTCTAATATGTGGTAGTGTAGATCCTCTGCATTGAATGATGGAGATCGGCTCTAATCGTGGTAGTGTAGGCGGGGTACTAATAAAAAAACTTGGACTATTCGGTGAAAGGAACAGATTTAATGCTAGTGGCATGGTGGCATGTTTCATGCTTGAGAAATTGAATGTCTTAACTAAGGGTTTGTTTGGTTGGTGCCGGATTACATCTTTCGAGAAAAAGTGGTGTCAGAGGTAGCGCGGAAAGTAGATAATTTTTGCCCCGCCGAAAAACGCGAAGATGAGTTGTTTGGTTGAAAACATGTGCCTGGAATTGATGAATAAAAAATAGAACATTGGATCGAGATATCAACAGTGATCGAGCAGCCTGGGAGGCCTGGCTCCCAGACGCTCGTTTTTAACGCCTGAGTCCGACGGCTTGCCAAGCAGGCAAGCAAATGGTGGATCGACAGCATATAGCGTACGATCCTGGCCAGACACTTTGCCATCAGGACCAGAAGCAAACAGGCCCTAAATCCTCCGATATAAACCGAGGCAAACTTCTCGCGTGGAAAGAAGGCCACGTCGTCCTTTTTTTTTTCCCGGCCGTCCGATGCCTCGCCCTCCTCCTTGCGCGCCGTTCGTCTCGCCGGGTCGCAGTCTCCAGCACGGACGCAGCTTATCGTTTCTTCTTCGCTGGGTCCCACAGGTGTGACTCACAGGCGCTTATCTCAGGCTTACTCGTATACTACATTCCATCGAAACTTGGAAAGTATATTGACGATTGAAGTGACAGTTTTTCCTTCACGAAAGTTTTCATCCCCTATGAGTTGTACTACTATATACAGTACCTTCTTTCGTGAAAACTGCTTGGAAAGTATATTGACGATTGAAGTGACTCAGAGCTTTCGTCTCCTCGGAGTTGTACTACTATATATACACAGTACCTTCTTTCGTGAGAACTGCTGTGGTGAAGCAGTCTAAACAAGCAAAAAAGTAGCATCTTGCCCCACGCGCACGCCGGGGCAGGTGCTAGTCCTAATCAACAGAGTCATTCCTATGGTCCACACGTGTGGCCAGGACGCCAACGTGTCACGCTCCCATTGGTGCCGCACTGCGGGCCGGCTTTTGCATCAGCCGCCGCCTTTTCTTGACCCTCTCCTCCGTGTCCTCTTTTTTTTTTACAGTAAACAATCGTGACGGCCCCGCGCCCTGCCAGCCGTGCGATCGGGTTCAGACCACCCGGATGCCGTCTCGGGTCGACCATGGGAAAGCCGACTGTGCTGCAGCTTCTCTTGAGCTAGTCTGCAAGACGAATGATTGCGTCATCGGTGATGTACATTTTAAGTTGGCCCATAATTATGCCAAATCGCGCACACGATTAAGGCTCATGAACTGATTAACGATCGATCATTACGTCTCACCTTAATTATATCGATGTAATGACGCATCATCTGTTTCCAGTGGCCCGTACAAGCTAGCTGACGACACGTTTCATTCCGTGCCTACTGTATGTACATATGTCGCTTTTGCCAGCCCAAACATGGAAGAGGTGACAGCAACAACAAAAAAAAATAGAGCGGAGTTAGTCGTTTTACTATCGTCACCCTTGCTACGGCTACTGTCGGCGATTCTCTGACTATCCTTCTCTACCTTCGACCCCATTTCCTGGTTTCATCTTCCTCCCCTCTCTCTCCACCCCGTGTCTCGCCGACGCCTTCCACGTCACCGTTCACTGTCGGCGAGCACTAAGGAATGCGGCTAAATCCTTATCCTGGTGCTAAGTGCAACACATGATAAGAAGATGCGGTGTAAAGTGAAAAGATTTGGTAAAAATAGTGCAAAGTAAAACTACGATAAAATTATATGGCCCAAAGTGAAATACCAAAGGATTGAAAAAGTCAGCACACTACACAGTGATATGGTCTTTTAACCGTGGATCGATTCTTTTCAGTTTTGTTTGTTTGCTTGTTTATGATATCCCAAAAAGTTAAAGGTCAGAAACAAACCGATTAGTTCCGGCCCAACCATTCCATAAACATGTACTAGTTGATTCATTATTCAGCTAGCGAACTAAGTGCATACGTATGCTGTGCCCTTTCTTTCAATTTGATGATCGAGGTGGCCGCCGGTAGGGCAGAGAGAGAGAGAGAGAGATATAGAACAGCCAATTTAATTAAACAGACCGTAAGGCATGAAAGTCTGCATGGGAGCCTTAAACTTACGATTTGTTCCATCGAATCATTGCGTCTCTAGCTTTGCTTAGCTAGCTAGTCAGTTCGATTTATGCACGTGTCAGATGCATAGCTAGCTCTGTTATACTTGCATGCTAAGCAATGAGAAAAACACATGCGAGCGCTGTTTATACAGCTCTGTTATACTTGCGTGCTAAGCAATGAGAAAAACACATGCGAGCGCTCTGTATGTATAAGATCTGTTTCAAAAAATATTTTTATAATACTTCCTCAGTTCTTTTTTATTTGACTCCTTAGAATCCGTGAAGTTAAACTTTCTAAAGTTTGGCCACCAATAGATTTAAAATTATCTAGATTGACTACATAAAAATTATATCATTAGATTTGTCATTAAAAATACTATCATAATATTATAATTTTATTACTACATCTTAATGTAAAGTTATAAAAAGTAACGGTCAAAGTCAGTATCTAAAGACCGCTAAAAGTCAAAAACTTTAAGTAAAAAGAACGGAGGGAGTATTATAGTTTTATTGGGTGTTATAACTATATTATAATAGAATTGAGTGATCAAAGTTGTACTCCAGGGCTGTATCAATGTCCAAAATAATATGTATTTATAACTAGAGGGAGTGCTATCGAACCAAAACATTTCATCATCGATTTTTTAAAAATAATCATTATTTTATTCAAAATCTGATAATATGCTGCCTTTTTTTTATTTTACTGAAATAATACCTATTCTGCTAGTTAGGCGACTTGGGTAAAATCGCTCAACCGCTGGGTGATCGATCCAAATGGCCCAACCGTCGGCGACCGTGGTGTAATTGCTCAACGGTGGAGCGACTATCGCTTAATTTCTTTGATCATTCAAGCGTTGAGCGACTTTCTATCCCTAGTCGCTCAGCGGTTGAGTGACTAGGGCTTATATCAAGCGCAAGATGGTCGTGCGTCCCGGTGCCATTTCTTCAGGGCGTAACTAGAGGCGAGGAGGAGGAGGAGAGAGGAGAGGAGGAAAGAAAGGAGGAGGAGAGGAGGAAAAGAGGAGGAGAGGGTCTCATCATCTGACGGTGAGTCTTCGCATTTCTTTGTAGATTTGTTTTCAAAACCATGGTAGGCTAGCAAATAGTATAGTCGTAAATAAAAGCATATAGTGTAGGTTAGCAAATAGTGTAGTCATAAATACGTTAGCAGATAGAGTAGTCGTAAATTAATAATGTAGGTTAGCAAATAGTGTAGTCGTAAATAGGCTAGTAGATAGAGTAGTCGTAAATAGTGTAGGTTAGCAACTAAAATCATTAGATGTGTAGTTGTAAATATTGTAGGTTAGCAAATAGTGTAGTCGTAAATAGGTTAGCAAATATGTTAGCATATAGTGTAGGTTAGCAAATAAAGTAGTTGTAAATAGGTTAGCATATAGTGTAGTCGTAGGTTAGCAACTAAAACCACGATAGGTTAGCAACTAAAATCACGATAGGTACGTCGCATATTGTTAATAATTGTAAATAGTGTAGTCGTAGAACTAATACGAATTTTGTTGTTAATAGTCGTAATGCAGCTGTGGATATACCTTGACTGACCGTAACATCTTAACCCCATACCCTAACCTAACCCCTAAACCCTAAAATAGTAAACCCTAAAACCGACATGCGGCTATGGCTATATATGTTGAGGAATATGCGGTTTATGGAAGAATACAACTAAATTTTTGAATTTCGAGCTCGCTTTAAATAATTAAACCACTAATTGTGACGTAATTGCTAACCTGAAATTGATTTGCAGGTATAGCTCGTGACCTAGATGGTTCGGACTGGCCTTACGGCCTGCTGGACCAGCGTGTCGACGCATATCACCGCGCTAGCCGTCGTGTCCCGCATCCTCAAGGCGGGGACGAGGCGATTGACTTGGGCGTGGTCTGTACGCGGACACCCCGACGGGTATGGAGACTAGACTCACGTTGGACAGACAGGTTTGTCTGCCAAATGTGGTACTTCCCATTATCATATATGAAGGGATACGGGTAGGCTACGATAGCGACAAATCAAAATTTCTACCACGTAAACCAGGAAGCCAAGCAAGAAGATGATCATAGATCGTTACCACTAGACGCGCAGAGCAGCGGAAGAAGTGTCGGAGCAGCCTGATCCGACGAAGAGCGCGTCGATGTACTGGTCGTAGTCGATCGTCCAGCGTCTTTGTTGGTTGATCGTCTTCTCCAGCACCTCTGCAGTTTCTTGCGAAGATCGCGGATCGTCCTTAAAGCGCAACAACGTAGAAGCGCCTCTATGGTATCCACACATCCGGGAAGGAACAAATGACGCGGTGTGCTAGCACCAAATCGACGGGAGGCTCTCAAGAAGATGGCGGCTAGGGTTTGGTAGGGCAACTCACGTCAACTCTCTATATCCCAACTGACCTCATGCATCTCCTTATATAGTGCCCGTAGCGGATCCTATCCGAACACGCTTCTGAATCGTATTCGTCTTGGTTTGTTCCAACCCGTTAAGTGTGTGACCGTTAGGTTCATGTGTAGTTCGGTTGTGACTGGAAACCCTTTCGGCCCACGAGTCGAAGCGGTTCCTAGCGAGACATAACGATTCGAATACACACAAATTATATCGGGCGAACCTTAATGCAATATGATCTACGACCGAGTCCTCATCACTTACGACACTGTGTCCTATCTCTATCTGCACGATTCAGTATTTAATCACGACCAACTCGTAACTCCCACGACTTGGTTTCGACCACTCTGTGATTACGTTCGACCGATCACGACTTGCTTGTATCTCCATCGACCGGTCGTGGTCGGGTCGAACTAACATTTCTCATGTATTCTCCTTTGCCTCACGATATCTGGTTGAACTCGGGTGAGATGTTGTGTCATCCATGGGTATTCAATGCTTTCTCGATCGAGTATTGGATAACCTTATGTGGTCGAACTCTTGACCACCGATGTATAGCCATGCACTTTCTTTATCCGACCACCGAGGGCCCAGAGATATCTCTCTGTTATGTTAGGAGGGCAAATCCATATCCAAACCGATCACATCCTCTGCATGTTTCATAGCATACCCAAAGCTACCTTTATAACTACCCGATTCTGAGTAGCACGGGTCCCCATGGTCGTCGGACTACGCGCCACGCCAAGCTAGCAAGCTACACGAAGGAGCGCAAAAAGGAGAGGAGATAACGCTAAACCTTATGCGTTACCTTGCGGCAGTGGTGCACAACGGAGTGGCCAGCGGCGAGAGGTTTTGTGGTGGCGGAGCTAGGTCGATGGCGACGAGGTTGCTCCAGTGGTCTTTTGGCAGCGTAGAGGAGCGCCTGAGGTAGCCCACAGTGCGGTGATGACGACGAGTGCGGTTGACAAAGGAAGAGCGTTGCTGATGGCGAGGTAATCGATAGCGAGAGCTTCAGTGGCCGGCGAACTAAACCTCGAATTCCGGCGGCTAGAAGCGACGGGAGGCTACAAGAGTTGAGGGAATGAGATGATTGGGTAGAGGCGCACCCGGGGTGCCCTTTTATAATGCGCGGGGTGGTCGAATCGGTGTAGCGCCGTTAGAGTTCGTTTCAGAATTGACAGCGAGATAAGGACTCTAGCGGCGATACAAGATAGAATCGGGTTTGATTCGGATGTGGGAGATAAGAGGATGGCACTAACAGGGCAGTCGAGAAAAATTCTGGAGGTTTTGGCTAGATTCTAGAAGCATCGAGTGAGCAAAATGGTGGATTCGTGCTGGAGAAGAAGAGAGAGGTAGAAGATGGCCTTGACAGGTGGGCACTTGTGGCCAGAGAGAGAAGAGAAAGAGTAAAGGAAGGGAGAGGCTTACATGCGGGGCCCACATGTTAGTGAGGTAAGAGAGAGATGTAGCTGGGTTGAGCGCGTGAACGGGCTGAGCGCACGTGGAAAAGGAAATGGGCTAGGGAGGTTTGAACCCAAAGATGATTTTCGAATTTCTTGTGATTTAACAAATTTAGAAATTCAGTTAAATCAAATTAACTTCTAGAAAATAGTAAATAAATTCCAAAAATTATGGAAAAATTCACAGAAATTCCAAGAGTTATTTTGAACTTAAATAAAATAATGTTAACTTAAAGTTGGTATTTAATTTTGCAGTTTAATTATTTTAGCTTCAAACTAATTAGGGAAAATATTTTTAAATCCCAGAAAATTCAAGGAAAATAATTAAATTTTATTTTTAACCAGAATTCAAAATTTAGGATGTTACATTGGGACCACGGGTCGTGAGGCACTGACCGCTTCACTGCTTCTGGGCCCCCCGACACCACATGTTGAGAAGCCAAGAGGGTCGTCAAAGAAAGCACTGGGATGGGGTATGGACGCCTTGACGATCGGCGAGGAGGTGTTCTTGGCGGCTAATAGGGGGTCTTCGTTGTGTGGGGAGAACTCAACTATTATTATGCTAGCCTCGTGTTTCCATATTTCTTTTTTGTAGTACAACTATTACTATGCAAGCCTCGTGTACAACTATTATTATGTTTGGCTCATGTTTCGATATTTCTTTTTTGCGTGCACACCGTGACCACAGGCAGCCTGTAATGAAATCACACCACTATTTCGCTTCCCGTTACGCTGTAATCATGTCTCTTCGCAAGAATCACTTACCTTACTACGTACGACTCATTGCTACCTCAATCGTCCTCAAAAATTCTTCAAAAATTATCCACAATACTACATAATACGACGGTCACAAAATGTTATTACGAGTCTAACATATTTTGTATCCTTGAGAATCTGCGAAAATCACAAAAGGACTAACCAACCTTGTCACCGCCCTTTTATTTCTAAAAAAAATAAAAAGCTGCAAACAAGATTTTCTAAATTTATTACCTACAAAAATTGCTATTTTTTCTCCCACGATTATTTCCATTGGATTATTAAAAAATCAATGTTATTATTTTAAATCGCCCATTGGTGGAGCAACAAGTGCACTAGTCGCTCCATCGTTAAGTGACTATTCCACGTTGCTCAACCACAGGGCGACAGGTCCACGTGTCGCTGGACTGTTGGGTGACTGATCCAAGTCGTCATATGGTTGAGCGACTAGACCGAAGTCGTCCAACGGTGGAGCGACATAGTATTATTTCGTTAAAAAAAAAGTAGGTATATTACTATATTTTTGAATAAAATAATGATTGTTTTAAAAAAAATCTTTCACGATCACTGCCTTGGGTGATTTTGGTTAGATAGTCAAATAGGAATGAATATTTGGAAATGGACGTATCATATCGTAGTACTACTTTTCTTGGAGTACAAGGTGGGGCCAGCAAGTCTGACCACTGGGAGTGACTCGGCAAGTCGGTCAAAGTCAGTGGTCTCTTCCTCGTCTGCACGCACTTGGGCCTCCGTGAGCTCAACGTCCTCTTCACCCATTTTCTGGCTCCATCTGTCTCCTTTCTCTCCATTCTGTGCCTCGCCAACGCCTCTCACGTCGCCGTTCACTGTCGGCGAGCACCGAAGAAAACGGCCAAAACCTTACCCTGGTGCGAAATACAACACATGATAAAAAGATATATTGCAAAGTAAAAAAGGTTTGCTAAAGGTGATGCAAAATAAAACTATGATAAAATTATATAGTTCAGAGTGAAATTTACTTGTACAATATAGCAGTACACACTACACGGTGATATGGTCTTTTAGTCGTCGATCCTTCTTTTCAATTTTATTTTTTTGTTTTCTTGTTTATGATATCCCAAAAAGTTAAAGCTCAGAAACTAACCGATTAGTTCCGGGCCAACCGTTCCATACACATATACTAGTTGATTCATTATTCAGCTAGCGAACTAAGTGCATATATGTATTTGGAAACGGACGTATCTTATCGTATCGTAGTACTACTTTTCTTGGAGTACAAGGTGGGGCCAGCAAGTCTGACCGCTGGGAGAGACTTGGCAAGTCGGTCAAAGTCAGTGGTCGCCGCGGGACTTTGGACTTGGACTTGTGCGGCAAGGCAAAGCGAAGGTGGTCGGTACATGTGGACAAAAAAAAACGCGCGCACAACAAACTATGGCATCGCGAGACTCGAAATCCCATGCATCCGTGCAGTTGACTTGAACCCTCGCCTTTTTTGTCCGATCCATCCGCACACGATCGATCCAGATCTCTGAAGTTCTTTTTCCTTCCTTTGGCAGATTAATGTTACTACGTGATAAAATTCAGACTACGTGGGGATCGGAGCGGCTAGCTAGCAAAGAGAAATTGGCCGGCCTGGGATCGAGCTAATTATGTGTGCTTTCATGAAAACTTGAAGATCGAGATATATATTGCACGTAGACCTACGAGTTGTGCCATGTCTTTTTTTCTAGACCGGCGATGGCGGAACCAGAATTTAAGAAACCGGGTGAGGCTCAACCGGAACTCGACGTATTTTGATAGGTGGTGCATCCGTGCATGCAGCTAGTCTAAAATTCTCTTTTCATCCTTTAGGCCATGTTTGGATAGATTGAGATTAGACCCAATCCCCTTTGATCGACATAGATTTTTCAAATTCTTGTCAATCCAATAGGATTAAGTCTAATCCCTATCCATCCAAACAAGTTTTATTATCACTTCATCCATACCGATCGATAGTCTTGTTCTTCACATGCTCTATGCCCCATTAACCGAGCATCACCATTTCATGATTATGGTCGGGATTCACTCAAAGAAAGCAAATAGGTCTTTGGGTGCATGACTTAGACTAGAACACTTCTTCAAGTGGTGATATATCGCACTACGACATGCCATTGACGAAACTTACGATTCATGAAAGGCTTAGGCTATCACAAAATGGGCGCCACACAAAAAAAAAAAGGCATCACAAGGAAGGTAAAACAAAAGTAATTGAGTCATGGAAAAGTTAAAAGAGTTCAAACCAAATGCTCACTAAAATAGCTCAAGTGGATCATGCATCATTGGGTGTATTACAAGATAAAGCAGAGACACACGCCGCACCATGATGGGCCATGCCCTAACTACATATGCGACGCCACAAAAGACATCGCCTCGATCGACGTCATTTCCATCTTGTTGATGCCACGAGGAGTCGCCCCGAAGCCGCGGCTCTTGAAAAAGCCCGACCGTCGTGGGCACCTTGCGGAAGGAGCGATGTCGATGGCGGCACCAGCCGTCGCTTCTTGGCGATGGCGGCTTGACGCTTCGCCACCCACGGTTCCGCCCGAGACCTGGCCATGTTGTGGTGGCGCTTCGATCATGGCACAAAGTTCATGCGGATCGGGCCGTTCATTCGCCGACACGGCTCAAAAAGCCCGGCGTGGCACACAGGCATGATGGCGGCACCCACTTCATCGCCATACAACCACACGATGATGGGGCTTCCCTCACCGGCTCCTCCTCCTCTAACGATGGTGGACCTCCCGACCCTATTGGCCATCGCCTGGCCATCTCTCCCTGTCTCACAAGATTCAGGCCTCCGCAAGCTCAATGCACTCCTCACCCAGTCCGCCCTTCACTCCTTCCCTCTCCCTCACTCCCTTGCCCCCTCTCCCTTACGACGATGCTCGCCCTCATGTCCTTCCTCTCCTTCGACATGCAAGGCAGGCGGAGGAGGGCAAGCGCGTGGTAACGACAGCCAAGACGGGCGGAGGTGGTGGGCAACCTCAAGCACAGGCGTCGTGTTCGTGCTAGCACGGTACGGCCAACTCTCACCACCAACTGCACATATCGTGCTAATTTCACCGTCGTTTGGCTGTTTTTTGTTTGGGTGGGTGTGGCAGAGAGACATTTGGTGGTTCGAGACAGGCCGGGATCCGAATTTAGTTACATATTTTACTGTATTCGGAGTGTGTGCTAGCTGGGAAAGGGAGTCATCGAGTCAGGGAGCACGCTCAGCGGTTAGCGACTAGCCCCAAATCGCTCAACGGTTGGACGACTAGCTCACTTGTTGCCAAAAACGGATGGAGGTGATGAACAAATTTGATATATCTTTTATTTCTATTTATCCTGTATTGTTATTGTTTCCTATCCCATATATTATGGCAATCGACTATGGGCTGACTGTCGACACGGAGGTCTCCAATGCTTCAATGGAAGAAGTGAGGCAAAATGTTAAATGCTCGTTACAAGGTTGTTTTTATTCCTACTAACAATGGAAGTTCCCTTGTGGTGCTATTTGTTATCTAAGTATTGTTCTTGTTTGCCTCGTTAGAAGGGCTTTATCATTGTGTTTGCTATTTATTTATATGGGGAAAACATGGTTATTTTTGTGTTCTGTACATACACTTCATATGCTAGAATGGATGTGAATCTTCTAGCAAAACTTCCACAGAAAAGCTCCATTGAAACCACCTCCTCCTTGGAGGCTGTTGCACACACCAATATTTATGACTTGGTGAGCTTTCTCACTTCATTTTCATACCATTGTTGTCACTTTATAGTTTCAATTGTACTGGTACTGATATGAAATATTGCTATAACACAATTATACAAACTTATCGCTAAATTTGAAATCGTCCATAGGTTATTGGCTACCTGACAGATAGTTTTAAAGTTGTTGGACCAAAACAGTGACTAGGAGGATAGGAGTACTACATCTTTTTTACGTACATCAGATTCAACCCAATTCTTACTTCAATAGCTACGAAAGTTATGAAGATCAAAGTACAAGCATAACGGAAGTCTTGTATTGAATCCAATCGAAACCCCAAAACACACCAACCAAAATCACAGAAAACTTAAAGAAAGGTGAGTTGGGTGGTCAAACCTCTCACGGGGTGGTCTGACCTCCAGCATGATAAATAGTAAAATCAACACGAATTCAAAATCATAAATCAACTCAACTTTTGATCCGGTGATCCAAATTCCCTCAAATTCCAACCATAGTTCATCAAGAAGATTAGAAATCTATTCCAATCGATGATCGGGAAGATCAAGACCAAATTTCCATGAATTTCATAGATGAGGGAAGGATGGCGCAATAATCTAAGAAAATCAAACTTTGATCCTAAAACTTGCTCGTAGGTAAAAGATGATCAACATGATCCTAGATGCATTCCTACATGTCGCAGCAAGTAAGATCATAGCAAAAAACCAAAGAAAAACCAAAGGATCACCAAAATCACAAAAGTTACCAAAGAGAGAGTAAGAACAAGAAGAGACTCATCTTGAAACAATATTGCTTAGATTGATTTGAGATAGATGTTGGTTTACAGCCACTCCACTATGGAGGACAAAAGCTCAACACTTGAGCACACAATCTATCTATCTCTCACAAATACTAGCCCCAACTACTCCAAAATCCTCAAATCACAAATTAGGGTTTTCTTTTGGAAGGATTTGGGAACTCCACATCTGGAGATTCTCTTTTATAGTGGAGGCTAGGTTTAGTGAGAAGACCATAACGGACACCCGTTAATTAAGTCCACACATAAATGGGTCTACACTTACGTACGCTTCTCAAAGCGAATAATGAATCGGGCTTCTCGAATCAGTTTCTTCGTGATCTTTATCTTCACTTGACCTAAACCATCTCTTCTTGCGTCGTCTTGCGCCGCGGTTTAGCCAAAGGTCACCAAGGCGGTATTTTGATGAAGTTACTAAAATACACATTCTCGATCATTCTCCAAAGACCGAATCCAATCTTCATAAAGTAATCTCATGCTTTACCACGTGTAGATTGATCAATGACTCTTTTTATGTCGGCAAGTCTCTCCCATCCGGCTCCGACCGAAACCACCATAACACTTGCATCAACTTCGCGCTGCTTGATGCAACCCGTCGCACCGAACTTCCCGTTGGGTCATCCTTGTCTATTTTGCGTCATGCTTGAGTCTACTAACTTCACCCAACATCCTCAATCGTTCTAGGCCTCAGCTCTCCAAGCTTAGTACCGATCATCCTCGCCATTGACTGTCATTGACCTCCAAGCTTTCTGCACAACAATAGACCAAGAAATCGATTCTGGGCACAAGTTCTTCGCAACTCGACACACGTTAGTCAAAACATACATCATGCAACATATATGCATTGAGACCCATGAATTTGACTTAACCAACAATCATCGCCACTTTGTCGGCTAGTGAACAGGGCAAAATCGATCAGACCGTCACCCATAGTCAGTCCGACCGCCCCTGGTAGGTCTGACCGCCAGCACATTGACTTAGCCGGATTTTCTCCTTGAAAATCCGAACCATCTCTGGAAATTCAAAATAAATAGAACTTTTGACTCGAACCTCTAAAAATTATGAGACCAAATGTAGAAAAATCCCCTCTCTTACCTACACCCTCTATTTTTTGCCCAGCCGAAAATTCGGAAAACACCTTTATGGCTGGTCAGACTGCCGCCCACGGCTGATCTGACCGCTATCCACTTGGCCTGCCCAAAGGCCAATTTGACCACCAGTGGTGGCCGATCAAATCGCCTACAGCCTGACAACATCTGAAATTTGCCGAAAATGAGTGTTTCGACAAACCCTCACCACTATTGCCAATTGTATCATCATCCTAAGATCATGAACATATCCCAATGATATCCACAAAAGTATATACTCTTGGTGGCATATAGAAGATTTCTAGAGCTAATAAGATTAAATGCAATTAATACGGTAATAAGGATCTGTTAGAGTGATCTCAGGCATTTGGCCCAACTACCAAATGCCACCCTTTGATCATGCTACGATCGGGCGCCAAATTTAATTGGTGGGCCCTGTCATGACGCCATATAAAGAGAGGTGGGGCAGGCGGCACGAACGACGAGGTTCATGCCGCCACAAACCCCACCGACAAAACCCTAACCGATCTAAGAGGGTCTTTGCCAATGACGGAAGCGCCACCACCGACGATTACACCGCCGGACTCATCTGCGTCCTTTTCGACGCCCTACATCACCGACATGGCCATGGGCGGCTCCTCCTCCTCCAAACCAGACGGTCGATACATCTACATATCTCTCTCTCTCTCTCTCCCTCTCCCGAAGCATGTTCTAGGTCGAATTTGAATCGACCAGTAAGCCATTCACCCTCCTATCTACACCTAGATGATCCTAAGCATCTAACAATGGTATCAGAGCCAGGTTCTAGGTGTAGATCCGGTAGGGGAAGTAGCAGTTTAGAAGGAGATGAGTAAGATCCGTTTCGGATCGAAAGCAAAGAGAGGCAAAGGGTTCAACTGAATCCTAACCCTAGAAAGGGGAAGAAGAACGGCAAAGAGGGTCTCGGTTTCGAGAACAACTCGAACCCTAACCCTAACCCGCGAAGACAGACGGGGAAGATGAACAGTGGGGTTGACCCGAACCCTAACCCGAACCCTAACCCTATCCCTAACCCTAAATCGGATCAGATCCGAGAAGAAGAGAAAGAAGATCCAAGCAGAGAGAAGAAGGGAAGGGAAGGGCTTGGGAGGCGGCTTACCTCTCGCCGGCCTCCACTCACCGGAGTACTCGGGAAGGGCTCCACGCGCGCTAGGGCACACCGCCGTCAGGCCGCTCGGCAATGGCCTCACTCATTGGGAGGCGCGCGCCAGAGAGGGCAGCGGCGCCATCATCCTCCGCTCCGGTCTCACCGGTGGCCAGGCTGCGCTTCTTGAGAGAGAGAGAGGGAGAGCAAATGGCTAGGGTTCGAGGCGGCGGCGGCGTCGTGCTTGCTTTTGATCAGCCGAGACAGGCTCGGCCGTCGATCTGAGATGGACATGCATGACGAGCAATTGCTTAACCAAAGTGATGTGAACTGACGAGCAATCGGTGATTTTTTTATTGGCCGAGAACAAATGAAGAAGAAAATTGAAAATGGAAATTGGCTCAAAAGAAAATAGAAAAAGTATTTTTTTCCTGTGGGTAAAATTCAAGAAAATGAGTTCATTTGTTTCATTTGCAAAAGTTAATGTTGATTACCTTTTCATTATTAAATTCGAACCAACGGAGAATTTAATTTTGGAAAAATATAGATGCAATTTCGAGATAATTATAATATTGTTATTTTCGACCAGCGTTGATAATAACTTGATATTATAATTTTAATTGATGATTTTATGCATTATTTCTATTTACGCCTAGCGGTGATGTAGATTTAATGTATAGATTAAAATTGTATGTCGTATTTTTGACCAACGTTGGAAATAAGGCATATAATTTTCTTTGTTATGTTCTCACTTTTATTTGAATTATTTTTCAAAGGATACAACTTGATGAGTTGTATCAAAGAGATCCCACTCTCAAAGGAGATAACTATGGGGAGTGGAAGAAAAAGATAGACTTAGCGTTTATCTTGGCTGAGGTGGACTGGGTCCTCACTACAGCACGACCCACTGAGCCTATGGCACCAGTGAGGGATCAAAATGAGGATGATACTGCTTGGCAGAAAAGACAGAGGGATCATGCTCCCTTACAGATGTCTTATGATCTTGATCATAAGAAATGGACCACAGCCAACAAGAAATGTATGGCTGTGATAAAGAACACGATTGAGCCTGCAATTGTGGGCTCAATCGCAGAATGTGACACTGTCACAAAATACCTTGAGAAAATAAAGAGTCAGTTTACTGGCTCTTCAAAGACATATGCAACACAGCTGATTAAGCAGCTTGTGACAGAAAGGTACTCTGGTGGTGGCAGTGGCATAAGAGAACACATACTAAGGATGAGCAATTTGGCATCCAAGCTTAAACCAATGGATTTGGCTCTCAAGGATGAGTTCCTTATTCACTTGATTTTTGCTTCCTTGCCGGAAAAGTTTGACACCTTTGTTGTCAACTACAACATCTTGACGATAAATGGGACTTAGAAAAGTGCATAGCTATGTGTGTGCAAGAGGAGGAAAGAATTAAATCCTCACATGGTGGATCTATCAACTATGTGAAGGATAACAAGAAAAAGAACTTCAACAGTACCTCTTTCTCAAAGAGCAAGGGAAAAGCCTCTGTCCATCAGCCTCAACAGAATAAATTTGCTGTAGACAAAGATCAGTGTCTTCACTGCAAGAAGACGGGACACTACAAGAAGAACTGTCCTGATTACTTAAAGATGATAATGGCAAAGAAAGGGATTCCGTTCGACGAGGACTACGCAAAGAAAAGAAAGATGCGTTAAAGTCGCAAATGGAGTCCAAGCTGAAGTTGAAGCCGTTGGCGATCTTTCATTAGAGCTAGCTGATGGCTTCACTCTTTTACTTAGAGATGTTCTTTATGTTCCCTCTTTACAGAGGAATTTGATTAGTGTTTCATGTTTGGACAATAATGGTTATGATTGTCATTTTGGAAATGGAAAGTGTGAAATAATGTTTAATAAAGCATGTGTTGGTCTTGCCATCTTACAAAATGAGCTTTATTTGTTATCATTACGTGATGATGTGAATGTCGTATGCGATAATGCGAACGTCGCGTGCGAAAAAGTGAATGAATCCTCGTCTACGAATGTAAACAGAAAACGAAAGAGAACTCTAGATCGTCGTCGAAATTATGGCCTTGCTCGTTTAGGCCATATTTCGAGGGGAGAATAGAAAGACTAGTTAAGAATGATATTCTTCCTCCATTAGAGTTCTCGGACTTAGAACAATGAGAGAATGCATTAAAGGAAAATATGTAAAGAAAATTAAGAAAGACGCTAAAAGAAGCACGGGAGTTCTACAAATTGTTCACAGACATTTGTGGTCCTTTTCTGTGAAAAGTGTGGATGGTTATGACTCGTTCATAACATTCACGGATGATTACTCCGTTATGGATATATTTATCCAATCAAAGAAAGAAATGAAGCCTTGGATAAATTCAAGATATTTAAGGTGAAGTTGAAAACCAACACGATTTAAAGATTAAGATAGTTCGATCGACGTGGGGGAGTACTACGATCGACATACCCCATATGGACAAGTTCTGGACCTTTTGCAAGGTTTTTACAGAAAATGGCATAGTGGCCCGATATTCTACAAGGCGAACCTCGGCAAAATGGAGTAGTGAAAAGACGCAACTGTACTCGATGGATATGGTGCGAAGCATGATGAGCTATTCCACACCGCCAACGAGTTTATGGATGGGCGTTGAAAACCGCCATTCATATTCTCAACAGAGTGCCTAGTAAGTCGGTGCCCAAAACACATGCGAGTTGTGGGCGGGAAGAGTTCCTCACTAAACCACTTACGTGTGTGGGGAGTCTGCTTGAGGCTAAAGTATTTAACCCAAACCTTGGGAAGCTTGATCCCAAAAGCGAGAAGTTGCCATTTCATTGGCTACCTGAAAAGTCAAAAGGTTTTCGTTTCTCTTGTCGAACAGATATACAAAGTTTGTAGAAGCGAGACACGCTGTCTTCTTAGAGGATGAAATAATGAGGGAAGCATGGTAGCTCGAGAGATTGACCTTGAAGAGAAGCGGACGTATCGCCCGCTCCGATGATTCAAGAGCCATTCTTCACACTACTCATTGTCATTGCATCGGCGGTGCAAGACAACTGTGGTGCCAAGACTGTTATTGTTCCTCTGTGGCAACAATGAATGAAAATGAGGAACTGTTCTTGAGGATCCTATAGAACCCATTGCCACAGATGAGGGGAGCAACAATGACCTCCAACAAAAGACGTACCAAGTGAGGAGGCCCAGAGAAGGTCTCAAAGAGTAAGAAGATCAGCTATTTCTGATGATTATCGATTTATCATCAGAGGAATTTCAAATGGAGGATGATCCCACCTCATTTGAAGAAGCCATGAAGCGAAAATTCTTCAAAATGGCTTGAGGCCATGGAAGAGGAAATGAGGTCCATGAAGGCTAATAAAGTGCAGGACTTGGAAATTATTCCTAAAGGAGCCAAAAGCAAGAGGCGTAAATGGGTCTACAAGACAAAGCTTGACTCCCAAGGAATGTAGAAAGATACAAAGCACGACTTGTGGCAAAAGGCTTTACGCAAAGAGAAGGATTGACTACAATGAGACCTTTTCTCCGGTCTCATGTAAATATTCCTCGAATCATAATGGCATTAGTAGCACATTATGATTTAGAGTTATCGAGATGGATGTAAAGGCGGCATTTCTTAATGGGGATTTGGAGGAAAATGTTTACATGGCACAACCGAAAGGTTTTGTCATGGAAGGAAATGAAGGAATGGGATGCCGCCTAAAGAAATCGATTTATGGGTTAAAGCAAGCTTCAAGGCAGTGGTACTTGAAGTTTGACAAGACAATAAGAAAATTTGGGTTTAAAGAGAATGTAGAGGACAAGCGTGTTTATGCAAAGTTTAAAGATGGGAAGTTTATCTTCCTAATCACGTATGTGGATGATATCCTCTTGGCTAGTAGTGATGTCGACTGCCATCGAGACAAAGAAGTTTTGTCCTCAAACTTTGATATGAAAGATCTTGGTGAAGCTTCGTTCGTTCTAGGGATCGAAATTCAGGGATAGAAACAAAGGGATATTGGGACTATCACAAAAGACATACATAGAGAAAGTCTTAAAGAAATTTGGGATGCATAAATGTAGTCCTTCACCGCACCTATAGTCAAGGGCGGCAGATATGGGGTTTTTCAATGCCCCAGAACCAAGATGAGATCGATCAAATGAAAGCGGTTCCATATGCTTCATTGTTGTCGGAAGCTTCTGATATGCTCAAGTGTACTGCATACGACTTAGCATTTGTTCTGGGTTACTTGGCGATTCGAGCAATCACGGAATAGAACATTGAAATTGATAAAGAAAGTCTTGCGTTATTTGCAAGGGACAAAAGGCCTCATGATGACATCTGAGAAGATCAGTTACTCCATATAGTGGGGTATCTGATTCGATTTTGCGGAGATGATAGAAAATCTACATCCGGATATGTGTTCACTCTCGAGGAGGAGCTATATCGTGGAAAAGCTCAAAGCAAACCATCACTACATCGTCCACAATGTATGCCGAGTTTGTAGCATGTTATGAGGCTACAGGGCAGGTGAACTGGCTAAAGAAGTTCATACCGGTTTGAAAGTGGTTGACGACATCAATAGACCACTTAAGTTGTCTGCGATAATGAACCCGCGATAACGTATGCCCACAACAATAAGTCAAGTGGTCTTTGCCAAACACATTGACATAAAGTACTATGTTGTGAAAGATAAAGTTCGGGATCAAATTATAAGTCTTGAGCATATAAGTACAAGAAAGATGCTAGCGGATCCGCTTACTAAAGGCTTACCACCCAACATGTTGAGAGAACATGTAGCCAAGCATGGGTTTAAGGAAAGCCTATGATTCTGGACTAAAAGATGGCCCAAAAGATTAAAGTAACTATTTGAAGATGAGAGGTGTATTGTAGTCATTGAATCTATCGGCGATTGGCCGTGACGATGAGACATGTTCTATGCACTAATCTGTGATGGAATGTGTAAAGTCAAAAGTAATTAAAGATAAAGTATAGATTGAGATCAAGGGAGAATGTTAGAGTGATCTCGGGCATTTGGCCCAACTGACCAAATGCCACCTTTGACCAGCATACGATCGGGCGCCCATTAAATTGGTGGGCCCTGTCATGACGCCATATAAAAAGAGAGGTGGGGGCAGGCGGCACGAACAGCGAGGTTCATCGTGCGCCACAAACCCCACCGACAAAACCCTAACCGATCTAAGAGGGTCTTGCCCGTGACGGAAGCGCCACCACCGACTTCTACACCGCCACGGACTCCATCTGCGTCCTTTTCCCGACGCCCTACATCACCGACATGGCCATGGACGGCTCCTCCTCCTCCAAACCAGACGGTCAGATACATCTACATATCTCTCTCTCTCTGTCTCCCTCTCCCGAAGCATGTTCTAGGTCGAATTTGAATCGACCAGTAAGCCATTCACCCTCCTATCTACACCTAGATGATCCTAAGCATCTAACAGGATCAAGTGGTTGTTGACATTGCTTCTTGGGTGATTTTGAAATATGGCAAAAGAATGGAAGCTAAAGTTATGACTGATATTTTGTTAATGTCTAAATCCCTGACAAGTGATCACCTAATCGTTCTGGTTAATATGTGCAAAGAACATCCGTTGCAACATGTGCTTCAGAAACAAAATGCAGCCTTGAAAGCAAAAGAAGATTTTCACCAGAGATTAAATGAAACAAAGCAAGAAAATAAAGATCGTCATACGAGATTAAAGAAGCCCGAAGAAACAATGTTGCTTTGCAGTTATGATTGAGCAAAGCCGAGGAAGAAATTAGAGAAAGAGGCGTTTATAGAAGGAAGAAGACTGCCCATATATATCTGCTTTTATTCAGGGCTAGTCCTATCAATTGGTAGGCCCTTGAGTGAATTAGAACACTCATTTATATTCTCTTTCTTACAGGCGTAGGATTCCCCGGCCCCTGGAACTTGGGTTAGCTGGCTCGTAGCTGACAAACAAGTTACTGCAAAATCACCGTTAACCATAACACGCGTCTTTCGGTTGTGCTGGAGAAGTTCCACGCGTCCTTGGACGCGGCCGGGGTCATGCTTGAGCGGTGGAGGGGACCTCCAGTGAACATCGAGAAGCCCGACGCCATGGCTGATGAGGACAAGCTCCCTTGAAGCTAAGCCATCTGATGGAGATGGTGGCCTATTAGGAAGTATTTGGAAGGGAAGGGATGCAGTGCCTACTTTTGTTGGAGTGCCAGTTTGGCCGGGCGGGAGTTGCTGGGCAAGTCGGTCAAAGTCGATGGTCGTCGCGGCCGGGACTTGGACTTGGACGTCACCTGTTGCGGCAAGGCAAGGCGAAGGTGGTCGATCGGTTGGTACGGCGAAGGCGTCGCTAGCTCGCATATATATGCAGCGCAAATGTGCAATGCACGCCCTGCTGTCCGGCCGGAGCCTCCACCTCACCTGTTCGCGATCGATCGAGACACTAGCGATCTCTTTCCCTTGGCGCATATGGTAAAATCCAGAGTAGGTGGGTGGTTGTTCATGGCCGCCGGCCGCAAGCTCCTTCCTTCCCTGCCCGCTTGCAACCGTGGACTCCCTGGTGTGTGTGAAACGGAACGGGGACGACTCCTCCAGTTTAGATAGGCTTAAGGGAGGAATTAATCTCTGGATTAAATTAAGAGGTTATTAAACTAGATTAATCGGAAGAGAAGAGAACGATTCCTCCTCTGCTCCGGCAGTGCATAAACCCGCAGCCGTGGATCCAAACTGGCCGGCGCTCCAGTTCCAATTCATCCCAGCAAGGCAGCACGGCAGCACGGCAGCTCGGCTTACCAGAGATGGGCGATCACCCGGTCGCCTTTTCTCGCGTTGCCCTTCTCGCCACCCTCCTCGACTACATCGAGGCGCTTTGGATTTCATCTCCCTCCTTACCCCGCACGTCAATGCCACAACACCGCGTCCCCGTCCGCGTCCTATCATCCTACGCGCCATGGCGACCGAGACCCCCGCGCCCGCCTCCTCCCCAACCGGTAGGACACTCTCCGCCGCGCTCGCCGAGGACCGCCGCCGCGAGGCCAGGCGCAGCGCCATCCCCGGCCTCATCCCGGGCTGCGGCGGAGGCGGCCGCCCGGCACACTCGCAGTCCTCCTCCCAGCTCTTGCTCAGGCTCCACCGCTGGGGCACCGCCTGCCTCCCCAAGAGCGGCGCCGCGCTCGCCCGCCACCTCGAGGCCGCGCGCCGCGCCCGCACCCCCACCCCGCCGCCCCTGCAGCCTGGGTCGTCCGCGCCCCTGGCCGGGTGTCACCACGCCAGGACGCGGCCGTCGTCAGCGTCGCCGAGAGGAGGCCTTTGAGGGGGAGAGAGGATGCCGCCGTCGATCAGCCGACGCCGGCGGAATCCCAAGCCGAAGCCGTTGCGGTTACCGAGGTGGTTGCCGGCGATCGAAGCACGGGCAGCGGCGAGCACGCGACGACGCTCACTACCGTTGGAAGAGGAGGAAGCATTTGGGTGAGGGTTTTGCCCAAGACAGTGATAACCCCGTCGCTGCAGCTGGATTCCCCGCAGACGTCGTCGGCCGAGTCGCCGGCGGACGACAAGTACGTGTGGGCGGAAAAGTACCGGCCCAGTGTCCTCAAGGAGTTCATCTGCAACAAGGACGTCGCCCACGAGCTCCAGCTGGTGATCAATCACACAGTCGATTACCTGTCGTATTGCATGTCGGAAAAGTACCGGCATGTCCTTGTCTTAGCATCTCGAGTCAATCACTCAATACATACATATGGAGTGATGGCGATGGTAAGCTGATATGGGATTGATTTTCTACTCCTTGCCGCATCCAGGTGACTGCACACCAATTCAACCATTTCATATTTGAAGGTCTGCCGGCCGTCGGGAAGAGAAGCATGGTGCTGGCACTTATAAGGGATGCTTTTGGTCCCGACGATCTTAAGGTCACTGTAACTAACTTATGCACAAATTACTACTCTTGATCCTTCTTGGTGCTCAGAAAATTTAGATGATCTATTTATCTTGTCATTTCACAGATAGAGGAGCACACAAAGAGATTCGAGTTAAAGGTATCCATTGCAAGAGTGCATTTTCTGATTCATTAGTCACCTTATCGCTATGACAAAACTGTAATATTTCTGAGGGATTATAAAATGTAATCTATTCCACAGCTTTTTCCCCTCGGTGAACTATTGACCATTTTTACACTGTAGGGAGAGATTGCCAAACATATTGATGTCAGAGTGAAGATTTCAGGTCATCATGTGGAGGTAAACTTGGCTGATTTACATGGCTATGAGAAGTATGTCATAACTACTTTGTTGAATGAAACCATCGCGTCACCAAACACAACTTGCAATCATACTAACTGCAGAGGTACTATGCTAATACGATTTTGCCTTTCGTTTGGCAACGTTGTCTGTTCTTCATTGCTTTGCTGGTATTTGCATACAATGTGTTAACGTGTTAGTGGTTGATATTTGCAGTGATTGTGATCCATGACGCTGATAAGCTCTCATCCGATCTTCAACATTATATCGGTTGGTTTTTGGGGAGGTATGCGGGTTGCAATAAAATCATTTTCTGCTGCTCTGATGCTTCAAACCTTGAAGCTGTGAAACATCTATGCAAGGTCGTCATACTTCAGCCACCTTCATTTGACGAGGTACTTTATAATACATTACAATCTGTTGATTTCTATATGGACGATTTATCTTCTCACTTGCAGTGCTGGACAATTAGCTGAAAGATTATTTGCTCGTAGATAATCAAGGTTCTAGAGTACATTGCTACTCAAGAGAACATAGATTTGCCTTGCGATATTGCCAGGAGAATAACAGTGAGTGCAAGTAATAATCTCCGACAGGCAATACGTTCTTTTGAAGCTACATGGAAAGCAAAGTAAGCACATGGCAAGATTTTCCTCCTATTTTTCATGAAAGAACATAAAATCACTGCTTGTGATTCATATTCGGATAGTAGGAATTGCCATAATTGTAGTCCACTTTGGAAGCCACAGTGAACCAGTGTAGCACTGGCCAATGTACTGTAGAAATGCTGGCTGCGATGGTATTGACTAAAAACGGCGGTGCATTACCGGCGAAATGGTTTTACAACATGATTTCATTCTCCTTCGTTTTCTAAATGATTGCAAGTGGTGTGATATTCTTTTTGAGTAAAAGTACTGAATTAGCGACTGATCTACTGAGGTGTATGTTTCATCCTTGTTGAGATGCATGCTCGCTGTGACTGTGTGATCGTCGCTATAATGAAGGACTATCCTTGGGTTTTCATATTGAACAATAACCCCCTTAACAAACGCAGCTATCAGTTCATAGAAGACCAAGCTATTTTGACGGGATGGGAGGAGGAAATCTCTAATGCAGCCAAAAAAATCATGGAGGAGCCAAGTCCAAAGCAGTAAGTTACCCCCTTCGGTTGTGATGTTTCATAGTTCAGTACATGTGAGCTTCTTTAAAATTCCACAAGAAATACGGGAATCTGTTGTTTTGCTGTGTGCACAGGCTATTTGTCATCCGGGGGAAGATCAGAAAACTGATCGAACATAATGTGCCACCTTGTTTCGTTTTCTGTGTAAGTTCTGCCCGCCTTCTGTTTCCGTAATTTCAAGAGTCCAGGCAGGGTTCATTTTTGTCAGAGCTCATTACTGTTATTTTTTCCTTTTCCTTTGCGATGCAGCTCCTGGTTACTGAACTGAAAAGGGACAAGGATGAAGAGTTTCAGAATAGTATTGATGAACTGGCATCAGAGTTGAACCGTGTGAGCATGACTGCTAGCATCTTCAGTGATAGCTGCCTGGCTTTCCATCTGTCAACTCGTTAACTGTGTAGTGTATACTGATTGTTTGCTTCCCTTTGATCAGTGTAAAGAATGCACGTTTCAAAAAGAGCAGTGCAAAGAATGCAAATCTCGGGGCACAACTTTGTTCATGAGAGAGATCAATATAGAAGCTTTTGCCAAGGAGGTCCATGACCAAGAGGAAGCCATCCAATGCTTCATAAAGATTGAAGGTACAAGCAAAATTTTCTTGGTTCAATTCACTTCTGAACTGTAGTCCGACGAAGTAACTAAACCTTGCAATCCTGGCAGAATTCACTGTGAGGTTCATGAGCTTCTACAGATCCTTAATAGCCAAGAACTCGAGTAGAGGCGGTGTTCCATGAATACTGTCTTGCTGTTAGTAAATAAGCAGCGGTGTGTCTTTGAATCAAAGCACCTCATGCATGCTGTAAGCATGTAATGATGTTTGTTTCTTTATATGTAAAATATACCTGTATATCCGTCCCGTTAGTACGAATGTATGATCATACATACAACTTCGAATATATATGGTGTGGTGTTCTACTTGATATATGATAGTAACAGTAATATCATTACGAGTGTATATGAATAATGGTTCCCCCTTTTGTCCAGCTATTTTTGCATAGTAGTAATCGACAGAAACCGATTAGTCTGGGCTTTTGTTCTTTCGCCTAAACCCTAATTGATTTGTTTGTGCAAAAGAGCTACTGAATGTCTGAATCCCTATCATTGATTCTTTCAGGAAGGCAATTAACATCCTTATTGGAGTGTAAAATTAGTCATCATATCCTAATTTTAGAACAGCCTTGTTTATACAATGCTACCGGCCGTTCAGTCCCCTGCTTTGTCTGCTGCCGGACTCTTTTATGCCTTGCTGATAAGATCAAAATGATAAAATGGCAGCATAACTAGTAGACGTTCACTAGATAGATGCTCCCATGAACAACGCGATGACACTGTTAATTGGGAATTTTCTACAACAATTTCCATTTATTAGGAAATAGGGTATGCCACTTTGGCATATATAACTAAATCCGTATGTACGTGTGGTACAATTGGTTCAGTATATACACAGTATACAGTTGTCAGTCACATGTCTTCGTGTGCTTCTCATCTCCTTCCAACCAAACACTCCATTAAAAAAAAAACAGCTCGCCGACCTGCCACTAGGTGTTTGGCCGGCGACCGTGAGTTACCGGTTGCCACTCGCCGGAGGTGACGTCGTTCGGCTGGTCAGTGGCCACCATCGCCGTGCCGCCTCTCTCGTCTCTCTCGTCGACTGCCGCTGCAGTGCGGTCGTTACCGTTGCCGCATTCGTCGTGGACGGCGATCACGGCCTCATCGTCGGGCGGTGCGTCAAGGTCGGAGCGGCAGACCGGGCACGTGGTGTGGGCGCCGAGCCACGAGTCAATGCATGCCATGCGGAAGGCGTGGCGGCATACGGTGAGCAGCCGTACGGCGTTGCCACCGGCGAACTCGGACAGGCAGACTGCGCACTCCGCCGTCGCGGCAGTAGCCTCGAACCGCACCGTGGGGAAGGAAGCGAGGATGGCGGGGTTGGCTACCAAAGAATTTTTTTTAAATAATATTAATTTAAAATATAATTACAAAAATATATCGTCTCTCCAAAAAATTACAGAAATGTGTTCGCGCCGCGGTTGAAATGGCGGCAGGGACCTATCGCCATTTCAACTGGCGACAGGGTTCCTGTCGCCATTTCAAATGGCGATAGGAAGCAAGCCAAATTTGCCCCTTCTCTAGCTAGGTTTGCCGTCTTTTGATTTTTATACGTTTTTAACGGTGCAAAATCTGTTAGACTCGCAACAACATTTTTTGATCGTTGTATGTTGTTCTAGTGCGATGAATTTCTGATGAATTTCGAGGAGGCGGCGAAGGGTCGCTAATGACCGTGCCCAAGCATTGCAAGAGATACCCACAGATGCTCCGGATTGACGAGGGAGGACGAAGCGCGGTGAGATGCTTCTCGATTGGATTGAGCACGAGCCTAAGGAGAAATGGTCGTTGCTCCATGACAGGTGGCGCTCGATATAGTGTCATGACAACTAATCTAGCCGAGGTGTACAAGCTGGGTCATCTGCGGTGCAAGGTGCCTCCCTTTGGTGGGTATTGTGGAGGCAATACTCATGATCTGACGAAGTACTTTGTTGATGAAGCAACAACGCATCGCTTCGCCATGGCAAATGATGAGAATCTTGTACTCGCCATGATCACTAAGTACATGGAGGAGAAGAGCAAGAAGGGTGAGACGACCGGGCATTCAAGATGGGCACAAGGAGCTTCGCCGAGGTGATGTGGGGATAAAGGACGCCATGGACGAACCGTGAGAAGGTTACCCATGAGTGCGTTCGCGCGCTAGTTGCACATGCACTTGCAACAAGCCCCTTCTTCTGCATAGGCCCTGCTCCCATGTCATAACCACATGTTCGGCGGTGGCGCAGCATCCCGATTAGTACATCTCTGTCTATTTCACCAAGGAGACGGTGATGCAAACCTGGACCGCGGAGATATATGGTTACACTGTGGTTGGCCATTTCACTAGCCATCCGACCTGGGAGCAACTAATCTGGGCTGCGGACATTGATAGGCTCAAGGGAAAAGTTGACAATGACAGTGCGGCGCGATCGAGAGCGACATGGACGAAGCAGAAACCGGACGTCGTACGAAGAAGTGCTCTATTTGCAGGGAGTCTGGGCACACCTTCAAGAAATGTCCCACGAGAAATCCTTAAGATGTAGGAGACATCGCCACTCCGGACGTCGCAGCGGGGACCTCATCTGGTCACCCAACTCGAGACAATCCACAGGGGGGACGTTGAGGCTGCGACCAATGTTATTACCAATGTTACGAATTATGTTATTGCAGACGGTAGTAACATGTTATTGCCAATGTTACGAATTATCATTTTAATTAAGTGTTATCATGTTTTCTTTGAATGTTATGTAATATCGGTGCTATTAAGTGTTATGATGTTTTGCTATGAATGATGTTTCTTTGAATGTTATGTAATTATCGTAGTTTTCATAGTAATGGCAAGTTCACATTTGTTTCCTTACATAATATGCAGTTCATGTACATGAGCAAGCGTATTAATTCACTGGCGCATCGCAATATCACTTACATTTCTACTTACGAATCGTTCATATCTCAATCTTTCTCGTAAAATTCTTTAGAAATTCATCGCACTAGAACAACATACAACGATCAAAAAATGTTATTGCGAGTCTAACAGATTTTGCACCGTTAAAAACGTATAAAAATCAAAAGCGGCAAACCTAGCTAGAGAAGGGCAAATTTGGCTTGCTTCCTGTCGCCAGTTGAAATGGCGGCAGAACACGTCGCTAGTTGAAATGGCGACGAGGACCTATCGCCATTTCAACTGGCGATAGGTGGCTGAACCGGCGACGAGAGGGAGATGGTCCCTAAGCTAGTTGAAATGGCGATAGGTCCCTGTTGCCATTTCAATGGCGGCAGAACACATTCTGTAATTTTTGGAGGCGATATATATTTGTAATTATGTTTTAAATTAATATTATTTAAAAAAAATTTGGCTACCAAAGCCATATTAATTGTAATATCCTAATTTTTTTAAAGTTTAAAAATCCTTTTGAGTAGTTTAACCTTTGAAAAATTCACCCCAGAGTTATTTGAATTTTAATAAGGGAGTGTATGCTTCAGTTGACTGAAATTTCTTTATCCATCAGTCATCTTTTCTCACCGTTGGATCAACATTCTATGAGCCAGGTTGTCTCTTTCTAAAATATACAAAAGTATTACAAGGAAAATACAAAAAAAATTCTAAACTAGACAAAAGTAAATCTAAGTGAACCCTACAAATACAAAAAAAAACACAAATAAAAACAAATAGAACTAAAAGTTACAGTAGAGTTATGCTAAAATTGCACATCACTTGGTACTGGAATTTCAGACTTAGTACTGTGCAACTGTAGATGACAGATGGATAAGAAAATTTCAAGCAACTGAAAATTAGCAAATCCGTTTTAATAAAGCTTAATGTGGACTTTCAATAGAAAAACTATTTAATGTGATTAATCTAAAATTCAATTAATGTCAAAGCTAGTTTATTTGGGCTCTATGTGCTTGGAAATATTTTCTAGATTTTTCTGGAATTTTTTGGAGCTCATTTGCTATTTGTATTTTCTGGTATTTCTAAAATAGAAAATCTATTATTAATCTCAGGAATTGATTTGGGCCGAAACCCTAGTCCTTAGCCCATCTTTCTCCGGAGCCCAGCCCATCTCCTCAGCCTTTTCCCTCGCCCGCAGCCTATTTCGCCTCGCTCTCCTCTCTCTGTCGCGTGGGGCCCACGCGTGAGTTGTCTCCTACCTACTGTCTTCTTCCTCGCGTAAGCCGTCCGACAACGCCATTGACGCCCTTTTATGAGCTTCGTCCGACAACGATCCAAATGGCCCGGGATTTCTGCGCCAACACTGCCATTCAAATCCTCTATCTCCCCGCAATTGATTTGATCTCGTATCCCCTCCGAATTGCATCCAAATCTTCTTATCTCTTCTCGGTTCCGAAACGAACTCCATCGCCGGTACGCTACCTCGGCCGTACCCCCACAATATAAAAGACACCCCTGGGATCGCCTCTCTGCCCTCATCCCGAATCCCCAACTAACCTCGCCTCCAAAACCCTAGCGCTGCCGGAATTTTTCCTTTCTACAACTCTATTTTGCTTCGAGGTGTAGTTAGTGGAAAGTTTATGGTTCATTCCAAGTTCACCACAAAGATCTTTAATGTTAGTGTTCTTGAACTCGGAACCATTATCACTACGGATTTTCTTAATTTTGAAATCAAACTCATTTTGAGCCATTTTTGCAAAACTTTTGAAAATGTCAGAGTTTCGGCTTTGTCATCTAGGAAGAATACCCATATATATCTAGAGTAATAATCCACAATGACCAAACAATAGCTATTACTCCCGATACTCTTATAGGTTGTTGGCCCAAATAAATCCATATGTAAGAGTTTCAACGGTCTAGAAGTTGACATGATACGTTTTGAAGGATGGGAATTTGTAACTTGTTTTCCGACTTGACAAGCACTACAGAGTCTATTTTTTCTCAAACTTCATATTTTTCAAGCCAACAACTAAATCATGTTTGAAAAGCTTTTAAAATTGAATCATACCAACCTGAACTAGCCTTCTATGCCAAAACCAACACAAAGATGTTTTTGCAATCAAACACGTTTTTAGGCATGAATCATTTGAGGAAAAATCAACCAAGTAAAGATTTCCAAATCTAAATCCTTTGAAAGCTAAAGAGTTATCTTTTTCATTTAAAATAGAAATATCATCTTGAGAGAATTTGCAAGATAAGCCAAGATCACATATTTAAGCAATTGATAGCAAGTTGAAATTAAGTGATTCAACTAAAGACCCATTAGAAATGAAAATGTTATTTGAGATAGTAAATTTACCTAATTCTATTACCTTTTATTTACTATTGTCACCAAAAGTGATCTTGTCATTTCCTTTTCTATTCTCGAATGTGGTGAATATTTTTCTATCACCGGTCACATGTTGAGTCCATCCACTATCAAGCACCCAATGTTTTCCACCGGTCTTGTTATTCACCTACAAAATAAAAATTAAGTTCTTATAGGTACACAAATTTGTTTGGGTCCTTGGAGGTTAGTGACTAAGGTTTTGGGCACCCAAACAGCATTCTTTTTAGCGCCAAAAATTGAGGTGTGAATAAACTTTACTACAACTTTGCCATCTTTGGATTTTCTAAGCATATAGCATTAATAAAAAAAAATGCTATAAGACTTAGTATTAGCAATTGATCATGCATTTGATAAATGTCTTATATTACGACATTTATTGCAATATTTGCCATTATCTTTTACCAACCTTGTGGGCTTGTAAATTGGCTTCTTACCTTTCTTTAGAATGAACCCAAGTCCTTTCTTGTTGAATGAATATCTTTATTCACTCAATAGCTTGTCAAGGATGGCTTTTCCCTTGAAGTATCTTTCCAAACTCTTGCTCAATTTTGTAACTTGCTCTTTTAAACCATGATTTTCAACAATGAGCAATAGATCACATACTTTAGCCATATTAGCATTTGAATCAATTTTAGAACAACATGACATGACTAACAAATCTTCACATGAAGTAGAAGTACTAGACGCTGAAATAGCATTAGAATTGACTTCTATTCTAGGTATCTCATTCATTAAATTGCAAGTAATTCCAACATTCGAATGAGATTTTTTAACATCCTTTAGAAGGAGAGAGTTATGAGCTTCTTTTAGCTCCTCATAAGAGTTTTTTAGAGACATATACTCTTTCTTTAAGATTTTAAATTTTAACTTCTCTTTTCCAAGATATTCATTTAATTCTTTAAGCATATCCATTAGTTCAACATATGAAGGTTTATTATTACTAATAGATTTTAGCTTATCTCCTTTTGCCATGAGGCAAGTAGGAGTGGAGAAGAGTGACGGCTCTTCCTTGATAGCGATGCCAACAAATCCTTTTTTCTTTGAGGACCCTTCATCATCGAAGTCGGAGTCCGAATACTAATGATGCAATGCACTTGAATAGCTCTCAACTACCTCAAAATAGGAATTCAATACAAATGAGTAGAAGAGAGAGCACAAAAGCCTCAAGTGTATTCAATATGGACAAAAGGTTCTTGGCTTGGTGCTGGTGGGGGTGTATTTATAGCCCCCACCACAAAACTAGTCGTTGAAAATAAATCCCTAAACTTCTCATCATTTGCGGTAATACCGCCGTACAAATCCGGTATTACCGCGATCGACGATCAACGGTCGACTGTTGTTCATTAAATGCGCCTGTTATAGCCGTTACGGAAAAGTTGCGGTACTACCGCCAACTAGAAATCGGTGTTACCGCACAACGGTAATACCGCTCGACTATATCGGTATTGCCGATTTCTAAAGGATTGAAAAACTTAAGAAAACACCCTATTTGGAAATAACGTACCGTCATGAAAAACTCGGTATTACCGCACAACGGTAATACCGCTCAAGAAATGTGGTCATACCGTTTTTAGGTTTCAAGAAAACTCACAAAAACATGCTCACTGGAAAATACATACCGCCAACTAGATTTCGGTATTACCAAGTCGGTAATACCACTCATCAAATACGGTCATACCGATTTTAGGATTTCAAGGAAAAACTTTCAAAAACATCCTTTCTGGAAAATACATATCGCCATGTAGATCTCGATACTACCGACCTGCAGTAATACCGCTTATCACTTGCGGTCATACCGATTTTTCTTGAACAGATTTCCAAAGGTAAAATAAATGCAATGCATGACTTCTAGTTGATCAAGATAGTACATTAATAAATATTCAAGCTACTAGCCATGACCGCTCTTAATAGTACGGCGTCTAGCCTACAAATTCGGTATTCTCTTTAAACACCGAGACCGGTAAAATACTACAAAATGATCCTTAGTATAAATGATACCTTTGCCTTGAGCCATGTCGATCTTTATCACCTTTGCATTGCTTATATCTATATCATCATTCAAGCTCCAGGACTAAACCTTTAAACATCTTATCACACATGTTAGTCTCTTAACATATTGTTGTCATTAATTACCAAAATTGTTTTAGGGACCTAGATGCTTTTATATGTACCCACGAAAAACAAATTGGAACAATATGTTTTCTCTTTCCATATTTCTGCTATCAAGTTGCCATACTAAATCGGCTCTAAACCATCAGCTATCCTAATGAATATAGTCAACACGATAGACCATACCAGTCTAGGCACCATGTTACAACACTCAGATAGTTATTCTTTTCGATTATCATACTATCTACGTATCACAATTTTCTGGACTATAATCGTCCAAACATTTCAATTTATACGTCATATAGATACAATTGGGCTTATCACAACCATCTCGCATGTCTTAAGACAGTTCTTGCAAAAGGAGCCATGAAACCCGTTCGTAGCATATTTATCACTATTGGCAGGTCTGTCGCATGTCTCTTAATTTTCACTTGCATATTTTTTAAAACGAATGCATTTTTACCGTTAATACTCACTTAACTGATTCCATTCATACTACCTTTACTTTTATACTAAAGTTTCATTAAGTTTTACCTAAATATGGCCCATTGCTCGTGTCAACCGTAGAGACATAGCTATTGTGGCTTTGTGGGGGACCACACGCAACTCAGTTTGATGCTCAAGGCCTACAAGTTTTGGCAACAAATTGCCCTGTTGTTGTCCTATTTGTTGGGCTAACTATCAGGCTCTATGAAGGTAAACAACCATAACGTTTTGCTGCCTAATCAATTGATTCGTATGACATCGTTCTTTGTACACACTAAATTTATAGTAATCCATTATTAACCTCTTTATCGTGCATTGCCATGGCAACTCTCGCTTCAAGGAAGCACAATTTGCAGATGGTACCCCAATGCTCCAATACCAGAGGTACTCGCTCTGCAAAACATGTAAGTTTATTTTGAAAATAACAATTAAACGTGATATGCTTTAGAGAATACCTCATTTACTGCCCTTCGTATGGATGCGAAGCAAGTGATTACATATTACTGATGCTATCTATGTTTTATTATAGCTTTGCCACCATACCTCATCACATCACATGGTTCGGCCAAAAATCCGGAATAGGCTGGACCTCTAGCGACCACAGTCAGCCATCTATCTACCCTAAACACACACGATGATGTGGTAAGATCTAATTTTAAAAAAAATGACAGCATATTCAGCCGTTCATTATTCACCCAACTTCCCCTAAATACTCATACTTTACAGTGTTGACATTGTTATTAAATTTTTTGCTTCAAACAATGGCCAGTGATATCTAGGCTGCGGCAAATGCAGAAAGGCCACTGTACACGTTGATGACGTTTACAGATGTCCAAGGTGCAACACCATCACAGCGGAACCAAGGTTATTACAAAACCATGCCTTCTCGCGAAATCACTAACTCGTTATTACTACTAGGTAGAAAAACGCGCTTCGCCGTGTCCATAGAGATGTCTGCGTTCATAGAGACGGTGGTCATTGTATGATGTATGAGTGAACATATGTGGATGCAACTGTAGGATGAAGGAAAAAGATGGTAACACTGTCTAAGGATTGCAAAATGTGTCGTATCAATTAGGAAACATCATGAATGATAACTTCGAAACAAGATTTTGTAGACTAAGAGCAGCACGAATTCAGTTGTACTATATATACATGGTGCTATGACAAAGCATCCAAGTACGATATAAGGTTAATAGTAGTTAGGATTGTCTCTACAAGACGTTCATTATAGCGGTAGGCAAAGACGCTAGGGTGGTACGTGCTAAATAGTTAACAAAATGAGTAGAGTCGGCATTGTTGCAAGTGCTTCCAAACTGTGTTGGCGAGGTGAGCACAAAAAACTGTGAAGGTAGAGACGAGCCTTGCATTTGTCGTTGTCCCCTGTCTGGTACAGAACAAGGAAAACGAGATGATGTGCTAGTATTCTGTTATAGCTCTGGAAACCAATGTAAGTATTTCAGGACAAAGCAAGATAAATGTCAAAGAAAGGAGACTCAATTAACAAAATTAAGGCTGCTCCCAGTGCTCCACCATAGCTGGTATCTTAAGCCTACCATGTAGGCAAAATGATGATGTGGCACCATAGTTAATGAAGAGAGAGGGTACTCTAGTATCTAATCTGGATACCGGTTCGGTCTCGAAATCCAACGCATAAAATTTATTGTGATCGATCCCGTGTATTTACATTTGTGTGTGTCAACAAACATGTATTTCTTTAGTACATGCCACAAATAGGCCACAATGCTCAAATACCAGTAAAGATCATGCATGTAATTAAATGAAACAGCCTAAGATACTACACCATAAGAAACCATGCATTAGGAAGATAGTATCCTAACACTCTTCATGTACTAAAAAAACTGTACTAAGATACTACCTATTGGGAGCAGCCTAACGAAATAAAAGTTTCTGTGAATTTATTATAGAGAAATGATCATGCTACAGGACAAATTAAATGGGTAAGCAAAAACAATACACATTATCCTTCTATTTGTTGCGACACTATTATGAGGATGTAGGGGCAAAAGCTAAACTTAACGGATACATCTATCATAGACAACAAGCAAATAACATAACCTAGATCATTGAAAGAGAATGATAATATCCTTAAGGACAGCCTGTTGTGATCAGTAAGAACTGACATAAATTAAATTTAACTGACAACGACAATACGCTGAAGGACAGGCTTCACTTACCCTACACAATGCTCTCCGACAATTAGTGCATTGGTATTAACATGGAAAATCTCCATATGACCATCTGTATGACCCTAAGACTGAAAACACTGGCAGAGTAAAAAGATTAGAAAAGAATGCGCAGAAACTAATCTACATGTAATGCATCACTTTGCTGTTTATGAAAGGGGAAGTTTTTTATATATTTTTCCAAAGAGAGTTTCAATCAAATTAGTTCAGTCTATGTTCTGGTCTAACTAAAATAGGAAAACTCCATCCAAAGATGCAACTGATTTGGTGGACAATAAAATTCCATACAAAGCAAAATTTACAACATTTCTTGAGAAATTCACTAATGTTTGACACCGAAAAAAAGGTACATGTTCAGTACGACGAGGATGACACGGCAATAACCGGCAAGTACTGGCTAGCAAGAGGCTGAAAGCGCCTGATCGGCCACTGGCATGGCAATAATATCTACCTTGATCGTATCCGTCATGGTTGAAAGTGTGCGCTATGCCGCGCTGGCGAATTAATAGACAGAATTAATAGATGCTGACATTGTAAATGGTAAAAATCTTGTATGTACATGAACAATTTCTAGCTGTATATTAATTGCCAAGACAAAAATGTGGCTACCTAAATGTTCCAAAGGAGATTATGAAATAGTCACAGGTCTCAACTCTCAATACATATCGTAAAGATTGAGCACATGATTTCTGATTTGAAAACATAAAAGTCCCAAATCAAGAAATCTAATGTCTTTTATCACCAGAGGAAAGACTTTCATATGTTTTCTCAATATCCATATAGGAAGAGCTATAGTCAACTTATCTAAACCTTACCCTAAGCTTAATTAGGATCATTAGCACGTAATAATAAAATATAAAAAAGCAGTAGTTTAAAATAGTCAATAGCAAGCGGTTTGTTATGCACAATCTATGGTGATCCACAAAAGCTGAAAAATGGTAATGTATGTAACAGAAGGAAAGAGTGGTGCTGAAAAACGAAACAAGAATCTCTACATATTCCATCAATCGAGGATTGTTTAGCATATTTTGACTTAAAAAGGCAACAAAGTACCTGTCGACGGGATATTTTATTTGCCTTTCCTTCTTTACCCAAATCAACGTCGGCCTTCCTGCTATCAAGATGCTGAAACCTTGAAACTGAACATGCAAATAAAACAGATAAAAAGGACTCGTTTTAGTATCCATTTAGCACATAACAATGTCACCAATTAAGAAAATCTTCAGCCACAATGGACCTGAAATATCATATATCTGCCTTATATTTACCTTTAGGTTGGATAAAATCATATTGTTGATCCCATGGAATTAGATGTTGATCAAGCATCTGCAGTAAATGCTAAAAAAGTCAGGTACCAAGGCAGACAAAGGCTTGTAAACTGAATTAAGAAAAGGAATATGTCCCAAAGTTTCTATGTCCAAATAGTTTGGAACACTATTCTCAGCGACAGATCCTCTTGCTTGGCCTGAAGTGGACATGGTAGCTATTGGATTACAAAATTACATATCCGCCAATGCGTGTGACGACATACGCTTTGAATAGCGATCTCACAACCTATTTACGGCTTATCGGCAAGGAACTTGGATGAAAAGTCGGCGTGCACATGTTTGCATTGTTAGCACCAATGTCACCATGCATGACATGTGGCTTACTTCCCACAATACAAGCTTCATGTAGGGGTAGGTTCGGTGGAAAACAAACATAGTTTTCTGAGAATCGATCCTTAAAGGTGCAGTTTTATCTTAGTTTTGGCAACATTTGTATAGTTTTGTGAAATTTACTCGACAATTATGTATGGTAATATACGACAACCTGATTTTCCCAAATGAGATATACAAACAACATGATACATGAACCTATCACAAAACGATCATGGATTTAGATAGTTCAACACAAGGCAGGCTCTCTACTAAGATAGGGTAGACCTAACCGACTGAGCTTGTCAGAACTAACCTACAGGTCTCTAAAATAAAGCATGAGTACAGCAATGCATTAGTGTCAAACTTTGCAAACAATAACGTGGTCAAAACTGAAAACTACCTACAGGTCTCTAAAATAAAGTTTACCTTAACCACCAGCAATGGGTAAGTCACAAACAGTAGCTCCCAGTTTTGCTATTGCACCTAATAAGAATACCTGCTCAAGGAGAAAATACTTAGAATGGAATATACAAAATATATGTAAGAAAATTTCCAAGAGCTTGCTGTTTAGCTTTGGATCTGAAGTACAAACAAACAAATATATGATCTGGACTGCGGAACAAGACAGAGAAGTAATAAAGTGAATTTTTTTTCTAGCTTTCATTGAATCATATAGTAACAACATAATTAATTGCAATATCATATACACTATTGTACACAAAAGAGAGCAAGGACCCTCCCTCCCTGAAGTTGACACATGCAGATTTCTAGAAACACAAAATGAAGTTTGTAGGAAGACATATCATACCTTCACAAAGCCAGAGCCATGAGCTAAATAGGATAACTCCATACCTCTATAGCAGTGAGGTTCTTTTTGGGGAGTTCCTTTCCAGACCGCTTTGACTGGAGATGCTTTGCCAATGTTTCATATATCACAAACTGAATTGATGGGTTACATACCTGACAATTTACATGGTTCAACCAGTGGAATTATGTATATAACCACTAATTTTTGGTTATGATGTTCTGCAAAACAGATAACAAACCATGATTAGTGTTGGAACTCAGTATTTTTTTTTAAATGAGCTGCACCATTCATTCATAAATTAAATAGTGGCATCGTAGCACAACAAATGCAAAAGAAAATACAATTACCTTTGATTGTTTTCACTTTCAGTTAACCCCTTTAGTTTTTTCGCGCATATCGCTGCAAGGAAAACAAATTTACAGATTATATCATGTTTTTGTTACATAGCAACATAGCACAGAGCATGCTCTATGGAGAAGTCTACAAGTTGCAACTGCTACCAACCTTGTACGCTCATCTAAGGCAAAATAAATTCCTTGCATCAGAGAGACAGAGACTACTTAGCAGTTAGTAGTTCAATTTCAATATAGTATAATCCAGTAAAGTCTTCTGGATAATCTCACAAATGCTATATGTTCCAGGTTTTCCTAACCTCTTGAATGAATATTTTTCTACCTCAATTTTTCAAAAAATGTGTTTAAAAAAGCTTGAGTACAGCAATGCATTAGTGTCAAACTTTGCAGGCAATAAGGTGGTCAAAAGCGAAAACTACCTCTGGTCTCTAAAATAAAGTTTACCTTAACCACCAAGAATGGGTAAGTCACAATGATAGCTCAGTTTTGCTATTGCACCTAATAAGAATACTGCTCAAGGAGAAAATACTTACAATGGAATATACAAAATATATGTAAGAAAATTTCCAAGAGCTTGTTGTTTAGCTTTGGATCGAAGTACAAACAAACAAACATATGATCTGGACTGTGGAACAAGACAGAAGTAATAAAGTGAAAAAAAAATCTTGCTTTCATTGAATCATATAGTAACAACATAATTAATTGCAATAACAGATACACTATTGTACACAAAAGAGAGCAAGGACCCACCCTCCGTGAAGCTAACACATGCAGATTTTTAGAAACACAAAATGAAGTTGGGAGGAAAAATCCATGGGAGAAGCCGGATTCGAGCCACCACCCTCAAATCTGGTGGTCCAAGATGGCCGTGGCCTTGAGCACCAGGAAGGCGGCCATCGGGAGGAGCGCGCAGGCCGGGACCGAAGGCAGTCTTGCGGCACGCGAAGCGTCTGTTGGTGGTGGCGGCGACAGCCGAGGAGAGCCGGTCTTGGCAAGCACTAAAATCACACAAAATTAACAAAGAAGGAAAAGAGGTTGTGAGTAAAATCTATGGGAGAAGCGGATTCGGGCCACCACCCTGAATCCGATGCTCCGAAGAGCCCAAGCAAGCACTGAGGAAGGCGGCCAGAGGTGAGGCACGCTGTGGGACCGAGCCGGGTCTTGGGAGGAAGAAGGAAGCGGCGATGGCGGCGGCTTGAGAGGGTCGTGAGAGAGAGGAGGATAGGAGGTGGGCGGGAGCAAGGCAGTGAGAAGAGAGTGCGATCAGGCGTGACAGTAGAGCCATGACAGTAAGCAGTCTGAGCGAGGCGGCGGGTCGGGCCAGCAGAGCGGAGGCAAAGAGAAGAAGAAGCCGAGCGGCCTCTGACAGGAGGAAGAGGGAAGCGGTGGCAAGGCTGGCTTGAGAGGGTGAGGAGAGAGAGAGGAGGGATAGGAGGTGGACGGGAAGTGCGGCGGCTGCGAAGTGAAGTGGCGGCTTCAGGAGGCTTCGATTCGGGCGATAGAAGAAGACGCGAGGACGAGGACAGGCGTCATTGCCGCCTACATAATCGTGTGGACGCGAGCGACACGCTGTGATCGAAGGTGGAGGTTTCAGGCGACGTGGCCTCCCTGAGCGAGCGTGAATTCCACCAGCTTTACTAAATAGAATAGATTTTCAATTTTAATACCTCACTATGTATCAGTAACACTGCTATGTATACATTGATTATCTACGTGATCAATTTCCGTAACATCTATGTTCAAAACAATAGCTATCGCCACCTCTCTGCCAGTGCCAACAAATTGTGCAGCATAGCGTGCATCCCGTTCGAGTACAAATATATGTGCAGTGCAGGCCCTGCTGTTCGGCCGGAGCCTCCACCTCACCTGTTCGCGATCGATCGAGACACTGGCAATCTCTTTCCCTTGGCGCATATGGTAAAATCCAGAGTAGGTGGGTGGTTGTTCATGGCCGCCGAGTGCCGACCGCAAGCTCCTTCCTTCCCTGCCTGCCTGCCACCGTGGTCTCCCTGGTGTGTGTGAAACGGAACGGGGACTCCTCCTGTTTAGATAGGATTAAGGGGGGAGAAAATTAAGAGGTTATTAAACTAGATTAGTCGGAAGAGAAGAGAACGATTCCTCCTCTGCTCCGGCAATGCATAAACCCCGCAGCCGTAGATCCAAACCGGCCGGCGCTCCAGTCCCCATCCCGTTCCAATTCATCCCAGCAAGGCAGCACGGCTTACCAGAGATGGGCGATCACCCGGTCGCCTTTTCTCGCGTTGCCCTTCTCGCCACCCTCCTCGACTACATCGAGGCGCTTTGGATTTCATCTCCCTCCTTACCCCGCACGTCAATGCCACAACACCGCGTCCCCGTCCCCGTCCGCGTCCTATCATCCTACGCGCCATGGCGATCGAGACCCCCGCGCCCGCCTCCTCCCCAACCGGCAGGACACTCTCCGCTGCGCTCGCCGAGGACCGCCGCCGCGAGGCCAGGCGCAGCGCCATCCCCGGCCTCATCCCGGGCTGCGGCGGAGGCGGCCGCCCGGCACAATCGCAGTCCTACTCCCAGCTCTTGCTCAGGCTCCACCGCTGGGGCACCGCCTGCCTCCCCAAGAGCGGCGCCGCGCTCGCCCGCGACCTCGAGGCCGCGCGCCGCGCCGCACCCCCACCCCACCCCGCTGCCCCTGCAGCCTAGGTCGTCCGCGCCCCTGGCCGGGGTGTCACCACGCCAGGACGCGGCCGTCGTCAGCGTCGCCGAGAGGAGGCCTTTGAGGGGGAGAGAGGATGCCGCCGTCGATCAGCCGACGCCGGTGGAATCCCAAGCCGAAGCCATTGCGGTTACCGAGGTGTCTGCCGGCGATCGAAGCACGGGGAGCGGCGAGCACGCGACGACGCTCACTACCGTTGGAAGAGGAGGAGGCAATTGGGTGAGGGTTTTGCCCAAGACAGTGATAACCCCGTCGCTGCAGCTGGATTCCCCGCAGACGTCGTCGGCCGAGTCGCCGGCGGACGACAAGTACGTGTGGGCGGAAAAGTACCGGCCCAGTGTCCTCAAGGAGTTCATCTGCAACAAGGACGTCGCCCACGTGCTCCAGCTGGTGATCAATCACACATTCGATTACCTGTCGTATTACAAACTGCATGTCCTTGTCTTAGCATCTCGAGTCAATCACTCGATACATACATATGGAGTGATACACACATGGCGAAGGCATGCTGATATGGGATTGATTTTCTACCCCTTGCTGCATCCAGGTGATTGCACACCAGTGCAACCATTTCATATTTGAAGGTCCGCAGGCGGTCGGGAAGAGAAGCATGGTGCTGGCACTTATAAGGGATGCTTTTGGTCCTGATCTTAAGGTCACTGTAACTAACTTATGCAGAAATTACTACTCTTGATCCTTCTTGGTGCTCAGAAAATTTAGATGGTCTATTTATCTTGTCATTTCACAGATAGAGGAACACACAAAGAGATTCGAGCTAAAGGTATCCATTGCAAGAGTGCATTTTCTGTTTCATTAGTCACCTTATCACTATGACAAAACTGTAATATTTCTGAGGGATTATAAAATGTAATCTATTCCACAGCTTTTTCCCCCTCAGAGAACTATTGACCATTTTTACACTGTAGGGAGAGATTGCCAAACATATTGATGTCAGAGTGAAGATTTCAGGTCATCATGTGGAGGTAAACTTGGCTGATTTACATGGCTATGAGAAGTATGTCATAACTACTTTGTTGAATGAAACCATCCCATCACCAAACACAACTTGCGATCATACTAACTGCAGAGGTACTATGCTAATACGCTTTTGCCTTCCGTTTGGCAATGTTGTCTGTTCTTCGTTGCTTTGCTGGTATTTGCATACAATGTGTTAACGTGTTAGTGGTTGATATTTGCAGTGATTGTGATCCATGACGCTGATAAGCTCTCGTCCGATCTTCAACATTATATCGGTTGGTTTTTGGGGAGGTATGCAGGTTGCAATAAAATCATTTTCTGCTGCTCTGATGCTTCAAACCTTGAAGCTGTGAAACATCTATGCAAGGTCGTCATACTTCAGCCACCTTCATTTGACGAGGTACTTTATAATACATTACAATCTGTTGATTTCTATATGGACGATTTATCTTCTCACTTGCAGTGCTGGACAATTAGCTGAAAGATTATTTGCACGTAGATAATCAAGGTTCTAGAGTACATTGCTACTCAAGAGAACATAGATTTGCCTCGCGATATTGCCAGGAGAATAACAGTGAGTGCAAGTAATAATCTCCGACAGGCAATACGTTCTTTTGAAGCTACATGGAAAGCAAAGTAAGCACATGGCAAGATTTTCCTCCTATTTTTCATGAAAGAACATAAAATCACTGCTCGTGATTCGTATTTGGATAGTAGGAATTGCCATAATTGTAGTCCACTTTGGAAGCCACAGTGAACCAGTGTAGCACTGGCCAATGTATTGTAGAAATGCTGGCTGCGATGGTATTGACTAAAAACGGCGGTGCATTACCAGCGAAATGGTTTTACAACATGATTTCATTCTCCTTCGTTTTCTAAATGATTGCAAGTGGTGTGATATTCTTTTTGAGTAAAAGTACTGAATTAGCACCTGATCTGCCGAGGTGTATGTTTCATCCTTGTTAAGACGCATGCTCGCTATGACTGTGTGATCGTCGCTATAATGAAGGACTATCCTTGGGTTTTCATATTGAACAATAACCCCCTTAACAAACGCAGCTATCAGTTCATAGAAGACCAAGCTATTTTGACAGGATGGGAGGAGGAAATCTCTAATGTAGCCAAAAAAATCATGGAGGAGCCAAGTCCAAGGCAGTAAGTTACCCCCTTCTGTTGTGATGTTTCATAGTTCAGTACATGTGAGCTTCTTTAAAATTCCACAAGAAATTTGGGAATCTGTTGTTTTGCTGTGTGCGCAGGCTATTTGTCATCCGGGGGAAGATCAGAAAACTGATCGAACATAATGTGTCACCTTGTTTCATTTTCTGTGTAAGTTCTGCCCAAGGTAGTCAGAGTCGAGATCTTAAGTTGGATCGATTTGCCTTTGGTAGGATCGAAATCGTAGTATCGAATCGTAGAATCGGCGATTCTACGAAAGTGTAAAAATACACATATTTAACATCTATATTATAAGTTTGTATGATTCTTATATGGTTTACCACTTGCATGTTCCTTAAAAGCAGCTAGACATACTCTAGGAATAAAATTAGCTTATCATTATCAAGCTCAAGATTACTCATGCCATAATTTGCATGCTCCTTGTTTATTTATAGTTTCATTCTCAGAAATTAATATCAGCAAATTTTTCTCTAAAACAAAATATCAGCAAAGCCTGGCCTCTAAAAAAAATTGCCTTAAGTCTCTACGAGTAGGATCGACAGTGCGATTTGGATCGACAGGCTGTCGTGAGTTCGTAGAACCGTAAGACTCTAAGAGTAGGATCGCGATCCTAACTACCTTTGAGTAGGATCGCGATCCTAACTACCTTGAGTAGGATCGGATCGATAGTGCGATTTGGATCGACAGGCTGTCATGGGTTCGTAGAATCGTAAGACTCTAAGAGTAGGATCGCGATCCTAACTACCTTGGTTCTGCCCCGCCTTTTGTTTCTGTGATTTCAAGAGTCCAGGCAGGGTTCATTTTTGTCAGAGCTCATTACTGTTATTTTTTCCTTTTCCTTTGTGGTGCAGCTCCTGGTCACTGAACTGAAATGGGACAAGGATGAAGAGTTTCAGAATAGTATTGATGAACTGGCATCAGAGTTGAACCGTGTGAGCATGACTGCTAGCATCTCCAGTGATAGCTGCCTGGCTTTCCATCTGTCAACTAGTTAACTGTGTAGTGTACTGACTGTTTGCTTCCCTTTTTCAAAAAGAGCAGTGCAAAGAATGCAAATCTCGGGGCACAACTTTGGACATGAGAGAGATCAATATAGAAGGTTTTGCCAAGGAGGGCCATGACCAAGGGGGAACCATCCAATGCTTCATGAAGATTGAAGGTACAAGCAAAATTTTCTTGGTTCAATTCACTTCTGAACTGTACTCTGACGAAGTAACTAAACCTTGCAATCCTGGCAGAATTCACTGTGAGGTTCATGAGCTTCTACAGATCTTTAATAGCCAAGAACTCGAGTAGAGGCGGTGTTCCATGAATACTGTCTTGCTGTTAGTAAATAAGCAGCGGTGTGTCTTCGAATGAAAGCACCTCATGCATGCTGTAAGCATGTAATGATGTTTGTTTCTTTATATGTAAAATATACCTGTATATCCGTTCCGTTAGTACGAATGTATGATCATACATACAACTTCAAATATATAGGGTGCGGTGTTCTACTTGATATATGATAGTAACAGTAATATTATTACGAGTGTATATGAATAATGTTTCCCCCTTTTGTTCAGCTTTTTTTGCATAGTAGTAATCGACAGAAACCGATCAGTCTGGGCTTTTGTTCTTTCGCCTAAACCCTAATTGATTTGTTTGTGCAAAAGTGCTACTGAATGTCTGAATCCCTATCATTGATTCTCTCAGGAAGGCAATTAACATCCTTATTGGAGTGTAAAATTAGTCATCATATCCTAATTTTAGAACAGCCTTGTTTATACACTGCTACCGGCCGTTCCGTCCCCTGCTTTGTCTGCTGCCGGACTCTTTTATGCCTTGCTGATAAGATTAAAATGATAAAATGGCAGCATAACTAGTTAACGTTCACTAGACAGACGCTCCCATGAACAACGCGGTGACACTGTTAGTTGGAAATTTTCTACGTCAATTTCCATTTATTTGGAAATAGGGTATGCATTGGCACATATAACTAAATCCGTATGTACGTGTGGTACAATTGGTTCAGTATGTACACGGTATGCACTTGTCAGTCACATGTCTTCGTGTGCTTCTCATCTCCTTCCAACCAAACACTCCAAAAGATTTTTTTTTATAAAAAAAAAACAGCAGACCTGCCACTAGGTGTTTGGCCGGCGACCCTGAGGTACCGGTTGCCGCTCGCCGGAGGCGACGTCGTCCGGCCGGTCAGTGGCCGCCGCCGCCGTGCCGCCTCTCTCGTCGACTGCCGCTGCAGTGCGGTCATTACCGTTGCCGTATTCGTCGTGGACGGCGATCACGGCCTCGTCGTCGGGCGGCGCGTCGAGGTCGGAGCGGCAGACCGGGCACGTGGTGTGGGCGCCGAGCCACGAGTCAATGCAGGCCGTGTGGAAGGCGTGGCGGCAGACGGTGAGCAGCCGGACGGCATCGCCGCCGGCGAACTCGGACAGGCAGACCGCGCACTCCACCGTCGCGGCGGTAGCCTCGAACCGCACCGTGGGGAAGGAAGCGAGGATGGCGGGGTCCAGCCCAGCCGGCTTGCGCGGCCCTGGAGCGGGCGCGTCGTCGGCGGAGGCTGCGTGGAGGCGGCGGCGGCGGTGGAGCCAGAGGGAGAAGAATTGGAGGAGGTCGCGGAGGAGGAAGATGGAGATGAAGCAGAGGAGGAGGACGAAGAGGACGAAAACCGGGAGCAGCATGGGGAAGGTCGCCCGCGGGGCCGGCGTTGGTGAAGAAGAGGAGGAGGAGGTGGTGGGGGCCCGAGGGCCGTGGGCGTTGAGGAGGCGGCGTGCGGCCATGGCGCCCAGCGTATCCGTCGGCGGTGGTGGCCGGCGTGCATGGGATGGGAGAAATGGCGCGGGGCGCATGGATTGAATTAAGGGATTGGTTTTGGTGCGGCTCCCTTTTAGGTGCGGTTCACCGTTCACGCATGGGCATGTGCGCGTTGGTTGGATCATGCATTCCATCATCCATGGACGGGGTGAGCCGGTGAGGTGAGGCGGTGGGTTGGACGTCGGTGTTGGGATGGATCGTGGATGGAGGCGTGGCCTTTACGGTGAGGCCATCGAAGGGGACGCCGGGACGGCACGACATCGACATGCCCCATGCATGGCGTGCGGCGTGCGCTGGATGTTTGCTCTCTTTTTTTTTTGTAGGAACTAACCAAGTGGTGTCCGTACTACTTTGCCACGGATGTCAAATAAACATATATATATATATATATATATATATATATATATATATATATATATAAGTTCTAATCTTTAAAAAATCAATATACATAAGGTAATTATCTCTATATATAAAAATTGCATACATAATTTTTCATCCTATCAACAAGTCACAAAAAGTCTTATTACAAACTACATGCGTAGAACATATGTATGTATACACATATTTATCCACAGACGACCCATCAACTCAAAAGAGATGGAGAGGTAAATAACTGACTCACTGTCACCACCAAGTGCTTCTTTATAATAGTATTGTAAAGATGCCGGCTTAATGTAGCCTCCCTCCGTTTCCAAGTACTTAGCACTTTAGATCAAAATCATGCATACTAATAAATAAAGTTTTATATGAAATGTGACCACAATATCCTTCGATAATACTGTTTTTTATGGTTTCAATAATACACCTAGTTGTTTGGAAACGGAGTAAAAAATTCGTTTCAAAAGAAGAAGAAGAAAAGAAACGGAGTAAAAACAAGGAGCAGTCCATCAAATAACAGGCAGGGCTCGTGGGCGAAGGCCCAAAATCCATCTGGCCCAGAAAGGATTTCAGAGCGAGACGAATTCGGTGGGCCTGCGTGGCCCAAACTAGCACCTCCTCTAGTCGTCTCCTACCTCGAGCGGACAAGAGCGAGGAGCTGTTGCCGGGGAGGAAGTCTGCTTGATGTTTAGGATATCTAGCAATATCTGCTGTGTACGGCCTATTTAGTTTAGATAGAACAGCGTTGAAAAATGAAAACTATCCTAGGTAATGGATTTGTAAAGCATCAGTAGCTTGTGGAGGTAGTGGCGCTTTGTGTGTCTGTTGGACTTGGACATCACACCGCAGCTTCCATGGTAGTATGTGTTCATCAGTTTCATTGCAGAATCCAAGGAGAGGATTGTGGCAAACCTGGCAAATTTCGCGTATGACCCTTATAACTACGCCTTTATGCGTCAGGTTGTTTATTCCACGCACCCTTTCTTTTGGAACAGTGATGAAGATTTCCTCTCTTGAATTAGCTATCCTGTTCAATAAGACAGTCTCTCTGTTCAACCCTTAGTATTTTAGGATGATTGTATAACAGGTGAATTATGCACTTGGCGCTTTGTATTATCTGTGCAACACGTACGGAAGATTCAGATGTGTGTGCAGTGCATCGTCGTGATCGTTTTCCAATTCCAAACAGCGGCTGTGCATTGTGCTAGACGTTGCGCACAAGTCAGCAGAGATTACAGTCGACGGATCTCGGTACCAAACTACCGATTGGCATATGCGCAGGTCGCCCGGGTGTCGGATTTCGGGAAAAATGATACCATGTTTACAGTGCGGGCTCATCTTGGACACTTGCTGAACCCTGGGGACCTTGCCCTCGGGTACGATCTTTACGGCACCAATCTGAATGATGACGACATGGACACAGCTAAGATGCAGCACAGTTTGCCTGAAGTGATTCTTGTCAAGAAAAGCTACGAGAAGAGGCCACGCGCACGCCGGTGGAAGCTGAAGAGGCTGCCAGTGGAGGAAGATGCTACAAACAAGGCCAACTGTACCTATTGAGGAGTTGATTGAGGACCTGAGCCTTGGCGATGATGAGGACGATGAAGGGGAGGAAGGCAATCCATGTGCTGGTATGGTGGAATAAGCGATTATGTCTACTTGTTGCTGCACTGTCGTTGATGGTTCTCGCCGAACCCGCTGCAGTTCACAGGTCTGAACTGCATCTATATCTATATATATATATATATATATATATATATATATATATATATATATATATATATATATATATATATATATATATATATATATATATATATATATATATATATATATATATATATATATATACATACTCATTTGAATATACCACTTAAACGAACGTATTATACTTCTTTATCATTTTCAATATACTTAAATATTAATTATAAGATACTCCAATGTGACTTGATTGAAAAAAATCATTAGAGTCTTTTATTTTTGCTATATACCCTTTTTCATATATAAAGAAGTATATACACAAATTTTGCTATAAAAAGTGGACTTTAACAAATTTTTTCATAGAACTCACTTTGAAGTATCTTATAATCATTATTGGAGTATACTCAAATAGATAAAAAGATATCATCATACGATTTAAGTGGTATATGAAAGTTTAGAATCGTATCTCAAGCTAGCTATAAGTTAAGTTTTGGAGGTGTTGCTTAAAAGTTTTTAGTTTTCGCTGTCTGTTGGGATCAACACTGTTTCAAACCTTATCCTGTATCTGGGTGTAACGATCATGGCTGCAGTTTAATTTTTTTATGAAATTCTATGTGTTTTTTGTAATATGTTGTTTTCATGTCATTCTGCGGCTGATCACAAGCACCTTAAAGTAGATGCAACATTTGATTCCCAAAACATCTAGTTTGTTGCGAGTGCTGACTATGACAGACTCTTTTCTTTTGCCAGTTTTTTTTTTAGAAAACGACAGGAATGCCGCTATTGCATTAAAGAGAAAAAGAGAATAGAAAGTCACAAACAAAACAGAGGGTAACGAAAACAGAGAAGAAACCAACAGGAAATAAATACAAAGAAGCAAAAGGACTAAAAAAAAGAGAAGGACCACCGAAACGGTGATCGCCACAACAGATAAGCAAAAGGACCGACGCCCCACAGGGCAAGTCGGATTTCATTCTTTTGCCAGTTTTCAGTGGCTTGTTTCTAAATCTCTTAATGAACTAAAATTCCACAGGCTGTGTACAGTTAGTTCCTGACTAAATGTTATTGCGTTGATCCTTAATTCGCCTGAAAGTCTACCATGGTCTGTTTGTCACCCTTACTTATTATACCTTGTAATCATCAAGCGATGCTAAATGCATTTTGGTGAATTCAGTTGAATCAACTGTTGCGATTTTGTCGCCCTTCATTCAGGCCTTGCACAAAATTGTCCAACAAGAGGTTGGGCACATAAAGCTGACTGTCAACAGATGGTGCTCTGCTGATGAGTAAGGACTTTATACAGAACTGTGATTAGTTCAGATGTTGTTTGGAGATCTGTGGAGTTAGTGTCTTCCATGTTGAAGCCTTTAACTCAGACCTTATGCAAACATGGTTGATACTAAAGTTCTTTTCCCCTGCATGATTCTCCTCTTTCTTTTTCCCTGTAGCAAAACAACCATTAGACTGATTCAGTACATTGTACATTACTACATTTCTGCATGTGCAGTTGCGTAGGCTTGGTGATTTTCAGTTGTGCCATCTGAAAAGGCTTACTTCTTTAGAACATTTTGATATCTAGAATTAGCTTGACATTAGCGTGCGTACATAGCGTAGTTACCATAACTATGAACAGTAGCAAGTGACTGGGTGTGTGTTGAACATCGGAGTGGATATATAAGTTTGAGAGACATACCTCTTCAGTACCTCGTTATCCACACAGTTCTTCAGCAAGAAATTATTGAACATAAACTTCAAGTTTTTGTCTTTATTTAGTAGTCAGGCTCAGCTTCTTACTCATATTACAGTGGAAGCTCACTGAAATGAATTACTGTTTGGCTTTTTTTTGGGGGGGGGGGGCGGAAATGGCTAGAGCGTTGCCATCTTTGCATTAAAGAAGGAGTAAAAAAACACATTACAGGGCCAGGCTAATGAAAAGGAAAAAAAAGAGGAGAAAAGAGAAGAGGAGTGAAGAAGAGAGAAAAAGAAGAAAGACGGAAGGGAGAAACCCTAAGGGCTGCTCCTCACAAAAGATTGACAAACTCTATTGGAAGGTAGGCTGCCAAAAGCTTTGCCCCATTTAGGATCCAGGTCCTGACCTCTTCCTTGATGATCGCAGCTATTCCAACCGGAAAGTTTTATACTGCTGCTTCAGCATGAAATCTCATTTTGTTAGGATTTCCATGTTGAATATCTAGAACCAGTGTATATAAGGACTAGGAGTAGGTCCTTTTTTAGCTCGTTGTAGAGTACCAACAACCCAGAGCGCTGATGGGAGTCGGCGTGTCATGTTGTTCATTGGCCATGTACAGATATCCTCCACTACCTATGTTTTTTTATGTCATTGTTATAGGCATAAGCTCGTACCAATGCAGAATATGTGCTTTTGCCGATATGTACACAATTTAGTACAACTTAATTGTCAACAATCTGTCGATGAGCTTACTGGAATGTTATGATTTTGCAGAAAGCAGAGGTTATATGAATCATATAGAGCTGCCCGTGCAGTGTATGCAGCAGTGGTCGGTGAGTTGGAGTACACCTCCTGAAACGCTTTGCTATTTTGTCGGGCATCTTTTATGTTTCAAATTGCATTAGCATTAGGTAAACATACCCTTTTTTCCTGTTGATATTGACGTAGACCAAACCTGATGCGATGTGAAGAGTTCGGTTTGGATTTGTGGTTGCAATCTGACGCACTGCATCGAGTTTTGACAGTCATACTGACTTCATCATGCTTGTGCTGCACTAAATAATGGTAGATTGAACCCAAGTTTTGACGGCCAACTTGATCCAAAATTCGGAGCCAGTTTGCAGGATTGTTTTGAAGTGCAGTGGCAGTGACTGAAGAACCCTTGCTTAGAGCAATTGAAGCTTTGTGTTTTTCTTAAACTAGTGTGACTGTGTGCAGATTCGTATACCAGACGACGACAGTGTTGTGCTAGCTGGGTTAGTTTAGTGCGGCACGATACATATCACCCTGCATAATTTGTTGTGCAACTGGTCGCTGTGTAGTGTGTGTCGCGTGGCATCCACCACTAGCTTAATTAGTCGCTCTGTGTTATACTAGTATAATTCTATTGGATGACGAATAACCCGGGGGATGTAGACTAGTGAGAGCGAATCAACTGGCGATGGCGTATGTGTTGCGGGCCATGTAACATCCCTGATTTTCTCATAATCGCTCAGAATGTGTAGTTACGAAGTAGGTAGCATCTCAAGCAGGCTTTTGATAACAAAAAAACAGATTTTTATTACACAAGATTAAAACTTAACAACCAATTTTAACACTGACACAGGCATCCAAGCCCAAAGTTAATATAATCCATTACAAAAGAACTTCCAAACCACAGGCACGCTTGAGCGCGGTCGAGACCTAGTAACAGTAATCACTGTCGTCCGGGGGTCCACCAAAATCCTACTCATAAAGATCTTCATCATTTTACTAGGTTTCATCTGTAGATGTTATTGCAAGATTGAGTACACAACTGTACTCAACAAGCCATATGAAAAAGCTAAATAATTACATGTAAGGAGTTCAATGAATTGGTTAAGATTTACCATATCAGACATATGTGGATGCATTTGGAGTTTAAAGCAATTCAACTTTAAAACAGTAATAAATATAACATCAGGGGTTTCTCAACACTTGCAAATACCAACTTAACATCTCAAAAACTCTACTTATACCTCATGTATTGGAATTACCCATGAACACAGCTTCATTAACTGGAAGCACGGCGTATTCGAATACCTTTGATTATACACTCTACAGAGTTGCTCAACTTTACCCACAAGATACCTCATACTCATACTGTCATGCAGTATACACGCAACACGATAGCGTACGACTGAGTTGAGATAACAAGACTGTTTCCACTTATCAACCTTTCTAGCTTCTACCCGGTAAGTCCATACTATTGTGTAGATCAGTGAATGTCCCTTCAGGCCCACTCATGTCCCACCCCTGTTCCGCACTACTCTATCACACAAGAGCACACGTCTTTTCTGTAGATATTCAATCGGGAGAGCGGTGTACTAAGTCAGGGAGGAATGACCACACCTGCGGTTGAGCGGTTTCTGTGTCTGATACTTGGCACAAAGTTCTTGTCCTTACTTGTCTCCAGTAAGGAAATGGACCAACACTAACTCGTGGTTGTCCACATGTTTGATCTTACCTTTGACTTACTTTTATCAAGTCTATTGGGTTGTCCAACTTCTTGGTCTCAACCCTCAACTCTCCACTAAAACCATTGGCGAACCGTCAATACTACTTTCAGAATTTATAAACACATTTTTTTGACGAAGCTAGATATCTAGCTATTATTTTATGTAAACTTGTCAAGATAAATATAGCCTACAAGAGCTAGGTGGGTTTGTTTGTGGGGTAATAGGATTTATCTATTTATCATGGCTCAAAATGATCAGAGGAATGTGACTTGCCTCGTTGCACAAAATTTTCTAGTAAAACGTCCTGTCCGACGTCTTCTGGAGCTTGGTCATTGAAGTCGTGACCTAACACGGAATAAAATAAAATAAATCGAATAAAAAGTCCGGCTCGACAAGTAATGAGCTGGGAACAACATGCAAGTAAAGAAATTTAAAAAGAATCATAAAGAAAGGTGGTGTGGGGGTGGTGGGGATTTATTTGGTGTTTAATTGGAGTGAGCGGAGTTGAGAAATAGATTCACAGGTTGAAACAATCGAAATAGGTATAAAATGTCGATTTAGGGTTTTAGGAATGAATAATATTAGTTTTTACTATTCATGGATAAAAACTGGTTACGAACAGTAGAGGTTTTGTGTTTTGGGTTAATGAACAGTAAACGGGTTTACTGTTTGTTTTCTGATTTAGGGACAGTAATCAGATTTACTATTTTCGGTTATGAACAATAAAAGGTTGCTTCGCCCATTACTCAAATGGGCCAGAGCCAGAAGGGCTAGGCCTTAAAGGCCCAGCGTGGGAGCAGCTTAGAGCCGCACGACCGAAGGAGCGCACTCACCTGAGCCGAACAGGAGGAGTTCGGCGACTTTGGTGGCCGGTGGCGGGACCGGGTGGTGCGGAAGGCACCAGGAAGGTAGGGACATCCCATTTTGGAGTGTTTTGCGGGTAGAGGAGGTGTGGAGGTAGGGCGGCGACAACAATGGCGCTCGGCCGAGATAGAGAAGCGACATAGCGATGCTCCGGCCAAGCCTCGCCCAAAACGGCCGGTGCTTGAGCACTAATGGGCCAAGGGGAGGCTAGGGGAGGTGTCGGTAGGGCTCGAGGCGGTCTGTGGCGGCATGAGCCGTGAGTAGCGCGGAGGAGGAGCTCGTCGCCGGCGAGCTAGAGGTTGGAAGAGGGGTGGGGGTGTTAGGGGAATGACTCAGGGTGGTGAGGCAAAGCTTACCATGGGATCAATTCGGGGGTTGGGTGAACGAAGGTGGTGAATCGGCGTCGGGCTCGCCGAAGAAGAACAGTGGCGGCGAAAATTGGTGCGATTCACTGGCGCTGGAGATGAAGGGTGGGGGGAAAGATGGAGTGGGTGCTGGCGGTGCCTTTGAGCTCTAAATTGGAGGCTTTTATAGCCGAGGGAGGCAGTGGGAGCAGGAGGGCGGTTGCGGCAGTGGATGCAGTGTGGGTGGTGGTTCGCAATCGGTGTTGGGCGGAGCAAGGTGGTGGTGGAGGTGTGTGTCGCATTGAAGAAGGGGGGGTAAGGTAGCATGGGAGCTGGCAGGTTGACGGAGGCGATGGCGTGGCGCCGGGCGTGACGCAGAGGACGAAGAAGGGAGAAGGCGTGCGGGGGAGAAAGCGCCTCCTAGTGAGAAAAACGGGAATGCCCGAAAAGGAAAGCAGAATGGGGAGGAAAGTTGCCCAATTAGGAAAGAAAAATGAATTCAAGCCAAAAAGATTCAAAAAGAATTTGAAAACTCGAATTGTAGGACCGAATACCGCAATCAGAGGGGGTGAATGATTGTGGAAGAATTTTTGAGCTCGTAAAAATCACTCAAGCCGCCAGCAAGCACAAAATCTCCGATAGAAAAACCAGCCACGCTTTGACCTCACGCACAGAAAACAATATGTCAACGGCCGCCGCACAAAGCCCTTCAGCGCGGCAATTCTGTACTGTCGAGATCCCTCACCTCCAGAAAACTCAAGCCACGCTAGCACGAACAAAAGCTGCGACGAGCCGGTGACCAAAGCAAGGCAGAGCAAGCACACAGCAAGAATCAAACAAAGGATGACTATGTTGGAACAACTAGGACGTGGAAGCAAAACCCAAAAACACATCAATCTTCTGTAGATCGCATCACGTCTAGGCAAAAAATCACATCAACCAAAAAGCACATGGCAATTGCTTATTCTCACACATGCATGCGTACATGACCTTTTTCGATTAACAAGCACAGCCAAAAAAAGGATCGACCGCCGCCAGCCGAGAGCACCAACACCCTGCCGCCAGCCTATTTTCTAGAGATAACCCTAACAGCCGGTATCCCCCGACGGCTCTGATCTCATCCAACATAAATAGTCCTAAAAGCCTATACGTGACACATAAGGTCACCTAAACACCCATATACGACCCAATAGTCCTAGGGCCCAATACATGGGCTTTTACACCAGATTACACAACCAATTTTGGACGCCCCAAAATGTCACATGTCGTAGCCTTCGGACTGCACATCCGTAGCTCCAACACGCATCATCCATCTTTAATCTCCATGCGCCCCAACTCGAGCCCGACCATCTCCTCCGGCATCCTCGACCCTCTGGACCATGACTTCGCACCAAGTCATCTCCCGGTCACCGCTGTAGACCACGATCGCCTCCGAGTTACCCTGCACATGCAAAGACCAAAACACCATCTTTTTCCGACACAAGTTCTTCCTAACTTGACCGACATAAGTCCACACACACCACACGCCTCAAATAACATCAGTAACCAACATTGTCAATTATTCATCAACTAAAATAAACTAAATCTAGCCACATGGTCTAACACGAATTTTGGGGTTGTTTCGGGGCCAGGACTAAGATGCAGATTAGCATAAGCAAAAGACAAGTTCCTATCGGCGGGTGTGACAACCCAATCCTAGGGTTCCCGAGAGATCCTCCAGGACCTTTGGAAAGTCCAGCAGGACCTCCCAGGAGGTCCACAAAGGACCTCTCGGCCGACCACCAAAACTCACCCCAGAGGTCCAGGAGATCACCACCGAGAGAGGGTCTTAGAACCGTGGAGCACCCGAGAACCTTTCCACAACCAAACAGAGGAGAACGAGGAGGTCTGAGAGTGTTCCCAAGACCTCCCACGAGCCTCCAAGGGAGGTCGTGGAGATCTGAGTCCACCTCAAGACCTTTCAGATACCCTCCTCGGTGAGGACATGGAGGTCCAAGCTTACTCCCAAGTTCCTGTGAAACCCGAGCCAGTCCCAAGGATCATGGCCAGATCTTCACAGCGTAGACACAATGGTGGTGACATCCAGAACACACCTTTATTGAAACATAATATTTAACAGAGTTGATTACAGGATGGCCTTGGGCCCAACACAAGTACATAAAGACAAAAGGGATCAAAAGAAAGCACAAGAGTCCATCAACACGCCACAGGCAGCTGACTGGAGGCATAACCTAGCTGCTTTGATCTCCATCACTACCAAAGTCTTCTCTTGGCAAAAATTGTAATGAGCAAGAGTGAGCACTACCCTTGTGTTTCATAAGTTGCACCCGTGGATTAACAATATGACATGCATAAGGGATAATCAAGGATGGCATAATATGGTTATTTTGCACAAAGCAAATTTTCTTTTAAGTACCATTATTGAGTTTCAAAGGTGTCTTTCAATAGATAGAATTCATTTTACCAAAGCAATTTTTCGGTTGGATAGCATTCATCATTATTTGGTGAAGGATACCCTCCTGACATTAGGCTCCTTGCCCAAACCCATGGGACGGCAGTCCCAAAACAGATTTGAAAATCATTTTCATAAATTCCCAAAGTCAACAACTAACTTCAAGTGGCCTTTGCCAAGACGTCCTTGACCGTGGACACGGCTATTCAATAGATTTAACTCTGCAGAGGTTGTGCACTTTATCCACACGACATGAGTACTCTAGTTTGTCCAAAGATTCGTCAATATCACCTCTCACTTCCAAAGGTAAGAGATCTAGAGCTCATGACAAGGCCTTTACAATGCATTGCTCCACCTGCCTTTCCTTGCTAAGGTTTCACCCCTATGGATAGCCATCCCGTGAAGCCCCTCTTGCACCAAAGGGGAACAATGGGTCATCAAAGACCATTGGCCAAACAAGACCTCCCACACCACCAATGGAGCAAAGATGTAGTGGAGTTTTGCAAATTATTCACCAGTCCCACACCCCACTGGAGATATGTGGTTGCACGATTGTGGCATAGCCCATTATAGGCATGGCATTGGTCGCCAAAGACCGGTCCTCAATCGACTAGGGCGACTTCCACAAACCCAAGGGTATCGATCTACCATAAAAGCACGATCCGTGCATAAACTTACACCAACCAAGCCAACCAATTCGCCCGGTCTAAATCCATTTTCATTTTCTTTGCTTCCCCAAAGAATACTTTCATACCTCCATGACAACCCAATGCCATGGTGAAAACATTTAAAACATTATTTGGTTATGTTGGTAAAGATTTCCCCAAATCAACAGTTTTGGTCTAAGCGTGAATCGAGCATATGTTTTTCAAATGGTCTTGACTCATACTCAGATTAGCCAAGTTTGACCTAAAGGTGACAATGTGTTACATATCAAACCAACAGAGGTCATACAAAGGAAGTGGGTATAACTATAACGTTAAAACTGGTATTGAACTAACTTGATAAAAATAAGCATGCAATACATTTAAAAACTGGACATAATTAATTTGATATACTAGGTGCGATATGATCAAGAATGCAACTTGCCTTGCTCACTACTTTGAGATTCTTCCTCTTCAGAATCCTCAGACTCTTGGGAACCTTCACAATCTACACACACATATATATATGTATATAAGGCAAGTTCAAAGAAGATTCAAATAAAGATCCAATTAAGAACAATAAGAAGACCATAAGAATCTCAAAAGAACAACCAATACATATTCAACAGAGGAGGTTTCAACTCCAGATTGGGTTCTAAGAGAGGAGGTCTAGGCTCACCAGATGAGGGTGGTTTTGTAACAAAAGACCCTAAGGAAGTGATATGAGTGATAGAACAAGGAGGTCCTGCAAGGCAGCCCTAGCGCAAAACCAAGGAGGGGGGGGTCCTTGTACAAAAAGCCACGGAAATCCACAGAAAGGAGGTCCTGTGAGGGACACGACCAAACTAGCAGAGGACTTACCAGGGACAAGGAAAAGCAACGGATGGAAAAGAGGTCGTGATCTACATGAACGCCCCTGGAAGGCCACTGGACCCGAGCCACAATGGTGAACGTGAAGTAGGCAAAATGACCGGGTTTCCTGGACTGCTAATAGTCAACAATAGGTGATAAAAACTAGACACTTACGTGCCAAGGATAAGTATAGAGGTAAGTCAAAAGTTGGTGATTGTCAGGGCAGGTGTCACCACCACCATGGGTGAAAGGTACACTAAAAGACACGTAAGCTGCTATGGGAAGGAACAAAGAAAAATATCCATGTACGGCTTAGTGACTCACTTCAAAGTAAATACCACGTATGAGAATGTATTAGACGTGACAAGACCTACATTAAATGCCCCAGGTACATACGTGGCGGAAGAAATGAGAACGTCTAAGGCCTGCAAGTGGGGCCGTTCAAATTAACAACAGTCTGGTCAACCATAGGGAGGTCTTACCCCCGCAGAGGAGGTTCTCAGGGAGGTCCGAGTGGTTTAGGAGGTCTTAAGCCCAAAGACAGGAGGTCTAAAGGCTTAGGAGGTCCAGACAGGGGAGGTCCCGACGGAGGATCTCACCGGGGAGGTCTAGCGAGGAGGTCTAAGCGGTTGGATCTCCGAGAGGAGGTCCAACACCAAGAGCCAGCGAGGAGGAGGTCCTCGAGAGAACAGACGCTGGGAGGTCTGGGCCTTTGGATTCAAAGTGAGGAGGTCCAAGCCGTCCGATTTAGATCAAGGGAGGTGCGAACCGCCCGATTGTAACGAAGGGAGGTCCATGAAGGGACATAACGCATGGGAGGTCTAGACCCTTGGATTAAAAATGGGAGGAGGTGCGGACCGCTAGATCAAGTACAAAGGAGGTCCATGCGAGTGGTTCCAGAGGCATTCCATAGAGGGGTTCTACCCGAGGGAGGTCTTCTTGGTCCAGAGCAAAAGCCAAAATGGTTCAAATGATCTTAGGAAAAATCGAAGGCACACAAGAGGGCCATTGGGATACATAGAGGTCCGAATGAAAGGAGGTCAGGCATCAAGAGGTGTCCAGACGACAAGAAGTTTAGATCAAGAGAAGTCGAGAATAGAAAGAGGTTTGAACCCTAAGAGATTCAAACCAACAAAGAGGTCCAAATGACCAAGCTCAAAGAAAGGAAGGCCTGGTCATACGAGTATTTCTGGTGAGACAAGGTCTAAGCTTTAGAGGAAGTCTAAACCTACAAGACTCGAAAGAGATAGGTTCTGAGGGAATTGTTGAGCTTTCGGCAAGGAGGCCCAACAACCCAAATCCTTCCAATAGAACCCAAATTTGAATTCTCACTAAAGCAAAAATAGTTTTAATTTATTTTACACATTTTAAAAAGTATTTAGAAAATCAAGATGTTACAAACCTACCCCCTTAAAAGAATCTCGACCTCGAGATTCAAGCGAAATCGACAAAGAGGTAGGGGTAGTTGATCTTGAGGTCCTCTTCGTTTTCCCATGTAGCTTCACTCTCCGGATGATGGCTCCCCGCACCTTGTATGATTTGATAATTCTACTTCTGGTGACTCGCTCTGCAACATCCAGAATTTTAATGGGTCGCTCCACATATGTAAGGTCTTCTTGTAAGTCCAGGTCCTCCACTGCAGTGTGATCTTCAGGAAACCGTAGGCATTTCCTTAGTTGTGATACATGAAAAATGTTGTGTACTGCCGCCAAGGACTCTGGAAGTTTCAGTTTATATGCTACTTCACCTTGTCTTGCTAAGATCTTGTATGGTCCTACATACCTTGGTGCCAATTTACCTCTCATCCGAAATCTTCTAACTCCCCGAATTGGTGTTACTCTGAGGTATACAAAATCACCAACCTCAAAAGATAAATCTCTGCGTCGGGTGTCAGCATAGCTCTTTTGTCGGGACTGGGCCACTCTCAATCGTTCCTTAATCAATTTCACTTTGCTCTCAAAGATCTTTGATCGGTCCGCCCATACAGCTTGATGTTCTCCAACTTCATCCCAGAGGAGAGGTGTTCTACAAGGTCTTCCATACAAAGCCTCAAATGGAGATATTTGTAGGCTAGCTTGATAGCTATTATTGTAAGAAAATTCAAACATAGGGCAAGTTTTTGTCCCAAATTTTTTCCAAAATCCAGGCACATGCCCTAAGCATATCTTCCAATATTTGGTTTACCCTCTCTGTTTGCCCATCGGTTTGAGGATGGTAGGTCTGTACTAAAATTGAGTTTAGTACCTAGAGCCTCATGCAAACTTTGCCAAAACCTTGAGGTAAATTGTGATCCTCTCATCGATACTATTCTTTTGGGCACTCCATGTAAACAAACAATTACGCCATATATAGATCTACCAAGACATTGCTACTATAGGTGGTCTTAAGCGGTATGAAATGGGCTACCTTAGTTAGTCTATCAACCACCACCCATATGGAGTCATACCAGCATTGGGTCCTAAGCGCACGATAATAAAATACATGCCCACTTGCTCCCATTTCCATTCGGGTATGGGCAAGGGTTGTAACAAACCTGCGGGTTTTTGGTGTAGAGCCTTAACTCTCATACACACATCACACTGGGCCACATACTTAGCCACATCCTGCTTCATACTGGTCCACCAGTACTTCTCTTTAAGGTCTTGATACATTTTGGTGCTGCCCGGGTGGATGGAGTATGGTGATCCGTGTGCTTCCACCAAAATGAGTTGTTTGATCTCCAGGTTGTTTGGCACACAGATTCGGCTACCAAACCATACTACTCCTTTGGCTGATATAATGTGACCAAGGAAGGCTACTTGACTTAGCCAAAATTCACATTTACTAAACTTGGCATAGAGGTGCTGCTCTCTAAGTCTTCCCAACACCATTCTTAGGTGTTCCTCATGTTCTGCTTCATTTTTCGAATAGATGAGAATATCATCAATAAATACCACTACAAACTTGTCAAGGAAGTCCATGAATACTTTGTTCATCATGCTCATAAAATAAGCTGGAGCATTTGTCAGTCCAAATGACATTACAGTGAACTCATATAGTCCATACCTGGTGGTAAATGCAGTTTTAGGGATGTCCTCTGGCCTGATTTTAAGTTGATGGTAACCAGACCTTAGGTCTATTTTGGAAAACACACTTGCCCCTTGTTGGTCAAAGAGGTCATCTATCCTTGGTAATGGATATTTATTCTTAATAGTGACCTCATTGAGTGATCTATAATCCACACACATTCTCAAGCCTCTTGTCCTTCTTTTTAACAAATAGCATGTGTGCTCCCCATGGTGAAGAGCTTGGTCTAATAAATCCTTTTTCCTTCAATTCTTGGATCTGTTTCTTGAGTTCTACAAGTTCATTCACAGCATCTGTAAGGTCTCTTTGAGATGGGTCTTGTCGAGGACCAATTCAATTAGAAAAGAAATGTCCCTATCGGTGGCATTCGGGGAGTTCCTCAGGAACACATCCATATATTCTCGACCCTTTGGTAGGTCTTCCGACTTCACTACCTCCTTTACATTAGTTAGAAGAAGTCTGTCTTAAGGGAGGTCTTTGGCTTAAACTCTACCCGACTTCCTTGTTCATTGGTGAGTGTTATAGACTTAGTAGCACAATCAATCGACCTTTATTCTTAGCCAACCAGTTCATTCCAAGGATTACGTCCCATCCTTGAGTTGGCAAGACTATCAAGTCTGCATGAAATAAAACTCCGTAAATCTCTAAGGTGAGATTTGGGCGAGGGTATTAGTCCTCATATCTATACCTGTGACATGTATTAGCATAGGGTTTACCAAAGGAATTGTAGACAACCCACAATTTCCCACAAATTTGCTAGAAACAAAAGAATGGGAAGCCCCGAGTCAAATAAAACTAAGTCTGGTGCGGAATTGACAGGAACGTCGAGAACCACATCAGTGCATCATGTGCCTCTTTTGCCGTGACATGTGTGACACGGCCCTTGATAACCTTAGCAAAGAAGCTTCACACTTGAGGCACTTCCTTGAGCCGATGCTCCTTGTTCAGATCGGATCGATGCAAAGAACTTGTTGCTTCTTTGGGCACTTATTAGCGTAGTGCCCAATTTCATTACAAAAGAAGCAGTCACTCCCTACGAGGAGGTCATGGAAGGTTTCTTTTGAAATTGACTCTTAAGAGGTCCTATGATAACTTGATTTGCTAGTACGTTGCTCGACCCAGATGCCCTTGAGGAGGTCCGTGAGGACTTCAGCCGAGAGGTCCTGGACCGAGAGGTCCTAGACTTAGGAATCCTCTGGATTAAACCTCTGTGCGATTTTCTTTCTCTTCGGCCCTCCATCTTTTGGAGTTTATCCTCTTGTCGGATGGCCTTGCTCACAAGTCTTTGGAAGTCGGTGTGTTCTGGGAAACAAGATGAACTGAAATATTATCATTCAACCCTTCCAAAAGTGTTCTTGCTTGCTTTCATCAAGAGCAACATCCCCGGAGCATATCTTGCTAATGGTTAAATTTATGCATATACTCATTGACAAGACGTCGCCTTGCTTCAAGGTACGAAATTCATCCTCTTTAATGACATCATCTTGGGTGGGAGATGAGCACGATGAAATGCTTTCTTGAACTCATCCCATGTGATGGCACGAGGGTCGATGGGATCGACTAAATTGCCCCACCACTCGGAGGTGGTCCACCGAGTTGGTGAGAAGCAAAAGCACCCTTTCATGATCATGCATTGCACCATATCTAATTTCCTACTCCTTGCTCTTAACCACCATCAAGATCCATGGGCTCAAGACTCTTGGAGAAGGTTGGGGACGAACCTCATAAATTCAGCAATGGTAGATCTTGGTGGAGGTGGAGCTTGAGCTTGAGGTTGAGCTCTCTGCGCAGCCTTGCAGAGATTGGGTGTTGGCAACAGATGTGAGAGTAGGTTTATTAGATGAGCTTGATTGGCCATTATTTGAGTCTGTAGGACCCCCAACTGGAGGTGGGGGTGGTGTGATGTTTGGTTGCCCTTGCCCACCCTCAACTCCTCTATTCTCGGCCTCTCCTCACTTTGTTCGGCTATGATGGCTTGAGTGACCACCGCCATTTCCAGAGGTGGCCATAATGTCCAAACACCGAAATTTGGGAAAAGAGAAGAGAAGAGGCTAAGGAAACTAGCCCAAACCAAACAATTGCAAAAGAAAACCAAGGCAAAAGAAATAACAGGGAGAACCTTTTCGAGGTTTATAATCACCAAACATCATGCTACTCGCGTCTTACCTTTTTGAGGGAGGTCCTAAGCACCAGACTTAACTCAAGACCTCTAATAAGAAGTTGCAGGAATAAGGCATCCATTTAACTTAATAAATGGGTGTGTAGAAAGAAACAAGTTAAGATGGGATTGAGGTAAGAAAAAGCAATGTAAGGAAGGTAAGGATGAAAAGATGACCCATGTAAGAAAGAACATTTTATTCTTCTTTTGTCATAAAATAATTTTGAAATTCTATAACCATTCTACTAGGTTACGACTACGATCAGAGTGCTCGATACCACTTTTGTGACGACCCAATCCTAGGGTTCGAGAGATCCTCCAGACCTCTGGAAAGTCAAAGAGACCTCCCGGGAGGTCCACAAAGGACCTCTCGGCTGACCACCAAGACCGCCGGGAGGTCCAGCCAAGACCTCTGGAGGTCCAGAGATCACCACCCGAGAGAGGGTCTTAGAACCGAGGAGCACCCGAGAACCTTTCCACAACCAAGCAGAGGAGAACGAGGAGGTGCGAGAGTGTTCCCAAGACCTCCCACGAGCCTCCAAGGAGGTCGTGGAGATCTGAGTCCACCTCGGTACCTCGTGATACCCTCCTCGGTGAGGACATGGAGGTCCAAGCTTACTCCCAAGTTCCTGTGAAACCCGAGCCAGTCCAAGGATCATGGCGGATCTTCCACAACAGAGACACAATGGTGGTGACATCCAGAACACACCTTTATTGAAACATAATATTTAACAGAGTTGATTACTGAGGATAGCCTTGGGCCCAACACAAGTACATAAAGACAAAAGGGATCAAAAGAAAGCACAAGAGTCCATCAACACGCCACAGGCGGTGTTGGAGGCATAACCTAGTGCTTTGATCTCCATCACTACCAAAGTCTTCTCTTGGCAAAAATTGTAATGAGCAAGAGTGAGCACTACCCTTGTGCTGCAAGTTGCACCTGTGGATTAACAATATGACATGCATAAGGGATAATCAAGGATGGCATAATATGGTTATTTTGCACAAAGCAAATTTTCTTTTAAGTACCATTATTGAGTTTCAAAGCGAGGTCTTTCAATAGATAGAATTCATTTTACCAAAGCAATTTTTAGGTTGGATAGCATTCATCATTATTTGGTGAAGGATACCCTCGACATTAGGCTCCTGCCCAAACCCATGGGACGGCGGTCCCAAAAAGATTTGAAAATCATTTCGAGAAATTCCCAAAGTCAACAACTAACTTCAAGTGGCCTTTGCCAGCACGTCCTTGACCGTGGACACGGCTATTCGAATAGATTTAACTCTGCAGAGGTTGTGCACTTTACCCACACGACATGAGTACTCTAGTTTGTCCGGCATTCGTCAATACCACCTCTCACTTCCAAAGGTAAGAGATCTAGAGCTCATGACAAGGCCTTTACAATGCATTGCTCCACCACAGCCTTTCCTTGCTAAGGTTTCACCCCCCTATGGATAGCCATCCGGCGGGAAGCCCCCTCTTGCACCAGTGGGAACAATGGGTCATCAAAGACCATTGGCCAAACAAGACCTCCCACACCACCAATGGAGCAGCATGTAGTGGAGTTTTGCAAATTATTCAGCCAGGTCCCACACCCCACTCTGGAGACATGTGGTTGCACGATTGTGGCATAGCCCATTATAGGCATGGCATTGGTCGCTCAAAGACCGGTCCTCAACTGACTAGGGCGACTTCCACAAACCCAAGGGTATCGATCTACCATAAAGGCACGATCCCGTGCATAAACTTACACCAACCAAGCCAACCAATTCGCCCCAGTCTAAATCCATTTTCATTTTCTTTGCTTCCCCAGCAATACTTTCATACCTCCATGACAACCCAATGCCATGGTGAAAACATTTAAAACATTATTTGGTTATGTTGGTAAAGATTTCCCCAAATCAACAGTTTTGGTCTAAGCGAATCGAGCATATGTTTTTCAAATGGTCTTGACTCATACTATCAGATAGCCAAGTTTGACCTAAAGGTGACAATGTGTTCTGCACCAAACCAACAGAGGTCATACAAAGGAAGTGGGTATAACTATAACGTTAAAAGCGGTATTGAACTAACTTGATAAAAATAAGCATGCAATACATTTAAAAAGCTGGACATAATTAATTTGATATACTAGGTGCGATATGATCAAGAATGCAACTTGCCTTGCTCACTACTTTGAGATTCTTCCTCTTGTAATCCTCGAGACTCTTGGGAACCTTCACAATCTACACACACATATATATATATGTATATAAGGCAAGTTCAAAGAAGATTCAAATAAAGATCCAATTAAGAACAATAAGAAGACCATAAGAATCTCAAAAGAACAACCAATACATATTCAACAGAGGAGGTTTCAACTCAGTTGGGTTCTTAGAGAGGAGGTCTAGGCTCACTCAGATGAGGGTGGTCTTGTAACAAAAGACCCTAAGGAAGTGATATGAGTGATAGAACAAGGAGGTCTGCAAGGCGACCTAAGCATAAAACCAAGGAGGGGGGTCCTTGTACAAAAAGCCACGTAAATACGTAAAGGAGGTCTGTGAGGACACGACCAATTCAATACCATGATCAATACAAAGAAGATGAGGCAAACTAGCGAGAGGACTTACAGGGACAAGGAAAAGCAGCGGATGGAAAAGAGGTCGTGATCTACATGAACGCCTCGAAGGCCCATGGACCCGAGGCACAATGGTGAGCGTGAAGTAGGCAAAATGACCGGGTTTTCGGATCGCTAATAGTCAACAATAGGTGATAAAAACTAGACACTTACGTGCAAGGATAAGTATAGAGGTAAGTCAAAAGTTGGTGATTGTCGAGGCGGTGTCACCACCACCATGGGTGAAAGGTACACTAAAAGACACGTAAGCTGCTATGGGAAGGAACAAAGAAAAATATCCATGTACGGCTTAGTGACTCACTTCAAAGTAAATACCACGTATGAGAATGTATTAGACGTGACAAGACCTACATTAAATGCCCCAGGTACATACGTGGCGGAAGAAATGAGAACGTTTAAGGCCTGCAAGTGGGGCGGTCAAATTAACAACGATCTGGTCAACCATAGGGAGGTCTTACCCCATGCAGAGGAGGTTCTCAGGAGGTCCGAGTGGTTTAGGAGGTCTTAAGCCCAAAGACAGGAGGTCTAAAGGCTTAGGAGGTCCAGACAGGGGAGGTCTGACGGTCGAGGATCTCACCGGGGAGGTCTAGCGAGGAGGTCTAAGCGGTTGGATCTCCGAGAGGAGGTCCAACGACCAAGAGCCGTGAGGAGGAGGTCCTCGAGAGAACAGACGCTGGGAGGTCTGGGCCTTTGGATTCAAAGTGAGGAGGTCCAAGCCGTCCGATTTAGATCAAGGGAGGTCTGAACCGCTTGGATTCGAACGAAGGGAGGTCCATGAAGGGACATAACGCATGGGAGGTCTAGACCCTTGGATTAAAAATGGGAGGAGGTGCGGACCGCTAGATCAAGTACAAAGGAGGTCCATGCGAGTGGTTCCAGAGGCATTCCATAGAGGGGTTCTACCCAGGGAGGTCTTCTTGGTCGAGCAAAAGCCAAAATGGTTCAAATGATCTTAGGAAAAATCGAAGGCACACAAGAGGGCCATTGGGATACATAGAGGTCCGAATGAAAGGAGGTCAGGCATCAAGAGGTGTCAGACGACAAGAAGTTTAGGCGAGAGAAGTGCGAGCAGAAAAGAGGTTTGAACCTAAGAGATTCAAACCAACAAAGAGGTCCAAATGACCAAGCTCAAAGAAAGGAAGGCACGGTCATACGAGTATTTCTGGTGAGACAAGGTCTAAGCTTTAGAGGAAGTCTAAACCTACAAGACTCGAAAGAGATAGGTTCTGAGGAATTGTTGAGCTTTCGGCAAGGAGGCCCAACAACCCAAATCCTTCCAATAGAACCCAAATTTGAATTCTCACTAAAGCAAAAATAGTTTTAATTTATTTTACACATTTTAAAAAGTATTTAGAAAATCAAGATGTTCTGTGGGCCAGATCGAGATCAGTTAGCGAAGCAAAAGACAAGCCCCTTTACGCTTGGTTGGAGAGAAATGTCGATCCTCACATGCAGGTTAAGCACTTGATTTCTGTGAGAGTAAAGTCCATTACTATAACACCCTGATTTTTAGAGCCTTTTTGAAAAATTTTCAAAATAAAAAGAACCATTTGATTTTGATGATAATTCAAAGCTTAACTTGAGAATTTCAGAATTTGGGATGTTTAAAATGACTAAGCTAAACTTCAACTAAATCAAAGTTTGGTTCTTTTGATGTAGCTCTAGCTCTCTGGAGTTATTTTCCTTTTCTTGATAGGATTTCTTTTCCTTGATCTATTTGGACATTTTTATATGTCGCATCGTCCCTCTTGTTTGACCTTTGTTGTTGTGCGGATCTCTTCTCGATCCTAGACCACAATCTTCGGTTGGGCATATTCTTGTGCCTGCACCTCCTTGTTTCTTGATCTAGCCGCACCTCCCTCACATCTTTTGCTTGAGTCTCCTTTTGCTCCTTTGGAATGCGGTAATTCACTTGAACCTACCTGTGGCCAATTGGATCTTCTTTGCATTCGATTGAACCACCTTTGTGCTCAATGGGACCCCTTCTGATTTCCCTCTGAGCCGTCAGACCTCCCATGTGGAGGCCTGAACCGTTCAGACCTCTCGTGATCATCATCCAAGGATGGGACCTCTTTAGGTCTAGATCTCCTAAGTGCCTGGACCTTCCCTGGTCCAGATCTCCTTCTCTGACTTAGACCTCTTCAGGGTCTAGGTCTCCCTTTTATAACCACTTGAGTTCCTTCTATGCTCTTGTGAATCTCTTGGTGATCACTTGGACTCCTTTTTGCCCCGATCCTTGTAGCCTTCTCTTTGGAAAGGTCCTTCTAGTGCAATCCGGTATTACCACCCCAATTCACGGTAATACCATTCTTTAGGACCTCTCTCCCATTCGTTCAGACCTTTCCCTTTAAGTTTGATTACTTTGAATCTCTTTGTTGGTTTGAATCTCTTTGGATCCAGACCTCTTTTCTGTTCAGACTTCTCTTAAGTCTAAACTTCTTATTGCCTGGGCACCTTTCTATGCCAGACCACTTTTCATTCGAACCTCTTTGTATTCCAGTGGACTTCTTATATGCCTTCAAACCTCCTGAGTTCATTCGAACCCCTAGACATTTCTTCTTGGCCGAAAGGAACTCTTTAGGGTTCATTCTAAGCATCACGGCTTTTGATCTCACCCTAGAGGTTGGAGCCTCCTTTGAGTTGCCTTGACTCATGAACTCTGTTGGACCACCTTTTGTGGATCTCCTCCGTGGAATCCTCGTTCTTGGAACCCCACCGTGCGGACCTTCTCCTTTTGGTTGAATCCAACGGTTTGGACCTCTTCTCACTTTGAATCCAAAGGCCCAGACCTCCCGTGCATTATTTCTCTCTGGGACCTCCCCTTCCAGTTGACCTTGGCTATTGGACCTCCTTTGGAGATCCAACCGCCTGCACCTCAACGTGTTATTAATTTCAACCACGGGACCTCTTGGTAGTTCTTGGACCTCTGTCCAAGACCTCTTCGAGGCCTCTTAAACTGGCTCGGGACCTCCTCGCTGAGACCTCTCTTGAAGAGATCCTCCTTTGTCGGGACCTCCTGTTGTTGATCCCGACCGTCGGGACCTCCCATGTCCGAGACCTCCTCCGCATGTCTGGACCTCCTCAACTTCAGACCTCCTTGAGTCGCGGGACTCCTTTGATGAAGTCTTGGTTGTCCGAACCTCAGTCACGTGGACCTCCTCCATGTGTATTTGGACCTCCCCATGTTCGGACCTCCTTTGTGTATATTAAGACCTCTTAGTTTCTTAGACCTCCTCTCATGGGCAAGACCTCCCCTATTTTGACCCGATTGTTTCTAGGTTGGTCGCCCCACTCGCCAGTCTTGGTCATTCTCATTTCCTCCGCCACGTTAGTATTTTGGGCATTTAATGTATGTCTTGTCACATTAAATGCAATTGTATACGTGGTGTCTACTTTGAATGTGGTCACGTGGTGGTACTCGACATTTTCTTTGTTCCTTCCCATAGCAACCTAAGTTGTCCTTCCTCGTACCTTTTACCTGTGGTGGTGGTGACACGCCTACGACATTCACCCACTTTTGACTCATTTTATACTTATCCTCGCACGTATGTGTCTAGTTTTCTTCACCCTTTTTGCCTATAATTAGTCCAGGAGCTCTACCATTTTACCCTTTTCACATTCACCATCCGGCTTTAGTCCGATTGGTCGCCCAGAAAGACTTGGCTCTCACAACCTTCCCTTCCGTCCATTACCTCTTGTCCTGGTAAGTTCCTTTGGTAACTGTTCCACTCTGTGTTCACCATGCTTGAGTGATCGTGTCCTTCACAGACCTCCACAGTGGACACCTTCGATTCCTATGGCCCTCGATGAGGACCTCCTCTCTGGACCTTGCGAGAAATTAATCCTCGGGGCCTCTCTGTTTCATTGCCGTGATCACTCCTCTAGGGTCTTTTGCCAAAGACCACCCTCCTCCGTAAGCTTAGACCTACTCCCTAAGACCCTAATCTGAAATTTAGACCTCCTCTGTTAATTGAATTTTGAGGTTCCTCTGGAGTTCTTATAATTCTTTGCTTGAGTCTTTGTTGGTTCTTTATTTGGAGCTTGGTGCGAATATGTTCCCTGCCGTGTAGATCTTGGCGTTTCTGGCGCCAGAGTCTGTGAGAAATTAGAATTTTAAGCTATCAAGCAAGAGGCAAGTTACACTTTTGATCATATTGCACCCAAGATTTCAAATTATTTATGTTACATTTTAATGTCTATTGCATGCCTATTTCTACCAAGTTATTTCAATACTGCTTTTAAATTCATAGTTATGCCGATCTCCTTGGTATGGCCTTTGTTGGTTTTGGATGAGCAGTTGTCACCTCTAGGTCAAACTTGGTACATGCAGAGTGTGAGCCAAGATCATTTGAAAAACCTATGCTTAGTCTTGCTTAGACCAAAATTATTGATTTGGGGAAATCTTTACCAACATGACCAAGAAGCTGTTTTGAATGTTTTAACCATGACATTGGGTTGTCATGGAAGTATGAAAGTATTCTTTGGGAAGCAAAGAAAAGGAAATGGATTTAGGCTGGGCGAAATTGGTTGACTTGGTTGGTGCAAGTTTATGCACGGATCGTGTCGTTATGATAGATCGATGCCCTTGGGTTTGTGGAAGTCGCCCTAGTCATTTGAGGACCGGTCTTTGAGCGACCAATGCCATGCCTATAATGGGCTATGCCAAAACCGTGCAACCACATATCTCCAGTGTGGGGTGTGGGACTGGTGATTAATTTGCAAAACTCTACCATATCTTCGCTTCATTGGAGGTGTGGGAGGTCTTGTTTGGCCAATGGTCTTTATAACCCATCGTTCCCATTGGTGCAAGAGGGGCTTCCCGACGGATTGCGATCCACAGGGGGGTGAAACCTTAGCAAGGAAAGGGTGTGGTGGAGCAATGCATTGTAAAGGCCTTGTCATGAGCTCTAGACCTCTTACCTTCGGTAGTGAGAGGTGGCACTCGCGCATGCCAAACAAACTAGAGTACTCATGTTGTGTGGGTAAAGTGCACAACCTCTGCAGAGTGAAATCTATTCGAATAGCCGTGTCCGCGGTCATGGATGTGCTGGCAAAGGCCACTTGAAGTTAGTTGTTGACTTTGGGAATTTCTAGAAATGAATTTCAAATCTGTTTTTGGGATTTTATCCCATGGGTTTGGGCAGGGAGCCTAATGTCAGGAGGGTATCCTTCACCATCTTATGATGAATGTTATCCAACCGAAAAACTGATTTGATAAAATGAATTTTAATTATTGTATTCTCGCCTTAGAACTTAATACATGTGTTTGAAATAAACATGGCTTTATGCAAATCAACCATACTAAGCCTTCCATTGTGATATCCATTATGCATGTCATTTTGTTATCCAGCAGGTGTAACTTGCGAAGCACGGTTGTTGTGCTCACTCTTGCTTGTTGTTGTCTTTAGCAGAAATGGAAGCTCTCTGGTGATCTGCTGATGGGCCAAGTGGTCCCGATCGACTAGGATTGCGCCTCCCAATTGACCGATTACTGTGGTATATTGGGTGGTCTAGTATGTTCTTCATTGTGTGATAACTTGTGGCTAGTAAGCCTCCCTTTGTAAACAACTTTGTTGATATTAATAAAGCTTGTATTGTTGAAATGTTACCACTATTGTTCTTTGTGAAGAGCTAGCCATGATCCTTGGGACTAGCTCAAGACTCACGAGGGACCCCGGAGCAAGCTCGGACCTCTATGTTCTCACGATGGGATGAACGTGTGAGGTTTCGAGGTGGTCTCGGACCTCCACGACCTCCTCCGGAGGGTCGCTGGTGGTTTGGGGTGTCCTCGAGACCTCCTCGCTTTTTTTTCGATCGTGGCCGTGGCAGTCCGTGAGTGCTCCTGGCTCCAAGACCCTCTCGGGTTATGTTCTCTGGACCTCCAGAGGTCTCGCTGACCTCTGGGAGGTCTTGGTGGACTGTCCGAGAAGTCCTTTGTGGACCTCCTGGGAGGTCCTGATGGACTTTCCAGAAGGTCATGGAGGACCTCTCGGGTGCCCTAAAGGTGGGTCGTTACAATTACCGGTCCTTAAACTTTTTATGCTGTGTCATCCCGGTCCATAGACTTTCAAAGTGTGTCATCCGGTCACTAAACACTGTTTGGGTCTCAAATTAGTCTTAAACTTTTTATCTTTGTGTATATGGGTGTCCATGACTTTCAAAGTGTCTTAATTCTTGTGCTGCAAGAAGAGGTATGTTTGAGACCCAAACAGTGTTTAGGGGTGAGGGATTACACACTTTGAAAGTTTATGGACGAGTATTTACACAACATAAAAATTTAATGACCAGAATTGACTTTACTCTTTCTGTGATTAGTGAAGAATTGTGATGGTTACCATTAGTTCGAAATGGACCACGAGGCCAGGACTGAGATGCAGATTAGCAGAAGCAAAGGAAAAGTTCCCTTTCTGCTTCAGTTGGAGCCCCATACCCATACCCATCCACTTCCACTCCTGCTCCCGCCCGCCTATATAACGCCAAGAGAGGCACCACCAACCCTGAACCCCGGCCACTGACGTGGCTCCACCCCCGCATTCGCAATCAATCAATCGCCATCCGCCGCGACTCCGCGATTCGAATCAACCAAGGCTGCTAGGCGGCGGCGGCGGTGAAATCAATACTACTCCGCCCCCAAAGCCCAAGGTGAAATCAATACTACTCCGCTGCCGCTCCCTCGCCGCTTCTCATCTCTCATATCGCATTGCTCTCCCTCCAGCCCTCGACCCGCTCCCCGTCTGCGCATGCGTGCTGCTTTCCTCGGCCATGTGTGGGTTTTTTCTTCGTCTTTCTTTCCTTTAGCTGCGAGCGATCTGTGGTGAGATGCGTGCCGGACTGGACTAGTCTGCTGGAGTGTAGTGGGACGGAAGCATCGTAACGTACATCGATGGTATTCGTATCAGAATCGCCTCGGTGTCTGTCGTCCCTGTCTTGTGCTCTTACAGTCTTACTGTTTACGGCCGCAACAAATTGAAGGTTGGGTGTCCAGATTGCGTCATATCATGATACCGATGTTGCTGCAGTTGGGTGTGGTCCTGGTTGGAAATTGCAACTGAGAAAGAATTTCTGAGTTGCCCGGCATGAGATGTTTTAGGCGCTGCCTCGTTTGATGCCTGTATGGTTCATCTGTCAATGTAATCACTCTCGTTTGGGGTACTTCGCTGCTCTCGACCTGCCAAGAGAAAAATGCAACGAGCTAGGTGTTGTATACATCTCAAGTATTTTTTCTTCTTCTTTCCAAACAGGACGGCAGGTTAGTGTACCGAGTAAATAAACTAAACTCTCGGGTCTAGCTAGAGCTTTGTCTTTGTCTTTTTCTTTTTGTTAGGGAGTGTCCTGTGTGCCTAAGAGATGTACATAGCCTACACCTTTCACAATTTACTAAAAGGGCTTATTCCATTCTATTCTGTTTATAAAGGGGGTGGTGCTATTGCTTTGCTTGTTCTTCTAACATATGATCAACTAATGTGTACTTGTCATAGTGTATATTTCTTTCTCATGCGATTGCCTTTCTGGCACAGCTTATTCTGAATTTTATCCAAACAACTTCATCCTTAATGGAACATTCTGCTCTGAATGTCAGCTTACATTGGGCAGAAAGAATAATTTCCAATTCTAGTGTTATCGAATTCCCTATGAATTGTGTTGAGTTGAACTGAATTGTATTGTATCTAGCAGATGGGAGACATTGCCAAGGACTTGACCGCCGGAACCGTTGGAGGGGCTGCTAATCTGATTGTCGGGCATCCATTTGACACCATCAAGGTCAAGCTCCAGAGCCAGCCCACCCCTGCTCCAGGCCAGCTCCCCAAGTATGCCGGCGCCGTGGATGCTGTCAAGCAAACCATTGCGGCTGAAGGCCCGAGGGGCTTGTACAAGGGGATGGGGGCTCCTCTCGCTACCGTTGCGGCCTTCAATGCTGTTCTCTTCACTGTGAGGGGGCAGATGGAGGTTCTCTTGAGGTCGGAACCCGGGGCGCCATTGACGGTGAAGCAGCAGGTTGCCGCGGGTGCTGGTGCTGGAGTTGCAGTCTCCTTCCTGGCATGCCCAACAGAGCTGATCAAGTGCAGGTAACTTGAGTGGCTCCATGCCAATTTTCACCTCTACCCAATGATTCGATCTAATGTCTGCAACATTCAGTCTGTGGGTTTTTTTGCTTGTGGAATTGGAATCTATGTGGTAAACCCTGATATTTGTCCTATGAAATTGCCTTCTTGCTCCTTTAAGTTATAGTAGTTTCCTACATGGGTCTTGCTCTTAGTGCTCCAAAGTCTAAAGCAAATGACAACACTGGACAGCTGAAATACTAACTTGTGTCACTGCGAATAAGCTTCACCATACCTGAACAGCTGTATCTAGACATCATTCATGTTGGGTACCTTATTGCCATACGTTTCCATTGTATCTCAATTCATCTCACTTTCTTTGCATCATTGCATTGCCACATTAGATTAATGCTCTAGGCCTCAGCGCCACACTGAAAGTAAGTCCCTGAGGATTAAGCCTCTGGTCACTACAAACAAACTTCACATCTCATTTGTGTTTTGTATTCTCTTTGCAAAAATCACGTTGAATAGCTGATGAAAAATTACTTTGGGAGCTGTTGCAGTGCTGCACTTGATTTGGTTAGGAGTTGCGATACAATTCAGCAACAGGCACACCCAAAGACTATAATCACCTGTTATGTTTTTTATGTTTTCTGATTCTTCTTGGATAAGAGATTTTTTGTTTTCGGATATCTTGTTGACAAAGAGAGGTGTAAGACGTACCCATTTTACTGCTTCTTGAAAAGGTTGTTTACCCCATTTGTAGGTTGCAGGCCCAGAGTGCTTTAGCCGAGGCAGCTGCTGCTTCTGGCGTGGCGCTACCCAAAGGACCAATCGAGGTGGCGAAGCATGTTGTCAAGGAGGCTGGCCTGAAAGGTCTATTCAAGGGTCTCGTCCCTACAATGGGCCGTGAGGTTCCCGGCAACGCCGTGATGTTTGGCGTGTATGAAGCCACCAAGCAGTACATCGCTGGTGGCCAGGACACATCGAGTCTCGGCAGGGGCTCCCTCGTTCTCGCCGGAGGCCTCGCTGGAGCGGTGTTCTGGCTGTCGGTCTACCCAACCGACGTCGTGAAGAGCGTGATCCAGGTGGACGACTACAAGAAGCCAAGGTACTCAGGGTCGATCGACGCGGTCAAGAAGATTATCGCAGCTGACGGGGTGAAGGGCCTGTACAAGGGGTTTGGACCTGCCATGGCTCGCAGTGTCCCGGCCAATGCTGCTACCTTCGTGGCCTACGAAATTACAAGGTCGGCTCTGGGTTGATCGATGATTCCAGTGCCATTGCCATTTCTTCTTCTGTCACGGCTGAAGCAGAAGCTTTCAGAGCAATTCAGAAAGATGAATCCATGGAAAGCAAATTTTTTAATCTTTTTTTCGCTGCGACATTACGTGTTTCAAAACCCTGCCAAAATTGGCAGCGACGGCATAATTGTTGGTAATCCCTGCGTCTAAGGTCATGTACAATAAGTATACATCAGCTCTCTATAGTATTTGTATTGGACCGAAGAGGCGATTAGAAGGGAGGGTTTGAATAGGTGCCACACAAAAACGATCTCTTCAAAATCTTTTGCCTCAAGACGTTCAAGATTCTTATACTTCAATAGCTATGTGGAGCTATTAAGATCAGAGATAATCATTCAAATAAGAACCAGGCAACAAAAAGATCAAAACTTGTCGAAATCCCCACCGGCGGTCGGATCGGTGAGCGAAGCAGTCGGGCCCGTGAGCAATCTAATCAAGATAAACCGGATTCCAGTAGGATTTCGAAATCGCAAATTGATCTAACTTTTGATTCACAACTCCAAACTTTATGAAACTTGAGACATACCTTCTCTAGGATGTCAGGAACCTATTCCAATCAAAGATCGTGAAGATCATTACTAAAGTTCTGACCTTTTTTTTTCCTTTTGAGTGAATGTTGCTCTAAAACCGGACCAAATATGAAAACGGTGATTGAGAAGATTTCGTGGGAGGAATCAATCCAAGATGGCTAAGGATGGTCTCTTATACGTCCTAGCACCTTCAATCACAGAAAGAATCAAGTCAAAAGCTTTTAAGAGCAAAATCCCTAAAATCACTCTTTGTTTCATCAAAACCGGGGCAAAATCAAACTTAGATCTAAAAGCTTGCTCGTTAGTAGATGATGATCAAGATGACCTTAGATCATACCCCCACACATCCCACCAAGCAAGATTACAGCAAGATCCCAAATAAAAACCTAAGAAACATCAAAAATCCCAAAGGCATTAAAGAAAGAGCAAAAATAAGATAGAATTCATTTTGAGGCAAATCTTGCATGGATTGATTAGAGAGATTGTATGTTTACAGCTACTCCACCATGGAGGACAAAAGCTCAACACTTGAGCACCCAATCAATCCATCTCTCATGAACCCTAGCCTCTCTACTTTCCTCTCCTATCCCCAAATCACGAATTAGGGTTTGTAATACAAGGGTTCGGGGTGCACAACCAGCACCCTCCTCTTTTATAGTGAAGGCTAGCTCTAGAGAGACATCCCAAACGGGCACCCATTAAGCCCACACACAAACGGGTTTCACTCACGCACGCTTCTCAAAGCGTCGTCTTTATCTTCTCTTGATCTAAACCGCTTCTCCTTGGGCCACCTTGCGCCACGGTTTCTTCAATGCCAAGAAGGTGGTTTCACACACCACCACTTACCACTTTTCCAGTATAGGGCAATTTCCCAAAATACCCTTCTACCGACTTTTGGCGATTCCTTCGCCTCGAAGCATCTCCCATGCTCTGTCATCATCCATGTGGCCCAATGACTTCCCGCCAAGCCTCTCACGCGTTCAGATCCTACCGAACCGTCCTCGCTTGCAACTGAGACCAAGTCACTTGGCACACCACATGTCTCACCATGACTGCACCCGGTTTCCTTGACCATTCCGGATCTCAACTCCTCCCTGAGTCTAGTCCCGGTCCACCTTGCCGCTGCCCGTTATGTTCATCATCGGTAGCTCTCGCTCCGGTTCCTTGTCTTCTCGACTTGTAACCACCCCGCTATACTCAGTTATCTTCCTGCACCACCTCGATCATTCTGGACCTCGGTTCTCCTAACCTAGTCCCGATCTAGTCCGCCTCACCATGACCTAGCTCCGGTGTCCTACAGCCTTCACAAACAAGCAAACCGTTACGTAGCACCGCACGATACGTACAATCATCAATCCACATAATTGATGAGGCATGAGCACATACCTTCACAAATGCCTTCGCTCAAACTTCGTCTTCTATGGTTCTAGTCCATCTTGCACCTTGCTTGAGTCTAACCATCTCACCCGATATCCACGACTGTTCTAGACCTTGGTTCTCATAACCAAGTCCCGGTCCTCCTCGTCGTTGACCATAGTTGACTCTAAGCCACCTGCACAACCATAGACCAAGTAACCATTTTCGAGCACAAGTTCTTCACAACTTGACCTATGTTAGCCAAAACATGCATCATGCAACATCTATACAATGAAACTCATGAATATGACCTAACCCTCAAAGTTCACTGCCTTCCTGTCGCATGAACACTACTTAGCTGGCCAGACCGCCCCAACACTTAGCCAAATTTTCAGCCCCAGAAATCCGAACCCTCTCTGAAAATTTAAAACAAATAGGACTTTTAGCTCAAAGCTTCAAAAATTATGAGACCAAGTGCAGAAGAATCATCTTTCTTGTCTACACCCTCTATTTTTTGTTCGGCCTAAAACTCAACAAACACATTTTTGGCCGGTCAAAGTGCCGTCCGTGGTCTGGCCCGACCTTGACCTTTTGGCCAAAGCCCTAGCTTGGGATGGCAGAGTGAGCTTGGTCAGATTGCCACAAAGGTTGGCTCGACGCCTCTGATTTTGACAATGAAAGATGACTTTTAAAAAAATGAAGATTTCTCTAAACACCTCAACGCTATTACCAATTGTTCAACATACTAAGATTATGATCATATCCATATGATCTCCACAATTTACCACGTAGGATTTAAGCTGGCGTGAATGAAAGAGAATAAAGAGAGAGAAATGTGTTGTCTACAATCCTATAGCCGACTGTATCACCAGAACCAAGAAAGACATTAAAAGATTGTGTGTTGTCTATAATCCTCAGAATGATCAGATACCACAACACATCAGATGAAATTGCCTTTAGTCTTTGTCTACAGATGATATAGACAGTTGCTATAGACAGCAACTGTCTCGACCTGTGCATGTGTGGAGTGAGTGTAGCTGATAATTTGTCTTGTCGGAATGGTTGGCCTAGAGTGGATCGGCCATCCAGACGGTGATCCAATGGCGTGGGAGTGATGCTGTGATGGCGACGGAGGCCTGTGGTTTGTTGGGTTGCGGCGTTTGGTGAGTGGCCCTGCTCTTCCTTCAGCTCTTGCTTGGCATCTGAATCACCTCTCTATTCTTCTTGGCCTGTATTTCCCATCCTTCCTTCGTTGTTCACACAGGGAATTGATTATTTACCTTTCGCTTAGATGGGTTTCGTTCTGGCTCTCGCGGAAGAGTGAATCGAGTCGTGGAGAGAGCGGCCTCTCCCGGTGGGTGCCCTCGCCTCCATTGCCAAGCTGCTCTGCCGCTCCTCGCTTCCTCGAAGTAATTATCTTCCCTCTTGTGCGTATTGCTCTCCTGTCCTGTCGGGTTAATTCGATGTTCCGTTCCTGTTCCTCGATTGGGATTCTGTCAGATTCATCGGATGTGATAGTCTAGTCATCCGATGTGGAATCTTGAATCAAGCGATTGCCTGCTCTAAGTTTCTGTTTCCCGTTTCTGTTCATGCCCATCAAACAATGCTCAGATATGGCTTGTGAAGCCCAAATATAGTCCACTGGATGCACCTTCTGAAGCCCAAATCTCGTCGAGACTTGAGAGAACAACTCCATGTCCAATTGTCCATGTATGATGTATGTAGTGGGGCGTGCTGTACTATCAAACAGGTGCACGTACGCACTAACTACACATGTTTTCTCCCAGTGGGCCTTCTCATACTGGAACAAACTTGTCCCAAATAGATGGTGTACCATGAGAGCCTTTTTTTTCTGGAGGAAAGTCATATTGTGAAATGTCTCTAGATTCGTAAGCCTCGTGGTTTTGACATGCAATGTATTCTAGACCCATACAGAAATGATAAAGTTCAGCTTGTTGCTAGGTCAGAAAGAAAGAAAGAGGTGAAGAGACAAAGTTCATCTTGGTCGCAAAATTGATTTGCTGTTCGAAGCAGCTGGTAAAGTGGCTTGTCATGTGTTGAATCGCCTGATGTGTTATCTGAACCTAAATAAACGAACTAAGAAAAAGATTACCAAAAAGATGCGAGCATTGAGGAAACGATACTGACTGACCTCCAAATTGCAATGAACCAACTGCACTGTCACAGCAGATGGGTGACGTCGCCAAGGACCTGGCTGCCGGCACGGTGGGAGGCGCGGCGCAGCTGATCGTCGGCCACCCGTTCGACACCATCAAGGTCAAGCTGCAGAGCCAGCCGACGCCGCCTCCCGGCCAGCCCCCCAAGTTCGCAGGCGCCATGGACGCCGTCAAGCAGACACTTGCAGCTGAAGGCCCCAGGGGACTGTACAAGGGGATGGGAGCCCCGCTGGCCACGGTCGCCGCCTTCAACGCTGTTCTCTTCACCGTCAGGGGGCAGATGGAGGCCGTGCTGCGGTCGGAGCCCGGTGCGCCGCTCACTGTCAACCAGCAGGTTGTTGCCGGCGCTGGCGCCGGAGTCGCCGTCTCCTTCCTGGCTTGTCCCACCGAACTGATCAAGTGCAGGTCTGTATGCTATCTCATTTATATTAGTCTGAAGATAAAATGGTGGAAACTGCAAATGTATCTATTTAGCAATGAACATATACACTGCATATGGAAATCATCCTATAACGCACTAACCATTATTTTTCCCTAGCATCATCTTCCTACATCATGTAGTTATTCTAGTGCTTTACCAAAATCTGTTGGTTAATTCCATATTTCATTCAGGCAGTGCATGCCTTTTTCTTGGACTGTCTAACAGCAATACGTTTTATGGTATATCTCTGCTGTATTATTCTGATGTGCTAGTGTAAACATACAAATTTCCACTGAGTTATCTCTTCTTCTTTGGGCCTCTGGCAGTCACAGAATGTTTAGTCAGATTTTTTTTTACATTGCCAGAACATAGTTAAACCTGCTAGGCTGCTACACGGCAAAAGAACAAACCTGAACTTTGTAGCATCTATCGTATGTGCTGTTTGTAAATACTAACTATGGTATACTGTATCTGATAGATTAAGCCCCATGCTCCACTATTACTTACTTTGCTGCACCATACATCACAATACTATCTTGTTGACTTGCTGCTGCTTCCTACCACTTTGGCAATACAGAAAAATTAGTTTCTTGTTTGTTGTATCTCTGCTGTATTAGTCTGATGTGCTAGTGTAATCATACAAAATTCTCATATCAAATCTCAAGTTTGCTGCACCATACATCACAATAGCATCTTGTTGCTGCTTCTGACCAGTTGTTTCGCAGTACAGAAACATCAGCTGCAGATCAAGCAGACATCATATACTAGTGCAGTACTGAACACTGATCATTGTATGTTGTCGTGTCAGGTTGCAAGCCCAGAGCGCCTTAGCAACAGCTGCTCCTGCTCCTGCTCCTGCTCCTGCCGGTGGAGGCGCCGCTGCCGTCGCCGCGGTGAAATACGCCGGGCCGATTGACGTCGCGAGGCACGTCCTCAGATCAGAAGGCGGCATGAGGGGCCTCTTCAAGGGCCTCGTCCCCACGCTGGGGCGTGAGGTCCCCGGCAATGCCGTGATGTTCGGCGTCTACGAAGCAATCAAGCAGTACATCGCCGGAGGCCATGACACCTCGCAGCTCGGCAGGGGGTCTCTGATCGTCGCCGGAGGGCTGGCCGGCGCGTCCTTCTGGGGCTCCGTCTACCCGACCGACGTCGTCAAGAGCGTGATCCAGGTCGACGACTACAAGAAACCCAAGTACTCGGGTTCCATGGACGCCTTCAGGAAGATCCTTGTGGCTGACGGGGTGAAGGGTTTGTACAAGGGGTTTGGCCCAGCTATGGCGCGCAGTGTCCCGGCAAATGCAGCCTGCTTCTTGGCATATGAGGTGACAAGGTCTGCTCTAGGGTGATCGATCGATGATTCCGTTCCATTCTTGACCTTTTTCTTCTGATTCATGTGACGATGTTGACGATGATGACGACGAGTCTCATCTGGACAGTGTAATTCTGAAACAGAAAAGCTTTATGAAATTTGCATTTACTTGGAAACTGGAATTTTGCTGCTGCTTTCTTTGGCCATGAGATAAGCTGATAAGATCTGTATAATGGTTATCAAGTTCAGAACTTCAGGCCCTGTCAAAAGAAAAAAAATCAGAATTCAGATGCCTCCTTTCTGCGGAAGCGTGCATTCGCCGCCGCTGCGACTTAGCGTTGGCAGTGACGCGCCTATAGGGTCATAAATTGTACGAACTGATTATTCGCATGCCTTGCGGTTCAACTGTTGCTGAATTCTGATGCTGCACGGTTGGAAAAGGCTCCGAAATCGAGAGCAAAGTCTTTTGTGTATTCGAGAAAAAGGTGGACTTCATTAATTTGCTCACGAATCTCACAACAGCTCCATCTTGCCCTTGTCCGTGAACTAACCTCTTCTTTTTGGTGAGATGGCATCATGGCCGTAGTAGTCGCGTGCGGTTGTCATCTGTCAAGAATCCAAACAGACGAGGTTGCGGCTATTTTTAAAAAAACAATTTTGTAATCATTTTAGACAAATAAACCAGAACTTTTTTTTACATAAATCATACTCAGCCACTGGCTCACCAGGCGACTAGACTCAATTACGTGGTGGGCCAACGATTTGAGCCCAATCGCGGACATGTCGAGCGACTGAGGCCTATTGACACTCAGTCGCACGACGAGCAGACAACGTCGCCCAGTCACGTCTCCGTCGCGTGCCCAGCAAACCCCTGACACTAGTCACAACAACATGGTGCGACTGAGGGCTAATATAGTTGATTCTTGAATCCGCTCGCGTGACAGAAAGAGGGGAAGGGGGGAGAGCGTCGGTGGTAGAGAACAAGAGAGGGGAAGAGAGGATAAGGAGGGAGAGGAGATGGAAGGAGGAGGAGACTCTGCTCTCGGCTTAGCGCGCCTCCATGTACTCGTTCTTTTGCTATGAGTTTGGCGTGCTTATGTAATTTATTGGTCACTTCAATAAAAACATGTTTTGTTAACAATAGTAAACATAACTTAGTGGTAGAACTAGGGTTTGTAGTTGTAGATCGGTAATTTTAGGGTTAATGTCGTGTATAGTATTACAATGTAGGATATTTATGTATTTATTATAGCGTAAAACGTTATGGTACCTCCATTAGTAGATCAACTATTGGAAGACCTAGGCTTCTTAGGTTTAGATCCGCAAGACCTAGGGGATACTAGTTTTAGGTTATTTTATTTTTTAAATTTAATTGAACATTTGCAATCATATTTTTAATAATCTAATTGAAATAGAGATAATGTTGATATGCACGCTACGATTTGGTTTTCGTTAGACTCGACATAGTATGTTTAATAGCATCTATTCTAAATATCTTGAGTCGTGTGACAGGTATGTCAGGTCAATATGTTTTCAAAGTGTTTTACAGGCAATGAGAAGTTCGCGAGGGGCCATGTGGGGTTGATTTGAGCAGTTTTTTGCAGACCACACTATATCACCCGAACCCGGATAATCTTAAAATATGGGAGGTGTTGCATTGGCTGACATGCAACTTCTTGCTGGACCCAGCACTGTATGGTGTCACCGTTAAATGCTTGTGGAGTTGTTCGTCGGAAGTGGTCCGTTGGGAGTTGAGGCCCATGGAGTGAACAAAGTTATGGTAGACCTGGTTGGAAGCGTGCAAACGTCGTGGCTATGAATGGGTGTTATTGGTGCAGGAATGTCCGAGTACACTTGGCGGTGCCCGTGAAGTGGGGGAGAGTAGTGCATGTGTGCAGGTGGAAGTTAAGGATGGTGAGACAGAGGATTGTGGTACAGATGTAGTTGTGGTGGCAGACAAGCATGTCGATCCCAGTGGACAGGTGGACGAAGAAGGGGACATTGAAGTTATAGTGAATGACTTGGAGCAGGAAGATCGGAGGGCTGGGGCCGAAGAACAAGCATTGGAAGAGGACGAAGCGGATGACAACTCTTCGGATGATAATGATGTCCCCGATGTGCCGGTGCTTGATGCTTAAAATAGACATGACCTAGAGGCATGGTTGTGAGTGATGGCCACGATTCTCGATGGGAGTATGGACAGAATGCAGTGCATGTTAATGCCATATTTGTAGACAAGTCAACTCTGTGGGATGCTATTAAATTGTGGGCGATGTTAATGCAAAGGTAGTTTAAGGTTGTAAAATCAAACAAAGAGCAGTACACTATGAAGTGTGAGAAATATGGGTGTACTTGGCATGTTCACACCTACAAGCCGAGGTACGAAATGCACCAGATCATGTCGAAGGTGGAGGACCACTCGTCTGTTTTGAGCAACGTACTGCCAAAGGCCCAAAGCACCACAACCTCACTTCGTCTTTCATTGCAAATGTCATGTACGGAAAGATTATGGAGAAGAAGGATATGGAAGCGCAACACATCATGTTGGCCATTGAGCAGAGATACAAGTACAAGATCAGCTATGCGAAGGCGTGGAGGGCGAAGCAAAAGGCAATGGAGAGAAGGTTCGACACATTTGAGTCAGGCTACGACAATCTCCCTCAACTACTTGGGGTGCTAAGGGACAGAAACCCTAGAATATACATCACTGTGAAGGATAGGGTTTCAAAAAAACCGGAGGGGTACATGGTAATGCAATGAGCTTTCCTTGCATTTGGTGCATGTGTTGATGTCTTCCATCACTGCCGCCCACTCATGTGCATGGATGGAACATTCTTGATCGGGAAGTACAGGGGGCAGATCTTGATAGCAATCGGTGTGGATGCCAATAATTAGATCCTTCCCGTGGTTGCTGCATTTGTGGAAAGTGAGAACTTCGATAGTTGGTTGTGGTTCTTCGGGCACCTCAAGGTTGAGGTCGTTGGTGAATGACTAGGCATTTGCATAATACATGACCAACATGTCGGGTTGATTAAGACCATAAAAAACTGCAAGAAGATCCAGATGAGCCTTTTCAACAGCGTGACATGCGAAACCGTTGGTGCATGCAGTACCTGGGGGCAATTTTTTCAAGTAGTTCAAGAATAAGAGGTTGATGAACATGTTCAAGAGGTTGTGCAAGCAGAACCAGCAAAGGAAGTTTGATGCACTCTGGGAGAAGCTTGATGAGTTCACCACCAAGTATGTCGAGGAGTGGAATAAGCAACCTGTTGGAAACCAACTGATCTAGAACGGTTGGCGTTGTTGCCCGAGATTGACCCACCTGACTTGAGAAGGAGGACAACGAGGAACATCAGATGTTTCTCGCATTGGATCAAGGTGGAGAAGTGGGCATTGCTTTACGACACCGATTTTGTAAGGTACGGCATAATAACGACCAAGCCAAGGTGTACAATTGGGTTATCAGGGGACTGCGTGGCATGCCTCTCATTGCAATCGTTGAAGGTATGTTGCATGGTATAATCAAGTACTTCAGGGAAAGACATAGTGCTACTACATTGCATATGCTGAATGCACAAACGCTCTATTGTACCAAGATGATGGAGTACATGGGCAAGAAAAAGCGAGAAGGCCCTAATGGAGTTTTTGGCCTAAATGGCACTATTTGAAGTGGCATTAGCAAAATTGGCACCCTCGCAGCCGCAATTACAAAAATAGCAAACTCATCTACACACATGGGACGGATAAGGCCACGTGGCGTCTTGTGGCTTGTCCGTCCCATGGTGGTGCAGACGAGGGGCCATGTGGCATCTCGTGGCTTGTCCGTCCAGAGGAGGTGCAGAGGAGAGTGTCATTTTTGCTAATGCCTCTTCAAATAGTGCCATTTAGGCCAAAAGTTTAGCCCTAATGCACTCAGTCTTTGTTATGGGCACCACGGAGCTTTGGTTCGAGGTATTGCTATGGACCGAAGTGGATTGGGATCAGCGAGTGGTGTTGTCACGCACAAGGTGAGCCTTGGATAGGAGGGCAACAACAAATGTTAGTGCACATGTAACAAGTCCATGCTACTCCATAAGCCATGCTCTCATGTGTTGGCTACATGTGGCATGATCAACATGGACTCGACGTGGTACATGTCGGGCTTCTTCATGAAGGAAAATATGGTTTAGACATGGAGTAGGGAGATTCGTTGATTCTGTGTTGCTGATAACTTCACAGATGACTATGTGCAAAATAGGACATGGGTCCCTGATTTGGACTTGCTAAAGGGTGGCAAGGACCATCAACAGACTCGTCGTATCCGAAACGACTTGTATGAGACTGAAGCTAGAGGCCCTGTGAAGAGGTGTATCCTTTGAGGAGACCATGGGAATACCAAGAACGAGTACATGAGGCATAATAGGTCGGGTGAAGGCCACAACGGCACGACTAGTGACGAACACAGGAGAAGCTACCGAGGAGGTCGTGGAGGGGGACATGTTGCAGATCACTGAAGAATCTAGACCCGTCATTATGAGTTAATAGAGTATTTTGGTAATTAATGACAATCGTCATATGAAACTAATATTTTTTCATGAGTTAGATGAATAAGTTATGCTCCATGATAACAAAGACTTTGGATGATATCATGAGTTAACCATCATCAAGTTGAGACTCAAGATGAAGAAAATCATCATGTGTTGATATTGTTCAAGTCAAGATCCCAAAGTGAAGAAGATCCATCATGTGTTGATGGAGGCCAAGAAAAGAATGCATCATGTGTTGATGCATATCAAGATCCCGAAGTGAAGAAGATCCATCGTGTGTTGGTGGAGGCCAAGAAAAGGATGCATCATGTGTTGATACATATCAAGATCTCCAAGAAAAGGAAATCATCATGTATTGATGATTATCAAGTCAATGACCCAGACTTGAAGTGAAAATATGTGTCATCAAGCTTCAAGTGAATGTGCAAGGCAAATGTATAACTAACTAGGGCTAAGGATGTATTCCTAGTCTTTTACCGTTCTTGGTGTTTTGTTGGAAGACCGGATTGCTAGTATATGTTGTCGTACTATTAAGAAGGGTCTTGACTAATAGCTTGAGATCATGTGTTGATAGCTCGTTGTGCTTGCTCTAGCTCTCGTTAGCATGTTACCAATATTTGTGAATGTGTTTTGCAAATAGTTGAGGCTCATGCATAATTCTTGTAGTATGTGACTTTAGTTTGCGAATGTGTTTTACAAATAGTTTTAATCCATGTACCTTATTCCTTGTGGTGTGATTATAAAAGTTAGCAAATATGTTTTGCAACTTGTTGAGAATTTCGTCTTTATCCCTTGTTTGCATCGCGCATCAATTGACAAATATGTTTTGCAAATTGAGTTGAAGCGGAATGCAAAAATCTGTGTTTCTTAGCTCTGGCGGTAAGACCGCAGGTCTTTGGACGATCTGACCGGTCGTTGAGAATTTGACCGGGCTATGTGCTAGATTCTTGTTCTGGCGATCTGACCACCATGGTTGACTGGTCTGACCGGTGGGCGACCGGTCTGACCGCCATGTGTTGGTCGGTCTGACCGGACCTCCAGGTCATGTGACCCGGTCAGCTTTTTCCAAAAAATGTGCTTTTCTAGTTTTGGGTGCCGGTCTGGCTGCCATGTGTTGGCCGGTCTGACTGAACCTCCGGGTCATGTGACCGGTCAGGTTTTTCCAGAGAATGTGTTTTTCTGGTTTTGGCTTGCTCCTTTGTGGAGTGGTCTGATCGCCCCTCTGGCGGTTGACCGGTTTGGTCCGGTCTGATCGACTATTGGTTGGCGGTCAGTCCGGATGTGTGTCCAACGGCTAGTTTTATAGCTGTTGGTGCATGAGCGGTCTGACCGGGTTTCGCTGATTTTTAGGAGATTCTCTTCCAAACGGCTAGTTTTTTGTGTGGGCTATAAATACCCACATTGACTGGTTGTGGGAGTGTGGTTGCTGGTGCCATATTCTTTTCCTTGAGCAAAGAGCAAGCTCTCTCATCTCTTATATGCATGTGTTGCACTTAGTGAGTTTAGAGAGAAAACCCTAAGTGCATGTGTTGCATTAGGTAGTGGACTGTGTATCCATTGAGTTTAGACATTTGATTCGTTCAAGTGAGCGTCTCCGATTTGTTACTCTTGGTGTTTGCCGACACCTAGACGGCTTAGAGAAGTTGCGCTGGTGATCTTCTCAAAGAAGGTTGTGAGAAAACCCGGACGGTTGTGAGTGGTTTGGTGCTCGCCATCTCCGGAGTGAAGGAAAAGCAACCCCGAGTGGATCGAGGTGTTGGTTCGAGTGGTGAACCGATCCAAGTGGTTGGACTTACCTCGGGAGTGTTGGCTCAAGTTGTGGAGCCGGTCCAACGTGGTTGGGCTTACCTCAACGTGGTTTAGGGGAGACCGGCAAGTCTCCGAACACCACGGTAAAATATACGTGTGTCATTGTAGTTTGCCTTCTTGTGCTTTAATTCGTGCAATTTACATTCCTTGTATTAAATTGCTTACATGTCTTTGTATGATTGCTATCGTTATCAATAGTCTTATATTGTTAGTGCACTTAGTAAAGACTATTTGATTTAGGCTTTAATTATGCAAAACCGAATTGTTGTTAATTTCCGCATTAGAAATCGGTTTTAGCCAAAAATATTTTTTAAAACCGCCTATTCACCCCCCTCTAGTCGGCCTCCTCGATCTTACAATCACGAAGCTAGAGTTGCTGCCTGAACCGTGCTTACCTACAGTTGTGTCTATGTTAGAGTGTTATGTTTCTATCGTTGTGCTCAATTTGTGTAATCCATTTCATGATTGCATTCCGTTTGTTGCGAGCTACCTTTACTTTAGACATGTTGCTACTTGATTCGATATGTTGTAAAAGGCTAAGTAGTACCCATGTGTTTGTTGTGTTCCCTTTATGCTAAGCCGTAGTAATTTTGCGGTGACATTTTTTTGTTTTATTATTACCTTTCAGTTCACTCCAGTTAATTTATTGTTTTACTTATTTCTGAAATATTTATTTCTTTCTCAAATTGTTACTAACTTCTTTGTGGTTCCGTAGGAATGGCGGGCCTAAATTCTTCAGCCGCTTAGCGGTATGGCCTTTTGGACCGCGAGCTAGACGAGCAGCATCGTAGCTGGCTACATACTTCACTTCCGCTAGAGGGACAGGTTCCCGATGAGCTAGAAGTGATGTCGACTCGCACTCCGTCAAAGTCTTGGAGGCTAGATCGGCGTTGGTTCTCCAAGTACGATACTTGTTAATTGTTCCATCCAAAGTTTACTAATGTTCACATACTTACGTCCTTATCTTCAATGCTGCACTGCAGGTTGCGAGCCATTGGACTCCTTCCTTTCGCACGAATGTTGCAGACCACTTAGGAGGAGGATACCGACCAGGATGCTGCCTCAGGGGCGAACGTTGAGCGGTCCTGGCACTTCCCTTTCGACTGCTCACTCCTCACCGCTCTTGTGGATCATTGGCGGCCGAATATGCATACTTTCCACCTATCGTGTGGTGAGATGGCGCCCACTTTACAGGATGTGTCCATGCTCACTGGCCTACCGATCGACGGTCACCCAGTCATGCTAGAGGAGCCTGGGGATGACTAGCGGACTGATTTGCTGCAGAGGTTCCACAGAGTTCTTCCACCGTCGCAGGAGGGGGAGACTCCCTACTAGGTCTTCGCAGAAAGCCAGAAGCACGGGCCGGCGAAGAGGTGGTTACAACCGTTCAGGGTTAATGCATTTATAATTTTGTAACACTTTCGTCCACGTTTGTATTGATGCAATATATTATTCTTCTTGCAGGTTGAGAGGATGGCACCCGGCTACCAAGTGGCACGTCACCTAGAGGCGTAACTGCAATGGTTGTTCGGTTAGGTGATGTTCACGAGTACCTACGGCAACAACGCTTCTATCGTGCAACTAGGCCTCCCACGTAAGTTCGATCCTCTCCTACACCATTTTCCCCCTTTTTTGTAATTTTGTTTTCCCATTTCTCTTTAATAAATTACCTTACCTTTTTTTAGACGATAAATTCCTAGACATTTCTACCTCTTCAAAAGCGCGGAGCTATCCGCTCTCGATAGCCAGTCGCGATGATTTTACTTTTTTTTTAACAAGGCACAACACCATTTTCTACTCTAAAAGAATTGCCCTTCCTATCCAGTAGTCAGTCACTTGCCTATGCAAAGCTAGGCCCTGGTTGCAACGAAGAAAATTTTCGCCAGAGCACTGAAATCGTCCCTTGCGATATAGAGGTGGAATTACGATGTTCCCAAAAAAGGAAGATCCAAAAAACCTTGGATAAATCCCAGATATGCTGGGATAACTGAAGCAATGAGTTGCCAAAGTCGAACTGGCTGTCCCACAGTTATACACTTATACTCAGTGCGATCGTCCGTGCCCCCTTGGCCATTGGCTTAGCAGTGGAGTTTAAGTACACAGCTTTGCAAAACATCCACTTGAAAAGAATGGCATGCATGGTTGCCTGCCACCAGCAGCCCATTCCCAAATCCCAACGATACTCCTGTACCTTCTACTATAGAGGAAGAGGAGTAACATCTGACAGATACTAGTAATATCTTACTACTAGCAGTTGTTACTAGTGCATCAGATATCGAAACGCAGACGCTGGAGGAAAAGCTTGCGATCTTTTCTTCTTCATGTCATTCGAGCGTTCTTCGAGCACTGGCAGTTGCAGGCAGCACATAAATAATAATAATGGCTTCTGAGAATATGTTAAGACATGATATCCTGAGGCCCAGAAGAGAAGAGTCTTTTCTGGCTTTGATTATCATCAGGGCAAGTTGGGCAAGTTGGTGAGGGAGGGTCAGTGTCCGAAAGACAGTGCCATGTGAGTGCAGCTGCCTCCTCCTATCCTAGTAGACTTTTAATATTTCTGCCGCTATCACCTCCGACTGCATCCACCAATATTTCTTCTGTCCAGTAAAAAATGCCATCGATCCCAAGAATTTTTTTCCCATTTGGCCCGTGTGTCATCTGAATTTTAAGACTCACCCTCTTTACCTTGAAATTATAAATTTGGTCTCTTTCTGAGTGTGAAATATTTGAGCATGACACGCATCTAATTTCGTGCTCAGGGGCCGCGAAGCTTGGTGGCCAGCGCGGCAATTCTCCCGACGCGAGAACTAGCGGCGACAACGAAAGGTGGTGGGCCCGGACTCTTTCCGCGCTTCCCGACCGTGGGATGTGGCCGTCAGCCCGCCTCCCACGCTCCGCCATGCATGACAAGTGGTCACTGCCCACCTCATGCCGGTGGCGTTAGTCCCGCGCGCTAGGCCTACCTCCCTTACTTTCCGCGCTCCTTGACCGTAGAAGGAGGCGGGAGGGGGCTACATTTGCAAATACAGCGGCACGTGAGCCATTTTTGTAATTCACATGGCATTAGGGGTCCAAAAAAAAAAATCGATCCCATTTCTTCCTCTCTTTCTCTCTCTTCTTTGTCTTAGCAAGAAAAGACTAGACAGTTGGTACGAAATACTCTTTGTCTTGGAAGAAGACCAAACGAGGGAGGAGTCAAAGACACGATGTGTTTTGATGTTGTATTGAATGTATGAATGGAGAGTCTCCTTCTCCTTACAAGCCATGGGGCCATATATATAGGGGGAAAGAGGGGATATTTCCCTTCTTGCCCTCACTTTACGTTGAGAGATAGAGGGGCATTTGGGTACATTGTCACAAATACACTGTATAAACCTAGTCTACATATGTATAATATCTCCGACAGCACACCGGTATTCATGACGACCCTAGGGTGCGGGGCACCCCTTGGTGCCCTGCTACGACAACTCCCTCGTTTGCGTGGTCCGAGGTCACGAGGAGAGGTCCCACGGTTCCGAGGGGCGAGCGGACGCAATCCTGTCGCCCCTAGCCCCTCGGGAGTCGGGATACCCGGAGAAGTCGATCGCGAGCCGCTCGCCGAGGCATGGCCTCGGGGGGCGGGGACTGGGCCGCCTGCCGAGGCTACAACCTCGAGGTGGGCGCGAGCAAGCAGTGGAGCACTGTGTGAGGAAGTCGCCGCCGAGGCATGGCTCTCGAGGCGGGTGGCACGCTGAGTCGCCCTGGCCGAGGCTACAACCTCGAGGCGAGGCGGTGGTGGCAGCAGAGCCGTGTGGTTAGCAAAGTAGACGCAGAGCCTCGCCGCTAAGACATGGCCCTCGAGGTGAGTCGGGGCTCAGTGATCGAGTCGAGGTCAAGCAGTGCTGGCGTGGGGCGATGCGAGAGAGGCTCACGATGGCTTGATGGGGGCTCCGCGTGTTGAGGGGAGTGGCCGGCCGAAGGTGGCACTCCAGAGGTGGCCCGTGGGACCTCGAGGCCGGAGGTGGGTGTGGGGTTCCAGAGCCAAAGGCGGCCCGCGAGGCCTCGAGGCGGGAGGTGGGTGTGGGGTTTGGGAGCCGGAGGTGGCGCTCCGGAGGCAGCTGGGGATGCCTTCGCGAGGTCGCCCAAGGCAGGTGAGGCATGTGGGGGTGGTGCTCCGGGCGCTGAGCGAAGGTGGAGGCGTGGAATGAAGGTGGCCCCGGTGCACCAGTGGGCTTAGGTGGCCTCGCAAAAGTTGGGCTTTGGTAGGAAAAAATGGGCTTCGACCAGTGTGGAGGTATCTTCGGCCCCTCTCATGCATTGCTTCTTGTTCGGTTCCCATTGACGACGCCAACCGTCGTAGCAAGAAAATGCTAGACAGTAAGTACGAAGTACCCTTTGTCTTGGGAGAAGACCGAAGAGGGGAGAGCCAAAGACAATGTGTGTTGATGTTGTATTAAATGTATGAATGAGGAGTTCCCTTCTCCTTACAAGACGCAGGACCATATATATAGGGGGCAAGAGGGGACATTTTCCTTCTTGCCCTCACTTTACATTGAGAGATAGAGGGACATTTAGGTACATTGGCATAAATACACTGTATAGACCTAGTCTACATATGTATAGTATTCTTGATGGCACACCGTTATTCCTGACAACCCTAGGGTGCGGGGCACCCCTTGGTGCCCTGCTATGACACTTGTTAACCAATCATCCATTTGCAGTAACAATCGATTTATGATCAAACAGTCACCTTGATCAGACCACAGGGCATGAATGAATACATGCATACATAATTTCTTAGGGAGTTTGCATTTGCCATCAGCTTCAGCTTTTAGTTGCGGTTGCAATGTTATGTTCTGATGTCCAACAAAGCAAAAGAAGGAATCTGAATAAGGTGATGGAATTTGAAAGGGTTGAGGGTGGAAAGGTTATAGGGGAGAGAGAGAGAGACTATTGGGTTGTTCAAGAAGGATCTAGTGATTTGCCTTTTAATGATGCCGAATTACCAATGAAGCAAGGGTATTGGCTAAAGGGGATCACCACTAATAAGAGCAAGTGGAGCACCTCTGAATATGGAGAGGTGAACTCCTCTCCTTTTGTTCTAGTTACACATCAATTAGAAATAGGGAATCTAGTTACACATCAATTGGGAAGATTGGATTGGGGATATATTCTCCATCGATGACTCAAAAGTGAATGGAGCCAAAAATGTTTCTGTAAGCTCACAGTTGATGGAGGAAGAAACAATCGACCAATGCCTAGTGAAGTAGTAACTAGTAAGTCCATGGTAGGTGCTGAGCTGAATCAAAGTAAAAAAAAAACGTAGTGTCATGACTAATGACTACGCAACTTGGCGCCCAATATTCCCTTCGATTTCCAGGCACTTCCAAAGTAAAGCTACCGGTCGATCAATATTCAAATTACAAGTTGGAAACAAGATGCTTTTGAACTGTAACTACAAGCAGTGTTTTTCTATTCCAGGAAAACAACAGGTGTCGCCACTGTATTTTTCATGGTGGCTCGAAACAATCATCCAAGAGTACAACTGTACACTTAAACAGAGAAAAAAAATATGACAAGAAGAGACAAAAACACCCTACTATGCTAAACAAGCATCTCAAGAAAATCATCATCAGTAATAGTACAATTTAAGGTATCCACACAGCATCTGTTTCCTTCCTGATGTTCTAGCTACTAGTTCGCTGGTGCTAGTAACATGTAGAGCAAAACAGGAAGAGAGAAAGCTAGGCAGCTCCAAGTTACAACACTACAGTTACCAGTTCATCTAGCTGGAGCAAATATTCTTGCATTCTCTAGTAGATCCAACAAATTCTTTGCTGCCTCCAAAACATCAAACCATTTATAAACCATCATGGCATCATTAGTCAAGAACTGCTAAAACATCAAACCATTTATAAACCATCATGGCATCATTAGTCAAGAACTGCTAAAACATCAAACCATTTATAAACCATCATGGCATCATCAGTCAAGAACTGCTAAAACATCAAACCATTTACAAACCATCATGGCATCATTAGTCAAGAACTGCTAAAACATCAAACCATTTATAATTTATAAACCATCGTGGCATCATTACTCAAGAACTGCTAAAACATCAAACCATTTATAATTTATAAACCATCGTGGCTGGCATCATTAGTCAAGAAATGCGAAAACATGAACGGAAGCAATGAACATTGAGAAGCACCAATGGTAACTGGCTTAAATCATTCTGTGAGGCTATGGATCAGATGAAGCACCCACTTGCAAAGCTGAATTCTTCCCATTCCAATCACACAAAAGGTAAGGAAAATGTAAAGAAAGGTAAGGAAGGAATCCACGAACAGAAGAAGGATTTATTACAGGCAGCACCCCGGGAATCACACCTATTTGAAGCTGACCCCTCCATCCATCACCAAAGCACCACCTCCGAAAGAAGCAAAATTCTAAAACTTGTTCCCATCCTTCTTTCCCCATTCGCCGCTGTTATTCCGCCGCCGCCGGCGGAGGAGGCGGCGCTGACGCGGGGGCTGCGTTGGCGGCGTTGGCCTCGGCGACGGACTTGAGCTTCTGGAGGTTGAGCCTGACGACGGTGTCGGCGAAAAGGCGCGTGTCCTCCTCGTTGTTGCCCTCGGGGACGTCGACGACGTAGGACTCGAGGACGACGGTACAGATCTCGGCGGGCGCGGCGAGCTCGGAGACGGTGGTGACGGATCGGTAGTTGCGGAGGCGGTGCTCGCCGCCGGTGATGGTGAAGCCGAAGGCCCTGCGCGCGTCGTCGAGGAGGTCGAGGCGCTCGGTGCTGGTGCTGGCGGGGAGGCCAGAGATGACGCTGACCTCGCGGAGGCGCCCCGGGCGGAGGTCGCCGCCGGCTTCGGGGTCCGGGCGGAGGGAGCAGCTGCGGATGAAGTGCTTGTAGACCTGAGGGCAGTCGAAGCGGCGGCGGGTGGCGCGTGGATGCGCTGCGCGAGGAGGGAGGAGCATTGGCCCGGCCCCACGGCGTAGCGGTGGTGCGCCTCCACCGTGGGCTGCAGCTGCGTGTACTCCGCCGCCGTGAGTCCCAGCCCCGCAGGCACCTCCGCCGCCGCAGGCTGCTCCATCGCCGCAGCTACAGCTACGATTGGATTGGATTCGACGAGGTGGGAGAGCAGGAGCTGAGGCTTGGGAGTGTGGTGCGGTGGTGATGGGCGATTTGGGAAGAGAGGGAGCTGGAGTATATTTAATACCAGTAGAGAGAGAGCGAGATGAGGAATTGGGATTTGGGCTTTCTCTTTCTCCCGAAAGCAAATTATCCGGGGAGCCCTCACTGTGAGGTTCTCCTGCTGGCCCTTGGATCACCAAGGGTCCTGGGATCACCGAGACTCCGAGAGGCGTGAGATGAACGGTGGATCCGGGAGGGTCTCCCCTAGGCGCTTTCTCACTGTATTTTTCCCCCTCTCTCCCACTCTTTCTTTTCTCTTTTTGGAGCTCTTTCTCTCTTGATTTCTTCTTCTACACCGTCTGTTCCAGAACTTTTTTTATTAATTATCTTTTTTAAAAAAAATTATTTCAAAGTTAACCCCTGTGCATTTTATTTCAAATTCGACCCTTTGGTCACGCCACCACTTAGTGGCGTGACAAACAATATTGTCACGTCGTAGGATAAACCCACTAAATAGTACTTTTTGTCACGCCTACGATCATTAACCTTTTAAAAAAATTATTTTAAAATTAACCCCACAAGACTTTATTTAGTATATATATATATATATATATATATATATATATATATATATATATATATATATATATATATATATATATGACGCCCTGCTTTCAGACTCTAGGAGTACATACTAGATTTCAAATATACCACTTAAACAAATATATTATACTTCTTTATCATTTTCGGTATACTTAAATGCCAATTATAAGATACTCCAATGCGACTTGATTGAAAAAAAAACATTGGAGTATATATACCCTTTTTCATATATAAAAGAAGTATATACACAAATTTAGCTATAAAATGTGGACCTTAATGATTTTTTTCTATAGAACTCACTTTGGGGTATCTTATAATTATTATTGGAGTATACTCAAATTGATAAAGAGGTATCATCATACGATTTAAGTGGTATATGAGAAGTGGGAGGAGTACAATACCATTTTCGTATATGCGTGTTCTATTTGGACTTTGAGGCTTCTCCTTTTGCGTTGGGTGCGTTTGTTTGTAATTTGGAGCTATTTGGGGGTTCTTTTCCTTTATTTGTTTATGTGCGAGATTAATTAGGATCCTCTATGTTGTGAAGGACATAAACTCTCGGATGAGCTGCAGTAACTGGTTGTGTCAGTCGACCAACCAAAAATCAACCATATTACTAGGCATTCGATTCACCAAAAGTGCACCTAATCTCGATGTTTTTTATATATTTTTGGAGAAGTTTCTTATAAGCCTGTTAGTTGTGTTTCAAATGATGTGTCATTTGCAAAACCATAGACGTCTAATTAAACAGATGTGTTACATATTGCATCTACTTTTGTCTGTGTACTGAGGTTTTCCCCCAAAGAGAATGGTTTTTCTACAAGTTGTTTGCGTTAAGCTATTCAGTTTGTTAAAGTAGTAGTTTTTTTAGTTGTATGGCTTGTCATTTTGTTATAGTTTTTTAGGTGTATGGGTTGTCATTTTTATTATCGATGAAGGATCATTGTGAACTTGCAAGGATTCCTGGCAAGTTTGTTGAAGTACTAATCTTTTTAGGTGTAAAGAGTGTCATTTTATTTTTTATGACGGGTCATCGTGAGCTTGCAAGGATTGCTAACAAGTTTGTTGAAGTACCGGTCTTTTTTGTTGTGAAGATTGTCGTTTTGTTTTCAATGGAAGGGTCATCGTGAGCTTGCAAGGATTGCTGACAAGTTCATTGAAGTACCAGTCTTTTTTGGTGTGAGACTGTCGTTTTGTTTTCAATGGAGGGGTCATCGTGAGCTTGCAAGGATTGCTGGCAAGTTTGCTAAAGTACTAGTCTTTTTAGGTGTAAAGATTGTCATTTTGTTGTCGATGGAGGGGCATCGTGAGCTTGCAAAGGATTGATGGCAAGTCTGTTGAAGTACTAGTCTTTTTAGGCATAAAGATTATCGTTTTGTTTTCGATGGAGGGTCATCGTGAGCTAGGAAAGGATTACTGGCAATTTTGTTGAAGCACTAGTCTTTATTAGGCGTAAATATTGTCGTTTTATTTTCGATGAAGGGTCATTGTGAGCTTACAAGGATTGCTGGTAAGTTTGTTGAAGTACTAGTCTTTTTTTGGTGTGAAGATTGCCGTTTTGTTTTCAATGGAGGAATCACCGTGAGCTTGCAAGGATTGCTGGCAAGTTTGTTGAAGTACTAGCCTTTTTTGGTGTGAAGATTGTCGTTTTGTTTTCAATGGAGGAATCATCGTGAGCTTGCAAAGGATTGCTGGCAAGTCTATTGAAGTATTAGTCTTTTTAGATGTAAAGATTGCCGTCTTGTTTTTTTATGGAGGGTCATCGTGAGCTTGCAAGGATTGCTAGCAAGTTTGTTAAGTATTAGTCTATAAAGATTGTTGTTTTGTTTTCGATGGAAGGTCATCACGAGCTTGAAAGGATTGCTTGCAAGCTTGTTGAAGCATTAGTCTGTAAAGATTGTCATTTTGTTTTTTTTATAGAAGGTCATCGAGAGCTTGCAAGGATTGCTAGCAAGTTTGTTATAGTATAGCTTGTAAATATTGTCATTTTGTTTTTTTTTATGGAGGGTTGTCATGATCATGCAAGGATCGCTATCAATTTTGTTGAAGTGTTTGTCTTTTTAGGTGTGAAGATTGTCGTTTTGCTTTTGATGGAGGGTTATCGCTAGGCGCTAGCTAGCAATGAAAACTAGCATGTTTTCATTCAAGTAGTTGTCTTTCTAAGCATAAGGATTGACATTTTGTTTTAAATGGATGGTTATCGTGATCCAATGAGGAAAACTAGAAGTTTTTAAAGTAGTATCATTTTAGACGTAAGGATTATCATTTTGTTACAAAGTAGTATCTTTTAGGCGTAAGGATTGTCATTTTGTTATTAATGGAGGGTTATCGTGAACTAGCAAACATTAGTATCTCTATGTTTTCGATCGAGGGTTATAGCATTCATGGCTCAATCGTGATTAATACTAGATGATGCAGCGCGCTTCGCCGCGATCGTCTGTTTGAATAGATGACGCCAGTAATTGTTCATATGTTATTTGGCAGGCTAGGATGCATTCTTGCGTGCGCTGATATTTGAATACGAAAAAATGATTTATTTGTTTTCCTACGGAGGTAGAATCTAAGCGAGTAGGACATTGAATTGGAAATTACCACTTCGATGAAAAATGTTATTCACATGATCGCATGAAATGAAAATGAGGTTGTAGGTCATTTACGAAATATGTTAATTTTTTGCATAGCAGATACATGACATTCTGAGCAGTATGTTAACAAACAGCATAATAATTCTAGCATTGGGCAGTGCACCTTTAGAAATAGTTGTACAGGTCTTGTATGGAAATGTAAACATTTTAGGTTAGGGATTAAACAAGTTGTACAAGTGAACCAAAATGACTCGGCTAATTTACAACTATAGATAGCTCTATAACATATACACACCTTGACAACTCTCTCGAACAGGACAAGCATACCATTGAGTCAAAAACTCTTTCCATAAGAAATGGATTAACGTGGGGAGTTGGCAAGTCCTTCAAATGTGCACTACTTTTCATATCATCTTTGTCTAACTCGGTTTCGTGAACTACATACAACATACACATTTTTTGTATCAGAAAAAGAAGTAGATTAACAACTGGGAGTGATACATTAAAATGAAGTTATCATCATGCATGGTTCGTTTGCGATCAAATGGGAATCTATAATTAAAAAATGTTAGCGCACCAGTTGAAGATTTGATTAGCGTAGATCTGGGTAGTTCCCTGGAACCATGTATGATCTTAAAAAAATAACCTTGTAAGCTGTCCGGCAGGTAGTAGATAGTGAAGGCTAGCTGAGTGTACAGGTGTTGCCTAGAATCGCCAGATGCAGATTAGGTAAAATTCAGATTTTGTATTAAAAAAAAACAAGTTAAGTCGACAGGCTAACAATTGGGAATAACAGTGGCATGTGGTTCTATGTGTGCATGTTCAATTGGGAATAACAGTGGCATGTGGTTCGATGTGTGCATGTTCTCTATGATACATATAAATGAAGCTATCAGCATGCATGGTTCATTTCAAATCAAATAGGAATACATAATTAGAAAAATGTTAGCTAATCAATCGAAGTTTGGATTAGCAAAGACCTGGATAGTTCCTTCGAACCATGTATGATCTTAAAAAGTTGAACCATGTAAGTTGCTTTTTAGGTAGTAGACAATCAAGGGTAGCTGAGGTGGACAAAGGGTTGAATCAAGATACCAAAAACTACCTGAAAAGCATGTAAGCGGTATCATTTTAGTGACATATAGGGGTAGGTCCGTGAAGGTGAATGACCAAACCCATCTACCAGCAAATGTATCAAGGACATCTGTAGGAAGCTTGGCTAAAAACCCAGCAGTTAAGAGTGCATGTATCCACCAAAGTGCCACCACAATAACCTCCCCACAATGTATAATGTGATACAACAACTAATAGGAAATTAAAGGTAGTACATAATAAAGCATCTCGTCGTACAAACACCGCATATGCAAAATCATGGCTTTAACTTAGAAGGAAATGCTCGGCGTAAAAAAATCTGCATATGCAAAATCATGGCTTCAACTCAATAGGAAATGAGTCTGCGGGGATGTGAATAAGTATTATATGAGGTAGGCTTTATCTATTGATTTTATGTACTGAAAGTATCTAGTATGACAAGCTACATGTCGTCGTAAGGAAAAGGAACTATGAAATCCAGTTGCACAATATATTAACTTTGCTATAATATGTTATCCCTAACATGATGTTCTGAAGCTTAGAAAGAACTAACTAAAGCTTAGAAAGAACTGACTATAAATCACGAGCAGCTGATGCACCACCCTAGGGTAGAATAATTCATGATGATAAATTTCAGTTGACATCACCAGTTGAAATGCAAGATCTATTTGCATATATTTTTAGGGAAAAATGTCAGATAAAAGAGAGAGATAAAAATGGGATGCCCGGATATCAAAGAACCAGAGATAAAAAAAATTAGAAAAGAATCTATATACTTACTAATCATCTGAAGGTTTTTTACACACCTCTCTGGCAACCTGAAGGAACTAAAAAGCACTCAACTCTTCCATGTGCACCGACAGTAAAATGAAATCAGCATCTTGTGCCTGATTATCAAGACAATGGACCTTTCCACCAAAAATTATATATATGTTTTAGAAAGATATATAATCGAACTAACTCTAAAGGAAAACTGTTGCGGGAAAAACCAATATAACTGTAAACACCGTTGAGAGAGACATACTCATGCAAAAGTATCACCTTCCAAAAACAGAGATAACACAACATAGACTGAATAAAAAATCCTATGAGATCATCTTTATTTTTTTCCTGCTATTTTGCATTCCGCTAACTAACATGTCTTGAGGCGTAAATTTGTGATGTTTTGAAGGAAAATCCTTTTTGGCAATGATATCAGATTCAAAATATTTTCCTGCCATCTTGCTAACTAATATCTCATGAGGTGCAAATGTGTGATGGCTTGAAGGAGGTTTTTTTTTTTGTTCTAGGGGAAAACAAGAGAATCTAAGAAACTATGAACAATATGTGCCCAACAGATAGGGTAATTTACCTGAAACAAAGTCAATTGGATAGGGGCAGTGAGGAGCACAGATGGAAGAAACCCTCAAACACCAATGTGGTAGCAAGAACGAATTGGCAGCACACTGCAAAACATCAGGACGAAAGCATTAGGAAAAATAATAAACACGCCAAGAAAGTGATAGGCACAATATGCAAAATCATGGCTTCAACTCAACAGGAAATGAGTCTGTTGGGATGTGAATAAGTATCATATGAGGTAGGCTTTATCTATTGATTTTCTATACTCAAAGTATCTAGTATGACAAGCTACATGTCGTCGTAAGGAAAAGAAACTATGAAATCCAGCTGCAAAATATATTAACTTTGTTATAATATGTTATCCCTAACATGAGGTTCTGAAGCTTAGCAAGAACCGACTATAAATCACGAGCAGCTGATGCACCACCTGAGGGTAGAATAATTCATGATGATAATTGATAAATTCCAGTTGACATCACGAGTTCAAATGCAAGATCACACCCACCAGCACCCTCACCATGCATACGCAGCAAACAACCCACATCAGTAAATACATTAAGCTCAAAACAGCTCTAGCAGCTAACTCAATAAAAAGGGGAGAGTAACCCAAAGCTGGCCTCAGACCACAATGGAGGGCGAGCTAGAGGCGTCGACACATGCCGCAGGAGGCGTAGGTGCAAGGCGGTCGTAGGCTGGGCCGCGCCAAGGTAGGGGCTCGCGCGAGCGGAGGAGCATGGGGAGGCACTGGTCACGGGCGAGCCGGTAGCCGAAGAGGAGGAGTTGGACCGGGAACTAGAGGGGAAGGCGTCGGTAGAGGCGCGAAAGCGAGCAATGCAGCAATGAGGAACCAGGCAGGCGTGCTCGGCCAGAGTAGCACTGTGGCCGAGCCAGAGGCAAGAAGGTGCAGCCAGGGGCACAAGTAGGGAGCGGCCGAGCCAGCGCCATGGGCAAAAACTCCGACCGAAGTACCTCCAAATAAAATAAATGGAGAGAGGAAGGAAGAAAAGAGAGGAAGGAAGAAGAAGCAAAGAAATAAAGGAGCCTGGTTTGATTCGGCTGGAGGGTTGGGGAAAGTAGGAGAGAGGGAGAGGGAGAGGGAGAGAGAGGAGGACCAGAGGGAGGGAGCTCCTAGGAGAAAATTTTCTGTAGAAGCAACACACCAGGCGAAGAATGGAGGTTGGGGAGAATGGAGACCTTGGGGAGACTGGCGTCGGGGAGGAATCAGGGGAGGAGCAACCGGTGTCGGAGGGGGAGACAGAGGCAGCGTTCCGAAGAGGGGAGCAAATGGCGGAGGGGCAGGGGAAGAGGTAGCATAGGGGCCGGGCAAGTGGAAGCAGCGACGGGGAGGAGAGGGCGTCGCGGGTGGCGGGGAGGAGGTTGCGGTGTGGGCCAGGGGTAGGAGGGGCATCACGGGCACCGGGGAGGAGCGGCGACGCTGAAGAGGAGTGGCGATGGGGAGGATGCGGGCGGAGGGGAAGGGGAGGGAACGGACGGGAGGAGTCGAGAGGGGTCGGTAAGGGCGGAGAGAGCGCTAGAAGAAGGCACGCGCGATGCATTGTGAAGAACAATGTGGACGAACAGATGGGGGACACGCTTGGCCAGAGGATGAAACATGGACGGACAGACAATTGGCCGAAAAAATTACACGAATGCGATGCGAAACAGAACAATAGAAACGCCAAACGCAAAATGACAGGTGAGACCATAACGACGGAGAAGCACGGCATTCTCTCACGTATAGAGATAAGAAAGATTCCATTTCTGCAAATGATATAAATTCATACTTTTTTCTTTTACTAACGTTGTTTTTTTTGCGATTACAAGGAAGATACATACGCACGTACACCACACGTGAGTGCGCCCTCTTACCGCACATGTAGAAAGACAGAGACTATGGATAAATCCGTGACCTCAAAAAATGCATACTGTAGCGCACTCGCGTGTGCGTAAATGTGGGCACCGATCGTTCCCCCCTGATTTCACCACCACATCGAGAGGTGGTTGTGCTCTTTTTTACCATGTCGTGTGAAAGTTGAAAACACTCTAGGATAACGTGGCAAAAAGATATTTATTGGTACAATTTGCATACTATGACACAAAACATCCACTTTTCCTGACTGTGAGTTTTTTTTACAGATTTGATGTGATTAATTTCAATGCCAAGCGAAGTATGAACGATCTGGCTTGCTTTTCGGTGTGGAGTTGGATGGTGCATCATGGTTATGAGATTTGACATGTGATTAGGTGCTTTTTAGCAAGATTTGTCAATATTAATGTTTTGTTATAAAGTAGTATCTTTTAGGCGTAAGGATTGTCATTTTGTTATTAATGGAGGGTTATCGTGAATTACAAGCATTAGTATCTCTATGTTTTCGATTGAGGGTTGTCGCATTCATGCCTCAATCATGATTAATATTCCACGTCTCCAAATGGCATAAATTCACATTTTTATTTTGCTTCAGCTACTTTTTGCGATTACAAGGAAGATACATACACACGTACACCACACGTGAGTGCGCCTTCTTACCACACATGTAGAAAGACGGTGAGTGTGCCTTCTTACCACACATGTAGAAAGACGGAGACTAGGGAATAAATCCATGACCTAAAAAAATTTCATACTGTGGCGCACTCGCGTGTGCGTAAATGTGGGCACCGATCGTACCCCACGATTTTACCACCACACCGAGAGGTGGTTGTGCTCTTTTTTACCATGTTGCATGAAAATTGAAAACATTCTAGGATAACGCAGCAAAAAATATTTTCTGGTACAATTTGCATACTATGACATAAAACATTCACTTTTACTGACCGTGAGTTTTCTACAAATTTGATGTGATTAATTTCAGTGCCAAGCGAAGTATGAACGATGTGGCTTGCTTTTCGGTGTGGAGTTGGATGGTGCATCATGATTATGGTATTTGATAGGTGATCAGGTGCCTTTTAGCAAGATTTGCTGATATTATCATTTTGTTATAGTAGTATCTTTTGGGTGTAAAGATTGTCATTTTGTTATTAATGGAGGGTTATCGTGAGCTAGCAAGCATTATTATCTCTATGTTTTCAATTGAGGGTTATCGCATTCATGCCTCAATCATGATTAATATTCCACGTCTCCAGATGATATAAATTCACTTTTTTTCTTTTGCTTAAGCTGCTTTTTTGCGATTACAAGGAAGATACATACGCGCGTACACCACACGCGGGTGCGCCTTCTTACCACACATGTAAAAAGACAGAGACTAGGAATAAATCCGCAACCTAAAAAAAACTCATACTATAGCGCACTCGTGTGTGCATAAATGTGGGCGCCGATCATACCCGACGATTTTACCACCACACCGAGAGGTGGTTGTGCTCTTTTTGACCATGTCGTATGAAAATTGAAAACACTCTGGGATAATGCGGCAAAAAGATATTTATTGGTACAATTTGTATACTATGACATAAATCATCCACTTTTACTGGCCATGAGTTTTCTAGAAATTTGATGTCATTATTTCAGTGCCAAGTCAAGTATGAACGATGTGGTTTGCTTTTCGGCATGGAGTTGGATGGTGCGTCAGGATTATGCGATCTGACGTGTGATCAGGTGCCTTTTAGCAAGATTTTCCAAGATTTTATCTTGTCGGATTTGGAAAGAAGGGACCTTAAAAGAAACGGGAATGATTGGTGAAGGGGTAAGGTTAGCAAATGGGAATGTGAGATGGTGGGTGGGACCAAACGAGACTTTCTTTTTTATAAAAGAAAGATGAGCACGATAAACAGTAAAATCACTGGAGTACTTCCTGCATTGATAAGCGCACCTATACATCTTGTAGAATACAGTAAAAGCTGGCTTGTAGTGCTGTGCTACGGCCCCTATACAGTACCGTGGAGGGCCTTTGTGCCATGAGACCCGTAAAATAAGCATTCTTCCTAAAGCGTAGGTGGCTTTAACCATTAGCGCAGAAAACACTTTCGGCCCACATATGTGGCCCACGGGCTTTCGCAGAAACACTTTCGGCCCACGGATGTAGCCCATCCCACGTGACACTGCGAGGCGTGACTTGCGAGGCCGCTGCATTTCCATTCAAAAATCGAAACCCTTAACCCATCTCTCCTCTCGCCCGCCTCCGATCCGAGACCCTCGCGATTCCCCAATCCCAATCCCTAGCTTTGGACTCCATCATGGCCAAGGCCAGGAGGTCGACCCCCTCGGTGGCTGCGTCCGAGCCGGCGACGGCCAATGTGATCGTGATCGTGATCGTGATCCCCTCGTCCCCCGACCCGACGGCGGGCGCCGGGGGCAACAAGGAGGAGGAGCGCAAGAGGGCGCCGCTCGACCTGGACGGGGTCGAGATGTGGACCCCGCGCCAGAACCGGCGCCTTGATGACGAGTGCTGCATCCTCACCGCCGACCCCCTCGCCGCCGACGAAGCCCCCGCCGCCGACGACGACGTCGCGGTCGTCTTCGAGCGCGGCAAGGTACGAACGCGACCACGGGACTATTTTTCCTGTCTTATCAATTCCCCAAATGAGCCACGATTGACTTGTGTCGGTGCCGTTGGAATTGTGGTGTGAAATGCGTGCAATTCCACCCCCTCAAAACTGCTGCATGTTCTCTACTGAACTGAACGTATGCTGGGCCTCATGTACCTGCTCTCGGTTTAGGGGGTCTAGTTGGTAATCCGTGTTACTACTTTCCTTACGTGACTAGTCTGTTGAACTCAAAGCTGGTAGGTTTTTGGAGTAGAGACTAGGATGATCTGTTTAGTTGGGGCTCTAGAGCTGTAGCCTTTTCCTTCTTATATATCTTCCTGTGTTCTGCCTCTTATGTAAAGCTGGAATCATCAGCACCTACTGTAAATTTCCATGCTTTCTTATATAAAAGCCGGCCCTTTTGGTCTTTGGTCTAAAAATGGCGCGCAATGTTCGATGTGTGTTGCAGGTGGCATGCAGGGATTATCCGCACCCGAGGTCTGCTTGCGCCAAGTACCCGTTCGGCAGTACACCTCATAAGAGCTACTGCAAGCAGGTACAGTTGCACCGAGTCTAACACCCTTTGCTTTGTGTCAATTTAGGCCATCTGAGTCTTTCTTTCTTGTGCAGTCTTAGATGTATCGTGTGTTTGGTAGCAAGCACCGCAAATTTGTGATATTTAGCAGTAACTGCTGACTGAATAGGCTTATGACATGTACAATGCTACAAACAACTTCTGTCTAAACATGTGTGATGTGTATGAGAAGTGAGGACCTCCGGTTATTTTCGTTCTGGATCCGCCACTGCTCCTCCATATCATCTATAGACAATACTAAAGACAACTCTTACAATGGGTTGTTTTTTTATATGTTTCTATAGACAACTTCTTTATGTATAATGTGTCTTGTTTCTCGTGTTACAGTCGACTACTACATGAAAGACGGCTCAATTATCTATGCTCTCTTTCTCTCATCCACATCATCTCGTGTTCTACGTGGTAAGACTTACAGACAACTGACGTCACACTCACTATTGCACATGCTCTTATGTTATGTTTGTGCTTCACGTCTCGAGATGGTAGGTAGTCGCAACTCGCAAGGAGTACGATAATCCTTCTGTCATTGGATAGGATTAATCATGACCGTTTCAGTTCAGCGCCATTATGTTTTTAGATGAATTAATGCGAAATCATTTAAGTCCAAGGGAAAAACTTGAAATTACAAATACATCATGAGCAATTATTCTGTATATGGTAATTAAATTAATTGCTCAAGTTGCAATTATTTTATCTATTGCAAATACAAGTCTAGTGCTCCATGATTGTGGGAATCTAGAGCCATTTGGGGTTTTTAGTGTATTATTAGATAGATCATGTGTACGGGACAAAGCACTGCAGATTGCTGATATTTAGGCGTTGGCAGTAACCCTTTATTAAATTCGCTTACATGATGTATACATGCTTTACACTTGAAATGGTAGGTAGTTACGAGTATCAAGGAGTGGCGTCTGTTACTGGATAAAATTAATCATCAGCGTTGTTTCTTAGACGAGTGAATGTGAGGTTATTTAAGTTCGAGGAAAAAACCTGATGTTGCAAATATCATATCATGAGCAATTGTTGTGTATGTGGTAATTGGTTCACTGGCTGCTCAAAGTGCAACGTGTAACGCATCTTTGTTGCCTGCAATGAGAGTTGACTGCATTTGCAAGAATCAGTTCACCATGTTGACTTATCTGAATATGGTCTTGTCTACTTCAACTGGATATTTGGATCATATAATATAGGAAGAAGTCTATTTTACCCTCTCAAGTATCGATATGCGGACACCTAACCCCCTGAAAAAAAAATCGGCCCTTTGACACCCCGAAGTTGCAAAACCGGATAACGTACTTCGAGGTTGTTTAGATGCGGTGGTTTTCTTGATGTGGCGACTGCAGAGTCCGGTTTCGCCAAAGGGAGATGATGTGGCCGGTCACCGTGACTAGGATAAAGAGAGGGAGAGGATTAGTCTATCACAGCAACCTTGAAATGAATGTCGGCGCCCGAGGCTCGGTCCGCAGACTCTGATTCGACAGCCTCGCCTCGGCATGTGAGGGCTTCTTCGGCAATGGGCTGACCTTGGCGAGGCGGGACTTGACGAAGTCGAGGAGATGGCTCACCTCCTTGGAGTAGAGCTGCGGCGCCTCGATGGCCTCCTCCACGAGGTGGTGGTTTCGCCGCTAACTGGCCATGGCGTCGAAGGCCTCGGCCTTGATGGCGAAGGCCATGGTTAGGTGTCCGAGGTCAAGACGGCGCCATTACCGTGGCGAGGTGTCCATGAGGCGCTTCATCACCGCGTCCGCATGCGCCGTCGGCGCCGATCTTTGAACGAGAACCCGGGACTTGTCGCCGTGGCGATGGCGTCGGCGGGAGCTCGTCGGTGGCCATGCGTGGGAGCTCATCGGTGTCCGATCCGTTTGCGGTGGGGATTTAAAAGCGGTGGCCACGGCGGCTGACTAATCCCTCTCCCCCTCAAGTGCCTGTGCCTTGCTATCGTCAATGCTCGGGAGCATTATCTCCAAGACTGCATGCTGCGCCTCCGCATCCACAAGAAGAATCAGCTCCTAGGCGAGGTACGGATACAACTCACGCATTTCATCAAATGTCTTGCCCGCGCTGGGCACCTGCGCGTCCTTGTTGGTTTGCCCGCCGCCGTTCTTAGCTCCGGCAGCGTCCATTGGCTTTGGCATATCGCCCCAGACATTCTTGGAGAGGTGGTAGAGGCAGCGCTCGTGTTCTTTGGTGGGCGCGCTGCCCTTCTTGGAGTCGTTGTTGTGTCGGTGCTTGAGGCTGCGCACCTTGTCATCGAGCTCCCTCCTGCGGAAGTGCTTCTTGTCGAGACAGCCGTCAAGGGAGGCGAAGAACACGTGGGAGATTGGTAGCTCGCCGTGCTCCTGGCGGTGCGCCGCGAGGACCTCGAGGATCCGGACATCGTCGTCAGGGGTCCACGTGCACTGGAACGGGAGAGTCTTCTTGGCCTCGGCCGACGAAGCATTCCTCTTCGGGTCCAGAGGCTTGGCCTTTTTCTTCTTCAGCTCCGGCGACTTGGACGATGGTTCTAGATCTGAGAGGGAAGGGAGAGAGGAAGAGGGTTAGACATCATTACTAACCATCCGATGCATTGGAGGAGGAGCCGGCCATTGCTGCTTCGTCGGTGAAGTGTGCTCACGGGCAGCGACGGTCGGAGAAGAGGATGACGGTGGCGGGGACGTAGATCCGGTGAAGGAGACGGCGATGGAGCTTCCCGCCGCCGATCAAGGCCCCTCTAGATCGGTCTAGGGTTTGTGTCGATGGGGTTTTGCGGCTCAAAGCTAACCTCGTAAGTCGAGCCACCGCCCCACCTCTATTTATAGCCTTGTTACGACAGGGCCCATCACCGATGGTGGGTGGGCCGACGCCCGATCGTAGCGCGGATCAAGGCCCGATTAGCCGTTGGGCTAATCGGTGAGATCAATCTAACATTCTCCCCTTGATCTCAATCGTGCTTTAACTTTAATTACTTTTGACTTTACTCATTCCATCACAGATTAGTGCACGTAACATGTCTCATCGTCACGATCAATCGCCGATAGATTTAATGACTACAATACACCTCTGCTCAAATAGTTACTTTAATCTTTTGGGCCATCTTTTAGTCCAGAATCATAGGCTTTCCTTAAACCCATGCCGCTACATGTTCTCTGAACACGTTGGGTGGTAAGCCTTTAGTAAGTGGATCCGCTAACATCTTTGCGGTACTTATATGCTCAAGACTTATAATTTGATCCCGAACTTTATCTTTCACAACATAGTACTTTATGTCAATGTGTTTGGCGGCACCACTTGACTTATTGTTGTGGGCATACGTTCTATCTTGGGTTCATTATCGCGATACAACTTAAGTGGTCTATTGATGTCGTCAACCACTTTTAAACCGGTATGAACTTCTTTAGCAGTTCACCGCCTGTAGCCTCATAACATGCTACAAACTTCGGCATACATTGTGGGCGATGTAGTGACGGTTTGCTTTGAGCTTTTCCACGATATAGCTCCTCTGCGAGAGTGAACACATATCCGGATGTAGACTTTCTATCATCTCCGCAAAATCGAATCAGATACCCCACTATATGGAGTAATCGATATTCATATGTCATCATGAGGCCTTTTGTTTCTTGCAAATAACGCAAGACTTTCTTTATCAATTTCCAATGTTCTATTCCAGGATTGCTCTGGAATCTGCCAAGTAACCCGGTAACAAATGCTAAGTCGTATGCGTGTGCACACTTGAGCATACTGTAAGCTTCCGACAACGGTGAAGCATATGGAACCGCTTTCATTTGATCGATCTCATACTGGTTCCTAGGGCATTGAAAAACCCCATATCTGTCGCCCTTGACTATAGGTGCAGGTGAAGGACTACATTTATGCATCCCAAATTTCTTTAAGACTTTCTCAATGTATGTCTTTTGTGATAGTCCCAATATCCCTTTGTTTCTATCTGGTGAATTTCGATCCCTAGAACGAACGAAGCTTCACCAAGATCTTTCATATCAAAGTTTGAGGACAAAACTTCTTTGTCTCGATGTGATCGACATCACTACTAGTCAAGAGGATATCATCCACATACTGTGATTAGGAAGATAAACTTCCCATCTTTAAACTTTGCATAAACACGCTTGTCCTCTACATTCTCTTTAAACCCAAAATTTCTTATTGATCTTGTCAAACTTCAAGTACCACTGTCTTGAAGCTTGCTTTAACCCATAAATCGATTTCTTTAGGCGGCATCCCATTCTTTCATTTCCTTCCATGACAAAACCTTTCGGTTGTGCCATGTAAACATTTTCCTCCAAATCCCCATTAAGAAATGCCGTCTTTACATCCATCTGATGTAACTCTAAATCATAATGTGCTACTAATGCCATTATGATTCTGAAGGAATCTTTACATGAGACTGGAGAAAAAGTCTCATTGTAATCAATCCCTTCTCTTTGCGTAAATCCTTTTGCCACAAGTCGCTTTGTATCTTTCTATATTCCTTGGGAGTCAAGCTTTGTCTTGTAGACCCATTCTGACCCTCTTGTTTTGGCTCCTTTAGGAATAATTTCCAAGTCCCAGACTTTATTAGTCTTCATGGACCTCATTTCCTCTTCCATGGCCTCAAGCCATTTTGAGGAATTTTCGCTTCTCATGGCTTCTTCAAATGAGGTGGGATCATCCTCCATTTGAAATTCCTCTGTATGATAAATCTGATAATCATCAGAAATAGCTGATCTTCTTACTCTTTGAGACCTCCTCGGGGCCTCCTCATTTGGTACATCTTCTGTTTGAGGCTGCTGTTGCTCCCCTTCATCTGTGGCAATAGGTTCTATAGGATCCTGAAGAACAGGTTCCTCATTATCATTCATTGTTGCCACAGGAGGAACAATAACAGGTGCTGGCACCACAGTGTCTTGCACCGTCGGTGCAACGACAGCAGGTAGTGTGAAGAATGGCTCTTGAATCATCGGAGTGGGCGCATACACCCGCTTCTCTTCAAGATCAATCTTACGAGCTACCATACTTTCTCTCATCATTTCATCCTCTAAGAAGACAGCGTGTCTCGTTTCTACAAACTTTGTATATCTGTTTGGACAGTAGAAACGAAAACCTTTTGACTTTTCAGGGTAGCCAATGAAATGGCAACTTACTGTTTTGGGATCAAGCTTCCCAAGGTTTGGGTTAAATACTTTAGCCTCGGCGAGACTCCCCACACACGTAAGTGGTTTAATGAGGAACTCTTCCGTCACAACAAATGCGGTGTTTTGGGCACCGACTTACTAGGCACTCTGTTGAGAATATGAATAGCGGTTTTCAACGCTCCATCCATAGACTCAATGGCGGTGTGGAATAGCTCATCATGCTTCGCACCATATCCATCGAGTACAGTTGCGTCTTTCACTACTCCATTTTGTTGAGGTTCTTGGGTGCGAATCTTGGGCTACTATACCATTTTCTGTAAAAACCTTGCAAAAGGTCCAGAACTTGTCCATATGGGGTATGTCGATCGTAGTACTCCCCGCGATCGATCGGACTATCTTAATCTTTAAATCGTGTTGGTTTTCAACTTGACCTTAAATATCTTGAATTTATCCAAGGCTTCATTTCTTTCTTTGATTGGATAAATATATCCAAAACGGAGTAATCATCTGTGAATGTTATGAACAGTCATAACCATCCACACTTTTCACAGAAAAGGACCACAAATGTCTCGTGTGAACAATTTGTAGAACTCACGTGCTTCTTTTGGCGTCTTTCTTAATTTTCTTTACATATTTTCCTTTAATGCATTCTCTGCATTGTTCTAAGTCTGAGAACTCTAATAATGGAAGAATTTCATTCTTAACTAGTCTTTCTATTCTCCCCCTCGAAATATGGCCTAAACGACAGTGCCATAATTTCGACGACGCATCTAGAGTTCTCTTTCGTTTCTGCTTAAATTGTGAGACGAGGATTCATTCACTTTCTCGACGCTGACGTTCCTATTGTCGCTTTACGACATTCACATCATCACGTAATGATAACAAATAAAGCTCATTTTGTAAGATGGCAAGACCAACACATTCTTTATTAAACATTATTTCACACTTGCCGTTTCCAAAATGACAATCATAACCATTATTGTCCAAACATGAAACACTAATCAAATTCCTCTGTAAAGAGGGAACATAAAGAACATTTCTAAGTAAAAGATTGGAGCCATTAGCTAACTCTAATGAAAGATCGCCAACGGCTTCAACTTCACTTGGACTCCATTTGCAACTTTAATGCATCTTTCGTTTCTTTGCGTAGTCCTCGTCGAACGGAATCCCTGTAAGGAATTAGCAACATGAACAGTTGCTCTCGAGTCAATCCACCAAGTGGATTTGAATATTGCACATACAGCATTCATTTATAAAGGTAATAATGTTCTCACCTTTCTTTGCCATTATCATCTTTAAGTAATCAGATGCAGTTCTTCTTGTAGTGTCCCGTCTTCTTGCGATGAAGACACCGATCTTTGTCTACAAAGAAATTTATTCTGCTGAGGCCGATGGATGAGGCTTTTCCTTGTTCTTTGAGAAGGAGGTATTGTTGAAGTTCTTTTTCTTGTTATCCTTCACATAGTTGATGGAACCACCATGTGAGGATTTAATTCTTTCCTCCTCTTGCACACACATAGCTATGCACTTTTCTAAGTCCCATTTCTCAGTGCATGTTATAGTTGACAACAAAGGTGTCAAACTTTTAAACAAGGAAGCAAAAACCAAATGAATAAGGAACTCATCCTTGAGAGCCAAATCCATTGGTTTAAGCTTGGATGCCAAGTTGCTCATCCTTAGTATGTGCTCTCTTATGCCAACGCCACCATCGAGTACCTTTTCACAAGTCGCTTAATCGGTGTGTAGCATAAGTCTTTGAAGAGCCAAGAACCGGCTCTTTATTTTCTCAAGGTACTGTGACAGTGTCACATTCTGCGATTGAGCCCACAATTGCGTGCTCAATCGTGTTCTTTATCACGACCATACATTTCTTGTTGGTCGTGGTCCATTCTTATGCTCAAGGTCATAAGACATCCGTAAGGAGCTTGATCCTCTGTCTTTTCTCGCCAAGCAAGATCATCCTCATTTTGATCCTCACCGATTGCCATAGGCTCGGTGGGACGTCTTTGTAGTGAGGACCCATCCACCTCGGCCAAGATAAACGCTAAGTCTATCTTTTCTTCCACTCCCCATAGTTATCTCCTTTGAGAGTGGGGATCTCTTTGATACAACTCATCAAGTTGTATCCGCCAAAATTTAGTTCAAATAAAGTGAGAACGTATCAGAAATTATATGCCTTATTTCCAACGTTGGTCAAAAATACGACATACAATTAAATCAATTTTATCTATACATTAAATCTACATCACCGTTAAGCGTAAATAGAAATAATGCATAAAAACATCAATTAGAAATTATAATATTGTTATTATCAACGCTGGTCGAAAATAACAATATCATAATTCACAACAATTCTCAAAAATTAAATTCTCCGTTGGTTCAATTTAATTGAAAGAGTAATCAAACATTAACTTTTGCAATGAAAGCGTAATTATTCTAAAAATAATTCATTATTCAAGCATTATATCAGACACATTTAATCTCGAAAAATTAACACGTTGGTGCAAAAATTTACAGAGATTTGAATCAAATTCTATTCATCAATTAGGCCACACGGACGGAAGTGAATGTGAGGTCTGTCACGGAGGCTTAGGGCGGATTAAATTCAATTCTGGATTTCATTGTGCAAAAGGCCATTTGGCCCATCTTATGCAGCCATGCCCACAATGCCCACTCGCCGACTTCTTACGTGCGCGTGGCCGGCCCAACGTGCAGCCCCGCCTTTCATCACGGCCGTCCTTCTGATCGGACGGCCGTGAGTGTTTTATGCCCAAACAAAACCGCCTCAAAACCCTACCTCATTCCGCTCCTCCCAAAAAACGGGAGCGCTATGGGCATGAAAGAAGGCATGGGCGGCGGGGCGCTCCATGAGGCGGATCTGCAGCAACAGGGCGGCGGCCTCGGGCGTGAGCGGCAATGCCCAGCCAATGAATGGCAAGACCAAGTGGCTACTGGCGATCACGGAGCTCGCAGCATGGGGCAAGAGGCGGCGGCTTCGGAGCCCGGCATGAGGAGCGGCATGCCACCACCGGGCGGCGAGTAAGAGCCGACCTTTTTTGCTAAAAGGCGTAAGCCCGTCGATACCATTGTTGAGTTCTCCCTTTGTCTCACACCTGGGGTTCTAGATCTGAGAGGGAAGGGAGAGAGGAAGAGGGTTAGACATCATTACTAACCATCCGATGCATTGGAGGAGGAGCCGGCCATTGCTGCTTCGTCGGTGAAGTCTGCGCAGACGGCGCGACGGCCGGAGAAGAGGATGACGGTGGCGGGACGAGATCCGGTGAAGGAGACGGCGATGGAGCTTCCGTCGCCGATCAAGGCCCTCTAGATCGGTCTAGGGTTTGTGTCGATGGGGTTTGCGGCTCAGCTAACCTCAGAATCGAGCCGCCCCCACCTCTATTTATAGCCTTGTACGACGGGGCCCATCGCCCGGTGGGCCGACGCCTCGATCGTATGCGGATCAAGGCCCGATTAGCCGTTGGGCTAATCGGCTGAGATCAATCTAACATCTTCCTCTTGCGCTCGGCGACTGGTCCTCGGCCAGCGGCGCTTCCCTCCTCTTGCTCCCATTTGCAAAAAAAATTGTGTAGATAGACTATGACATAATCAAACATTCTGCAAAATTTCAACAAAAAACACGATGTACATCAAGAGAAACAAAAAAGAGAAGAATGAAATAAAGAGAAGAATGAAGAAGAGGAGAGCAAGCCTGGGTAGTGTCGCCCGAGTGAAATGGGGAGAGAGAGGCCGAAGGTAGGAGGCGCAGGTGGTTGTTGGGGAGGATGGAGCTTGGGGAAGAAGAATGGTAGTCCTTATTAAAAGAAACGCCAGCTAGGTGTGCTGAGTCAACAGCCTACGTGGCGAAACCGGGCTACCCAGACGCCACGTCAGCAATACCACCGCACAAAACAGCCGGAGGGGATAGGTTGTCCGGTTTTGCAACTTCGGGGTGTCAAAAGTCCGGTTTTTTAGTTCAGGAGGTTAGGTGTCTGCATGTCGATACTTGAGGGGGTAGAATGGACTTCTTCCTATAATATAATAGGTGGATTTCCTTGTCATGCTTAGCTTCATATGCTATTTTGTCAATTATACAATCATGCCACTTAAACAGCAAGCTGTGTCTATCTTTCAAGTCTCAAAATGGTCATATATAGTCGATTGTTGGTTGCTACTGGACATCTCCAGTTCTCCACAATATTAGAGTTGCGTTGCTACTATCGCTTACCAGATTGTCACTAAATCGTGTTCCTCCTGTGCTGCAGTGTTTCTGCTATGTATGCGACATTGCTGCTCCATGCGTGTCTTGGAAGGGATATGGAGGGCACTGCCACGCTTCGGACAAGGTCAAGACGTGGAAGACCATGAGAAGGCAAAGGCGATGCAAGTAAAGCCTCGTTGAGGCCACGCCGACTCTAGGCCTGTGATCGGCCATTTCTGAGTAGAAGGTTATGTGGCAGTGACTTGTTTCAATATTTGGTGCGTGTGTGTACCACTTATTGCAAACTGACAGTATGTATATGATATATCTATGGAGTAGTATCAGTTTTACCGCTCCATCTAATTTCAGCATATATCCATCTCCTGTTCTGTGACTCTTGTTCTTGTCCTCTAATTTATTTGCAGTCAGTCAGTCTCTCTACTAACCCCTTGAGCTCTGCAAGTCATGCAAATGTGCCACGTCCATAATCCGCTTTAAAGTTTAAGCAAGTTGCATTTATGATTGTCTGTGTGATGTGCCCCTTTGTTTCCCACATGAGTCTCTTCGTTCCAGGTGTGCCATTTGGGATTCTGCAACTTCGTTTTATTGGAGAATAAAAGGGAAACTCCAGTCACCAGGGAAAATAGTGAAGAAAATGGAGATTGTAGAACAGCTTGATGCTGGTCGATATGACGAGTGCTACGAGATTGACCCGCCGAGTTCGTTAAGAAGGTGCATCTAAAAGCATCCGATGATGTGCTTATCGTAGCCACCAAAGGATAGGTAGGCTCCTTACAATTATTTTACCTTTTCCAATGAATTTTCACCGATTATTTTACCATCGGGATTTAGATTTTGTTTGGTTAACTCTATATCTGCATATGAACGAGAAGGCACCTCAAGCAAATTTTAAAATATAAATGTTCAAGGAAATTTTGCTAATTACTAAAAGACTATACATGTACACCACTACATTTTTTCTATCATGACCTGTAGATCAAAGTGGAAGTAAATCAGTCGGAAGACTGCAAAAACTTTGAATTCCTACGACGGTGAGGATAAGTGCAACTCTGTCGATTACAATGCCAATGACAACTTGCGTCAATATGCCGCTGGTGATTGCATGGATAATCCATATAGGATTGATGAAGATGAAGCCACTCTCCACAAGGTGGAGAATGATGAGGACAAGTGTGCGCCTCTGCCAAGAACATCACTTGGCAAATGTATCCATGTAGACGAAGATGAGCGCAGCTTTGAGGTCATTCCTGACAAGTCAGTGGTGAAGTGCAAACCTGAAGACTGCAATGGCTTTGAAGAAGATGCATACTGCCCTGAGATGGATGCCTTCAAAAACGAGGAGTTGTACCATGAACAATACAATACAGGGTATTTGACGAGGAAGACGATGATGACGTTGTTGTAGTCTGCTGTAGTCAGGAGCAAGGATAGAAAACCCGGTACCGGTGCAAATCCCGGCCGGCGGACGGTACTGGTAACCGGCCGGTTACCGGAAATCCCGGAAAGAATCCAGATGAAATTCGCTTGAATTTGCTTAAAAACCAGCCAAAATTCGAAAATTGATATTTGAATTTGCTAAACCGGAAAGAAACCAGCCGGTTTTGTTTCTCCCTGTCCCCATCGGTAAGACCGATTACCGTCGGTAACCGGACGGGTTTGGCTTTGTGAGTGGGCTTCATCCCTTGCATGATCTCTACTAAATCACCACTATGTATGTATTCAGCATTTTAAGTATGCTTTGCAAAGAGAAAAACGGTGTATGAAATTATCCTATTTTTTGTGACTTAAATGTTTGATCTTTTTTTATGTTGACTATATATATATATATGCACGGCCAAAAGGCTCTAATATCTGCTACATGATGATGAATAACTAGGTGGCACTGAGAGATCTTCCTCATCCACGGCACTTGTGTGCAAATGCCCCCCTCAATACGACTTCTCATGAGAGCCGTCGTAGTAAGGTAACCATCTGTTTACCCATCCCATGGTTCCTCTCTCTTCTGTTTGCAATCATAATCTTTTCCAGTGCCAACAATTGGCTGTCCTGCACAATGCAGTGTTACTGCTCACTGTGCGAGGTGCCTGCTTCCAGTTGCCCAAAGTGGAAAGGAACTGGAGGGCACTGCCATGCTACCGAGCGAACTCTGAATTCTTCATCTTCACTTGGTCGCACCAATATACATGATCAGATTGTAAGTTCATCCCGTATTTCATTGTGAATATAGTTCTCTTTGACAAACATACCAGATCAAATCACAAGTAAGAGCAGAGAGCCGAATAGATTTACAAAATCAGTGAACGACCAACTTGAACCAATTAATTTCACCAAATTATTTGCACTTGAAGCGCATAGGTTTACAAGATACATAACCATCATCATTTGCCCCAGGAAGACATAATTTTGGGGGAGCTGTTGGCATGGCGCCCCCTTTTCCTTGGAATGAAGTGATGGCAGATCAATGAGCTGCGACGGGTGGAACTTTTGAAACAAATTATCACCCCAACTGCTCCCAGATAAATTATAAATAGTTCTTTTAGCTGCCGCGATACAGATAAATCAATGGCCTTGTTTGAAGCCATTAACTATGGGCGCCCCATCAATTGCCGGGGCGGAACATCTGTTCTTCTTGACATATGCAGCATATTCACCGTAGTGCATGGTGTACAGGGTACTCTGGTAGCGGGTGACACGGATTTTCTTCCTCAAAGACTCAGTGATGGTGCCATTGTAACCCGCCTTCCTCATGAGAGAGTCGATAGTCTCTAGGTGTGTCCATCCTGCCAGGTATCAGGCCTTAAGTTAAGCACAATTCAATTGAAATGGGAATGTACTGATCAAATGCTTTTTATTTGTTCTTCCATGCTCTTCAAATTTTATTTTAGCCATACGAATTCGTAATATGGAGAAATCTCATATGATTAACATGTGCAGCACTTAAGGCACTCCTCTTCCATTAATTTCCTATAGCCTATATCAAAGCAAGTGAGTTAACTATGATAACTCAAATACTTGATTTCCAAATGGGGTACAGGTTGGAGGGTTCGCTAGGCTAGACAAATGGAGGAATTCACACAGCGATAAGTTCTTTTTTGCCCCAGCAACACAAACATAACATACTTTGGGCCATGAAACCAAATTATTCTCAAGAAAAACTCATCTTTGTAACTCTGAATAGAAATTTTCAATGGGTTTTGAGTGGCTCCATGTGGTAGTTTTAATAACTAAAGTTCAAGAAAAACATGTGTATTAGGGGAAAATGAAGCAGATATTGACCTTCATGGGCAAAAACATGTGTATTAGGGGAAAATGAAGCAGATATTCACCTTCATGGGCAGCAACCTCAGGTAAATAAGTTGCACTGCGTCTTATGCTGTAGTCTGGATCGGTGAATTCAATAATTAAACCATGCTTTCCAACCTGCAGTCACAGGAATGAAAATAGCTTTGGCGCAAAAGTTGTCTGCAACCATAAATACCAAAGGAATCGAGAGAGAATAGCATGTTGAAAGAATAACTGAGAGCAGTCTGTAGGAGCAAACCTCCCAATCCAGGTGGTTGAGTGCAGTTTCGTATTCAGTCAGTATAGATATTGTGCACTCCAAATACGGCAGTTCTTTCGACTGTATCGGAGGAAAGCGCCGATCCCTCAGTGCACTGCAAGAGAGAGAATTTTAGTTTGACATAATTCAATCAATACAAGGTGTGCAACATTGCCTTGGTAACATTATAGCACAAGAAAATCTTGCAGTGATGTTGATATTGAGCACAGGTATTGTATTTCAGTAAGAGATTACACATGGAAATCCAATGCTCATACAATAGTTACCTAGTCAGCGCGTACTCCTTGAAGCCACTGACAATCTGACGGGCCTCCAAGGTTCCTATGCATCCCCGGAGGCGTGGTTCTGAACCATTGGTAGCTTTCTTCCAGGTGACGAACAATGGGCTGAAGTTACAAAAATTGACCCACTGAGTGTAGACATTGGATGTTACAACATCAATCAATACCTTTATCAGAAATTACAATATAAAAGCTATATAGCCTCAATACGTACAAGGTTAGGAGGGAACTCAAAGAACATTTTATAAGTGATAGACTAGGAACTAAGAAAGAACTAGAAGGCCATAACCAAACAAGCAAAAACATCCCATGTCCCCTAACTAAGGCATAAAAAAATCTACTTAAACTAGCAATTCTTCCCTCATTAAGATAATCTCAGCAGCTGCAATGAAATTCCTTTTCCTCCCCTGCTTTCCGAGAGAATCACATGAAACACCCACTCCAGTGAAAGGGGAAGGATACAACCATAGCAAGTGTGGCAGCGTTGCTCTTTCTGTAACAAAACTAACACTAATTGATACTGTAGGATCGATTACTACAATCGGCGAATCCAACAAGCAATTAATCCACGCGGATGACAAATCAAGGCCAAGAACATCCACAAAAGCCGACCAAATGAAATCTAACCGCCGCAAAGGCAAAAGGCTCCACCTTTGCCCAAATCTACCACGAATTGACCCAATACCACTGCGGAATCGCCATAAAAGCCCATCCTTTCTGCGTCAATGAGGGCGGAGAGGGCGCGAGAGTCGAACGATCGCGATCGGAAGAGGCTTACTGGATGCCCTCCTCGAAGGCGGGCGGCGGCGGCTGGTCGCCGCTGTAGTGGGCGACGAGGGTGTCGAAGCAGTAGACCGCCATTTCCTCCGTGGCCGCCACCATCCTGCCGCTCCCGTCGATCGCCGGAGATGTCCCGAGAAGGCGCCGGCCGCCGCTTCGGGAGTGAGGACGAGACGGTGCGGTGGGGGGAGGTTGGAGAGAGGAGGAAGCGAGCGATGTGTTCTTCGGTGTTTGGGGTGAAGTTTGCGTATGGGTTTTCCATTTTTTTGGATGGTCAGTTTTGCCACTGGGTGTTGCTGTGCTGAGTAAGGGAGCAGGGGTAGAAAGGGGATTTGCTTCGGTTCTTGAGACTTGTAATCAGAGTCAATCGCCCCATTAATCTGGAATTCATTCAGATTCAGGAGGCCTCGTTTGTATGCAGCTTTGAATTCTGCTTCTTCTTTTTTTGTGTTCCTTTCCAACTCGTTTTCCAGCAGTTAGCAGTTGGAACATATCGGTATTCGTTTTCAATATCGGCGCAATAGGAGTAACTCAGTACAAGTGTTACACTGTTTGGGCGAACGTCATGGCTTATCTAACCGATTAAGGGTCTGTTTGGTTGGTGTTCTGGACTTTATGTTTGGAAAAAAGTAGTGTCTGAATGTAGTCTGAAAAGTAGATAGTTTTTGCATAGCCAGACAAACCTAAAGATAAGTTGTTTGGCTAGAAATATATGTCTGAAATTGATAAATAAAAAATAGACCTTTGGATCAAATAATCAACATGGATCAAGCCAAGCATCAAACTCTCAGACAGTTAGCTCCCAGTTGCTCATTTTCTACTCCTAGAAGCCAGGCAATGAAGCAAACGGTCAACTGGCAATCTTGGGGAACCGTCCTGACCAGACAGCGCATCACCAGGGAGCCAACCAAGCAGTTCCTAAGTCCTGTATAAAGGAGTAACGATGCCTTAATCTGCACTGTTCTGGATTTGGAAAACAAAGAGCCTGAATGAATCCCTGTGCATTGGTTTTGGTTTCACTAAAATATTCAAGTTGGTATTGCATTGCATGAGGTGAGCTCGCTCAATATCTATATCTTTTCATGAGCTCTTGCCAGCCGTTCAGGCAATGGCTCACGGGCTCGACACGTGTCTTTCTGTCATTCCCAGATCCCAACACAGTTCATATTACTCGCTAGCTTAACCCATGATGATGACGCTAATCAGCAAAAGACATGCATGTTTTAAACAACATCGATCTGATCTGAGGGCGATCCACGACCAAACGTATCTGAATCCGACACGTCGACGATTCGGGCAGTACATGATCTGATTTCATCCATTCACGATCAGGAACAACTGATCGGCAACTCCTAAAATAGTATCAGCATTTCTATTTAGCGTAGTGGTAGTACGCGATAAGGATATTGTCTGCTTGTGTTCCATGCCGACGTTGACATGCGTTTCCCTTTCGATCTCGCCCCAACTTTTTTTGCGTCGAAAATGCAAGGCTTCGATCACGGCATTCCGCCTAGCTTCTCGGCTCTCTGTCTTGTTGATTCTGGTTGGGTCAAGCAAGCAGCGTATGCTGCAAGGCGCAAGCAGCATCCGAATGCAGAAAAATAGGAACTTTTTTTATTAATCAAACTTTTTTAAAAATTTATTTTAAAATTAACTTCTGACGAACTTTATCCCAATTCTGACCGCTTTGGTCACGCCACCACCCGTGGTGTGACAAAATAATATTGTCACGTCATAGAATAAGTCCGCTAAAATAGCACTTTTGTCACGCCACTGGTCGTGGTATGACCAAACAACACTGTCACGTCACGGATGATGACGTGACAAGAGATGCTTCAGATATCTAACCCAGATAATAAATGTTATTTTGTCACACCACGAGTGATGTCGTGATCAAAGAAGTCAGAATTGGAAATAAAGTTTGCAGGGTTAACTCTAAAATAATTTTTTTAAAAAAAGTTAATTCATAAAAAAAATTCCAAAAAATAGCGAGCTAGAAACAAAGTTAAAACATCAATTCAAACAGAACAAGCGTAGTAGAAAGAAAGAAAGAATGAAAAGAATCTAGGTGCTGCTGCTTTAGGTACACCAATTCTGACCGGTGCTCAAGATATTGTTGAGTCAGCCGTTACCTTTCGGCTTTCGCTCATGAAGGCGACGTTTCACCGAACCAGACCGAATCCCATCCAACAAAGTCGGGTCATTCCTCTTCCTCGTGCAATTTGATAATATTTCCCTTCAGTGCTATTTCAATGGACCGCAGGTGTCGCCGAAAGAGTTGCTTCACATTCTAACTACACCACCAAGATGAGCATTTCTCTTGAGTGTACATTACAACCCAAAACGTGAATTTACATCACTGCCCTTTCCATGCAATCGTATTTCTTTGAAATGGAGTCCACGTAGCATCCTTCTGGTGCCAAACTTAAGTAATGAATAGGTAACAAACGTCAAAAGGAACCCAGCTCAGCTCAGCTGCCCTGAACAATGAACTAGACCTAAAGGAAAGAGATGCTATATACAATACAACCGGATGCCTAGGACTTGGACTAAAACAGACAAACAATCAGAAGTTTGAAACGTGATCTGTCCCAACATCTGAACAAAACTCCAGGTTATCAAGGTGGAGCGCAAACGATTCAACCAATCTGTCAGCGTCCTTAACCCGTAGGCGTGTGCCTTGCTGCCCGACGACAACGCCAGCCACCTGTGAAGCCAGCAGTCCAATGCCCTTCAAGTCCGATGCATGCACCACGGAGAATGCCATACAGAATCCCTGCGGCGTACGCATCACCAGCTCCACAGGTGTCGACAGGTGTGCACGGCGGTGGAGGAATGTATATTGCTTCGCCTTTCAACCCAATGTAGGACCCGTGCACACCATCTGTTGCAGACACTAGAGGAACCGAATGGCTTAAGTATCTTGCCGCTGACATGGGGCTATCTTCTGAGGTTAGCTCACAGAACGCCCTTGCTTCGTTGGCATTGGCAAACAATATGTCTGCATAGTTTCCTACGATATCCCTGAAAATGTTTTGGTTCAGGGTCAGTAGTGTTGGGAGATATATAACATAGTAGTAGACTAGCATAATATAGAGAATGTGCAATAAAAAAAAGACTTTGCAATCATGAACGAACGTGATATTTAGATAAATACTAATCAGTGAACAATCATGATAGCATAGTGCTATACGATTCTGTTACTACTTTCACTCTTTTAGTGACATCGCTGGATATAGAACCAAGATGTGTTTCATGTAGCCCATTGATGCGGTGTTAGATGCTTAACACACTTTTATTAAAGTGGACGTGTACCACCATTGGAAGCAAGTAGAAAAACAAGTTCACTCTCTTTTCAATTTATAACTGATAGCCCTCTCGTTACTTGAAATGAAATGGAAGATGGCTTATGGAGACTGGATAGTGTGTGCAACTGGGACCAGATAATTGCAAGTTCCGACACTAACAAGAAATATTTTACGAGGAGACTGTTGGAAATCTAGTCAATTTTCGGTATATTTTAATCCGAAATTCAAGATATAAAACATGACGAAAACATGCATGAGAGATCTATCAACGATGTATTCATATTCGCTAACTAACAAGCTAATGTAAACATCTATTAACATATTCATAGCGCACGTAAAGAAATACACCGTAAAAGGTTTCAATTTATACCTCGGGCGGGGCGATGCGAGAGACACCGGAGGCGCTGCTACCATCGATCGACATGATGGCCTATTCGATGTAGTCGATCGAGGCGTGAAGCAGATTAAGCTTGATGCAGAAGATGTTCATGCAGGTATCCAAATGAACGGTTCACCACCGTGAAGTAGACGTCGCAGATTGAGCGAGCTGACGATGCGCCCAAAAACTTGATCGCCCGCCTACCCGTGCAGTACACAAACGGACGAAGTTCGGAGGCCTACTCGCCCGAAACTTGTGCGCGCAAGGCTCTGGACCGAGATGACAGAGGCAGCAACAAATACGTAATCGTGGAAAAATCATTGTGGAAGTAAGTAGAAGATGCAAGATTGTTCCTCTTATAGCCAAAAACTTCGAGTCCAAAGGCCAACAATACCACCATAAAGGACCAGAGGTAACCACCACCATGAAGGACCGGGTAATAACCACCATGAAGGACAAGTGGTAATAGTCACCATGAAAGAGTCCGCTTTTTTAATAGCCAAAAATAAAGAAACCAGAGACCAACAATGCTATCAATATCAGTCGCTTGTTTTTGAATAGATAAAGAAAATCGCTACCAAGACTCGACACGCTTCTCACAGACGCTACAAGACATGCAAGACGGCAGACGGTTTCGGCGGCATGGCGAAGCTGCGTGTGTTGTCTCTTGGCTCTCTCCAATTCCACAAGGGCTAACACGTTCCACCTTATAAACGGTGTAACTCCCTTAATCCCTCCATGTGGGACTAAACAGATTTACACCTAGCATTAATAGTGGGCCTAGGAATTTCATTTGATTAATTGCTAAATTAAATGGACCAAGCCCAATTAATCCAACAATTTGTACCAAATTTCAAGGCACACGAGAAATGCTCTCGATTCTCTTTGTTGTTTGATATACCGGTGTTTCGATGGAGACCTTAAGTTGAACAACCATCTAGGAAAGGAGTTACACTCATCCACAATCGAACAATGGACTATGCCTTGAATTGACAGTTTTGTGCGAACAAGCTTTGTCCAATTCCTTTACTAGTACTAGGTCGCCTAAAGCATCCCTCCGTTGGAGCATATAAGTCATACTCCATGCCTATTCATGAGTATCTAGAAATCACCCAAATCTCATAGATCGTGACCAAAGATCGAACTCATATAGGTGTGTTCCTTCTAAGATGTCTTGTAGGCCGACATCTCGCTTTAAATAAGCCACTCTGATCACATTAAGGTAAAAACCAACCGCCATACAAAATAGGAGAGAAGTGCATCATTAAAAATGAGCCTTGTAAAGGTCTCTCCTCCGACCAACCAACGGCTTGTTTCACCATCCTACTTCACGGGATCTCCGATCACGAGAACAAAGTTACCACTGTGGTATGACTCATGTGGGTCTCAGGCCCATCTCACTCGATGCACTATCTATCACATTACGTGATAAACCCTTTGTAAATTGATCTGCCAGATTACTAGCTGTCTGGACATAGTCCAGCGCTATCACTCCGGAGTTTTTCAGCTTTCTGACAGACTTCAACCGCCTCTTAATATGCCTAGACGACTTCATGTTGTCCTTAGAACTGTTCACCTTGATAATTACAAATCGATTATCACGGTTCATCAGATAGCCAGATCGGTTTTTCAACTACCTAAGCAAATCCATAAGGAGTTCACGGCCACTCGGCCTCAACGAGAGCGGTATCTAATGCCGTGAGTTCGCTTCCATTGTTAACCTCGTTAAGATGGTGCGCTTGCAAGACTTCCAGAAACAAAGACCACCTCCAAATGTGAACACATATCCACTTGTGGCTTTTATCTCATCAAGATCGAGATCCGCTTTGAATCACTATAGCCCTCCAAGTACCTTTGGGTACCCAAAGATAGTGAATGCCATAGCTCACGCTTGCCTTTAGATAGCGATTACTCTCTCAAGAGCACGCCAATGATCATCTCCGGATTTGAAACAAACCGGCTTAGCTTGCTCACAAGAAACGAGATGTCGGGCCTCGTAGCACTAGCTAAATACATCAATGAGCCAATGATCGGGAGTATCTCAATTGATCCTTGTTATTCTTGGTTTTTCCTCAACAACACACTAGGATCATAAGGAGTAGAAGCGGGCTTGCAATCACTATAACCAAAGCGACTCAAGACCTTCTCCACATAGTGGGATTGCACGAGTGTAACCCCACCATCACCTCCTCTCAAGAGCTTAATGTTAAGAATCACATCACCACTCCCAAATCTTTCATCTCAAAGCTCTTGGACGAAAGTCCTTGACCTCCTCAATAATATTGAGGTTTGTCCCTAAAAAATCAAGATGTCATCAACATACAAACATAAGATCACTCCTTCTCCTCCACCATAGCGATAGTACACACATCCGCTTCGGCTTCATTCACAACAAAGCTAGCAGATGTCAAAGTTCTGTCGAACTTCTCATGCCATTGCTTAGGTGCTTGCTTTAGGCCATACAAAGACTTTAACAACTTGCACACCTTTCCATCTTGACCTTCTACCACAAACCCATCTGGTCGATCCATATAAATCTCCTCCTCCAACTCTCCATTTAGGAAAGCTGTCTTAACGCCCATTTGATGAACGAGAAGACCATGAGAAGCGACCAGGCAAGTAGTACTCGAATTGTGGTCAATCAGCAACGGTGAATAAGTATCAAAGAAGTCCTCGCCTTCTTTCTCGGTATAACCCTTGGCCACAAGCCTTGCCTTGTACTTTTCAATTGTACCATCGTGCCTAAGCTTTTCTTGAAAACCCATTTACATCCTCTGTGTTTACACCCATAAGGACGATCAACGACCTCCCAAGTTCCATTAGACATAATAGAGTCCATCTCATCCGCATCGCTTCCTTCCAATAATCGCCAGGAGAAGAATATGCCTCTTCAATGGTTCTTGGAGTGTCATCCACGAGGTATACAATGAAATCATCACCAAAAGACTTTGCAATCCTTTGTCTCTTACTCTTCGAGTAACTTCATTATTATCCTCCTCGGGATTTTCCTGAGCGTTTGCTCAACATGTTTTATCGGCGAGAAAAGAATCAAGGAAATTATAGGTTCTTGACTAGATGAGCTAGGTACAACACTATTCATAGGAAATTCATTCTCAAAAATGTAGCATCTCTGGATTCTATGATTATACCAACACGCATGTCGTACTCCAGATTTTATAATTAAGAACCTATAACCCACGCCGTGCATAGCATAACCAAGGAATACACAATCTACGGTTTTTGGTCCAAGTTTGCGCTTCTTGATAATTGGTACGTTAACTTTGGCCAAACATCCCCAAAAATAAATATGAGAGAGTCGACTTCTTCTTTTCCCATTCCTCGAATGGTGTTACTTCTTTGTTCTTTGTAGGAACTCTATTCAGGACATGACACGCGGTCAATATAGCCTCACTTCACCATTCCTTAGAAAGTCCCGCATGTCTAACATGGCGTTAACCAAATCGAGTTAGAGTGCGATTCTTTCTTTCGGCAACCCCGCTTGATTCGGGAGAATAGGAGGCGTCCTCTCATGAATAATTCCATATTCTCGCAGAATAAAGTAAACTCATTTGAAAAATACTCTCCCCACGATCGACCTTACCCGCTTGATTTTCCTCTCAAGTTGGTTTTCTACCTCACTTTATAGATCTTAAAGTAATCCAACGCTTCATCTTTTGTTTTAATAAGTACACGTAGCAAAATCTAGTGCAATCATCTATAAGCGTCATGAAATATTTCTTTCCACCTTTAGTCAAGACGCCATTCATCTCGACAAATCGGAATGAATGAGTTCTAACAGTGCCAAATCCCTCGCCTCTTTTGCTGCCTTGTGAGGTTTGCGAGGTTGTTTCGATTGAACACACGCATGGCACTTAGAACCTTTGACCAAAGTGAATTTCGAGATTAAACTCATATTAGCTAAGCGCGTCATACACCCAAAATTAACATGACAAAGTCGTGAATGCCAAATATTAGACTCATCATCATCGTTACACACATGGTTCACAACTTTATTACAGGAATCCATCAAAGAAAAACGGAACAAACCTCCGTTCTCATAGCCTTTACCAACAAATGTTCCATACTTAGACACGACACATTTATTGGACTCAAATGCAAGCCTAAAACCATCTCTACACAGTAGAGATCCGCCGACGAGATTCTTCTTTATGGAGGGACATGTCAGACGTTCTTCACCAGACGGTCTTTCCAAGTAAACTTCAGATCGACTGCACCAACACCATGAACAATTTGCATGCGATCCGCTCCCCATCAACAAGGAGCAACCTCGATCGACCGATAAGATGAAAACAAGGAAATATCAAGACAAACATGAATATTAGCACCAGTGTCAATCCACCACTCGGTGATTGACAAACGAAAGAACAGAGGTAAATAATTATCGTACCCGATGTTCCTCCCAATACTAATAACCATGTTGGCGGACTTCTTCGCTTATCCTTGCGATTTGGACAATCCTTAGCCCAATGGCCGAATCACCGCACACAAAGCGACTACCCTTTCCTTTGCCTTTCTTCTTAAACTCAAGATTAGCCTTGGGCTTGACAAAAGGCTTATTTTTCTTCTTGTTGTGGAAAGCCCGAGGATTCTTCTTTCGCACCAAATTGGCACTAGAACCTCCTCAAAGAGCAACTTTCTTGCCACGAGTATCTTTTGCTCTCGCCTTCTCTTCAACACCAAGAGTGCCAATGAGATCAAGAACATCGAACTCCCGCCTCTTGTGCTTTAGAGAGGTAGCAAAATCCGACCAAGAAAGCGGTAACTTGGCGATAATACCGCCACCACAAACTTGTCCAGAACTCGCACTTATTGTTCTCAAGCTCCTTTGCGCTGCTCGAATCTCATGAGCTTGTTTCTACTACTGAAACGGTCATCGACCATCTTGTAGTCATAGAACTGCTCCATGACATACACTGACTCACTACCAAAGATCGAAACTCCGAACTTGGCCTCAAGTGCATTCCACATCTCTATGCTCGTAGGCAAATGCATGTACACATCCACAATGTTGTCCGCCAAGATGTTAACAAGTGCACCTCGAAACAAGTTATCCATTGCATTGAACTTATGCTCATCCTCATCGACGAGGCTCACGGCTTGCCTTGTGCAACATGAAAACATTCCATGGCAAGAAACCACAAGATCGCGCTGCACGCCATCTCTTAAAATTTGAACCATCAAACGGAGGGTGTGGCTTAAGCGACGCAAAGAAAGCCAACTACTAGAAAAAGACCTATCAAGTTGTGTTGTCTCTTGGCTCTCTCCAATTCCACAAGGGGGCTAACACGTTCCACCTTATAAACTGGTGTAACTCCCCTTAATCCCTCCATGTGGGACTAAACAGATTTACACCTAGCATTAATAGTGGGCCTAGGAATTTCATTTGATTAATTGCTAAATTAAATGGACCAAGCCCAATTAATCCAACAGAGACTGGTCTCACCAAAAAACACTGTAGCAACGCTTGATGCATGATACATCTGACGCTGTGACAGCAATAAGTACACCATTCTTGTGAGCCTCTTCACACGCTTGCTTGATGGCTTCAATTGTGTGAGGTAGCTCAAATAGGTAGCCTTCCACAATTAGTAGATTTGATTTGGAAACTAAATTGGCCAAGTCTGAATCATAACTCAAAGTTGAAGATGTACCCTGCAAAGACAAAATACAAGGCGTCGTTAGATAATATATTAGCACCAGCAGCACTTCTAGATAATTGGCTAGTAAAATAAAGTATACTTGCACAAGGTGCAATCAGTAGAACAATACAGGCGGACGACTTTAATTTGGCAGGCAAACATGATATCTGATGGGCTGATGGCTGTTCCCATTGCTATATTCATACTACAAACAATATCTTGGTAAAACTGCTCATATCTGATGGATGTTCTCATTGTTACATTCATACTACAAACAAAACCTTAGTAACACTGCTCATATCTTGAAAACTTCAAAAATTATGCATTGCACAGCAATATGATATGCGTACAATTTGGATATGCTCTTAATCAGACAAATAGTGGATCGATACATTTCCAGGAATGTGTTAGCACAACTCTGAAGTATCTAAAGGAGGCATATAATACGCAAATAAGCGTAACCTGGACTAATTACCAACAGTTTTAAAAACAGAAGAGTCGTTAGTAAATGAACAGACCTGATATGCAAGCATAGTTCGCTGTGCATCTGGAGTTGTTAGAACAATCACGGTCCCAGTAGTCCCATCTTTGACCGGCTTAGACAAGAAATGCACATTAGCACGGTGCAATTTCGCCCTAATAGCGCAATTCAACCAAAAGTATGATGTCAGGCAACGCTCTAAAGCCTTAGTGCAGCAATAGGATATTAGTATCAGCACCAGTGAAGATACTGTCAGGTTAGTGAATTACCTGTAAAAACTACCAAGTGGATCGCTGCCCACACTCCCAGCCATCGCAATTCTAAGCTCAGGGTAGCTAGTGGACCGACTACTACCGAGCCTCGCTAGAGCCACAAGCGAGTTGGACAGTGAGCCTCCGGCAGCAGCCTTGTAGCTGCAACCATCCATGGCGCCAAGATCGGTCCCCTCTCCTCGTGGTTCACGACCTTTCTCGTACCCTTCTCTATGCCCAGTCTCTCAAGGAACTCATCGTCCATCATGCCTGAGAAGTCAACCTATTTGCACACCAAACCAGTCATAAATTAGCACTGATCCCATCAGATTATCCAAATTGATTGAGCTACAGCTTGGCGATTGTCTGTTAAACATTTGGCTTGCGCATTCATGCCTTAGGCTTACAACACAAGTCACAATGTTTGAATCGCCGACAGTAGCTGCAGCCTCATCAGCTTATCCAACACAAGTCACAACTCACAAGTATTCTACATGTCCTTTTTTTAGACGGTATTCTACATGTGTACTGACAACTGGTTCCTTGCAATTTCGCATCAGGAACACCGAAAGGAAGCACCTTTAAATAATTCTAGCTTGTGTCGTACTACCAACACTAACAAGCAAGAAGCGGTTATACTTATAGTAGAAGATGCCCGTACCATGGCCTGGCCGAGGCCGAGCACGTCCCAGCGCTCGGGCCCGGAGGAGGAGGCGGCGGCGAGCTCGAGGACGTCCTCGTCCTCCTGCGCCGGCTGGTGCCCACCGCGCAGCGCGCCGTGGGCGTCCTCGTCGTCGTCGCTCCCGCTAGCGTCGACGTCGGAGAATCCCCCCAGGAGAGCTCTCGGCGCCAGCGCCCTCCCCTCCCAGCGCACCGCGAACCGGACGTAGCCACGCGGCCTGGCTCCTCGTCGCCTGGCGAGGGAAGAAGAAGGAGGGAGCGGAGGGGAGAATCAGTGGAGGAGGCGGGTGTAGGAGGAGGAGGTGGTGGAGGCGAGCACCATTGGAGAGGAGAGGGCGGGCACCGCAGTGGGGGCCGTGCCGTATTTGGGGAGGAGACAGAGTGAATTCGGGCCGAGCAAGAGAAGGGAGAAGAGGGGCGGGGGCGTGGAGCTCGCGCGGCCGGCCATGCTGCCTCCTCAGTCTCCCAATCACCAGTCGTCAGTCGACTCACCCAGAGAGAGAAGAAGAGAGAGTTTTGCTCCGAGTCGGAGATGGGTGTCTGCTGACTGGAGCATGGGGCCCACCACACACTGTGCCGGGCCGAGGCCAGGGAGGCGAAATATGTCTTCCTTTGTTATAAAAAAGAAAAAACAAGAAGAAATATTTATGTCTCCATTTATGGGCTGGAGTTGGGACGACTGTAGCCTGACTTGTGGCCCTGATATCGAAAGCCTAATCCGCTGAACCATTTGACATCTGCATGGTAAAATTCTTATAAATTTTTCATTGTTTTCTATAATTTTACATGAATTTTCAAATAGTTTCGCAAAAATCTGTGGATTAATTAACCCACGGCTTTAACATGGCTCCCCAGGAGAACTCTTACTCCGCCGCTGTAAATATGGAGTAGATTCCAAGTAATAGCTACCGTCTAGCAAGGAAGAAGATGACGACAAGCTTAGGTGCGTAGCTAGAGTTTGTTATGCAAGCAGACCCGAGAGAGAGCACTTGATCCGCACTGCTAACAGGCTCAAAGAGGGTATGTGTTAGGACCCTGGATATACGACTCTAGTGCTCTATGTGTATTTTGAATTAGTTTTATGATTAGTAATTAGTTCACACAGTTATAATATAGATAAAATCGTATCTATACAACAAAACAGCTTAAAATCAAACAATTAATATTATTTAGTAGCAAAGAACATTATGATCAAGTCTTACAGAGATTTGCCACGTAGGGCTAAAAACAACATAGTAACTTGCAGCGGAAAACAAAACAGCTCGTGGTAGCTATCCGACATGCCCACAGGCAATTGAGTGGAGAACGGACCTAGTTCGCAAAGTCTTCGAAATAATCTTCCTCGTAGAACTCTGTGGTCTCTAGTTCTTTCTCGGTGACTGATCAACAAATGGCGTATAGTCGTGAGTACATAAAGTGCTTAGCAAGTCGTAGGAAAAATATGTGCAAATAGTATTCATTCAAGGCTTGACGAAGATAGCTTTATGACTATTTTTGCGGTAAATACACTAAGTAGATTGTAAAGCACGATTTAAAAGATTAACACATCAGTAATCAAGTTTTTTGAAACGACTAGTGAATGCCCTGATCACTTTCTAACCAACAACCGGTGAACAACTCGTTCACTTCCCAACCGATCCATTCCAACATTTTGAGAAAATTTACCCAACATGTGAAATCACCAAGCATTGTTCATAACCAATGACACAACTATTCGAATAGTTTTACACTCTATAGATGACGTACAGCTTTACCCACATGACACGACTTCTCTAACTTGTTTGGCATCCGTCGATATCACCGCTTACTACTTTAGGTAAGCAGTCTAGAGCACGTGACAAGGCCTTTACAAAATTCTGTTTTTGATCCGATTCTTCTTGCTAAGGTTTCGTCATTCTGGGTCTCCTCTTGCGCCAATTCATCTATCAAAATAGAACCAAGTCAAAATATTGCTAATTAATTGGCTAGATCTATCCCAGTCTAGACATGTGGTGGTACGGTAAGGCCCAGATCAATAACGCATAAAGTTAAGTCATCAGAGACTACTCAGGCGAGGCAACCACATCCCTGAAGAATCTAGACTCGTCATTATGAGTTAATGGAGTATTTTGTCGATTAATGACAAATCTAAATGTGAGACTAATATGTTTATTGACTATGATATTGTTTAATCTTATTTGGATGAAAATGTGAAAATCATGGAGGTATGCATTCGACATCATATTCTTATATATTGTTGCATTCCTCGGATCCAAAATATAGGTTAAACTCCACCAAAAGTTTAACTTGAATATGTGCAAAGACGGAAGGAGAGACTTCATTTAACATCCTTTGAGCCTTGAGCATTCTCTCTACACCTCCAATACATTTGTTGCATTCATTGTGAGGTGGTTGAGCCAAATTCAAGTGCATTTATTCTAGATCGATCCTTTGCACTTGATTGTCGTCAAGCGAAGATCGTGGTTCATTACTCTTGGTGTTTGCCAACACCTAGACAGCTTGGCGGGAGTTCGCGCGGTGATCTCTTCAAGGAGATTGTGAAGAGGTCCGCGCCCAATTGTGAGTGGTTCGTTGTTCACCATCTCCGGAGCGGAGGAAGAACAACCACTAATAATCGAGGGAAGGCTTAATTTGTGGAGCCGGCTTGATTAGTTCAACTTTCTCCAACGTGGACTAGTGAAGACCGGCAAGTCTTCGATACCACGTGAAAAACTTCGTTGTCTTCATTGTGGTTTATTCTTGTCTTTACTATTTTCGCTTTTACTCTTCTAGCAATTATCTTGTGTGGAATTGCTTAGCTAGAATTGCATCTAGTTTAGACATAGTCCATAATTGTCTTAAATTGTTAATTAGTTGAAAAGTTTTAAAACCTCCTATTCACATCCTCTAGTCGGTTATCCTTGATCCTACAACGACAAGATGGAGCGGCGAGATTCGTGGCGACGCGGCAGAGATGGCGGCATTTAATGCGAGAGGTGGTCAAAACCAAGAAGATGGCCAAAACAAAAGGGGTGGTCAAAATCGAAAGGGTAGTCGAAACCAAGAGGGTGGTTCAAACCGAGAGAATGGTCGAAAGCGAGAGTACGGTCGAAACCAAGAGGACGGTCGAAAGCGAGAGGATGATCGAAAGCGAGAGGGTGATGCGATCGGCGCACGAGGATATGAACGGGCCGACGGAAATTCGGAACAAACAGAGAAATAAGATCTTAAATAGCAGAGAACTATAATAAACTCAAAATAAACCAAATTTTGAATTAGTTGAAGTTTGATTAGTTCATATTAAATTGCTTTTAATTTCAAAAAAAATTAAAGTTAAACTCTAGCAATTCAACAAAATTAATTAGTTGTTTTTATTTTGAAATTTTTTAAAAACCCTGAAAATTAGGAAGTTACGGTCTGTCTGATAATTAGGATATTTTGCAACATTGCAATTGCTATATAGTACTTCTCAGATACACGTCACATACTCACATACGATCGAGCTCGGTTGCTCATTTCATATTGTTTGTAACGACTTGTCCGGTTTGCCGATCGAAGCAGCCATCAAAACAAAAACAACGATTCACCTGTCATATTCATATCGCAACCGCTAGAACGGGATCCTGACAAAATGCAGAGAAGCTAACGGTGCCACGCATAGAAGGTGTTACGTCAGAAAAACAAAACTCCAGGTCAATGGCTACGGTGTTTTCGCTGTTGCCTCAGTGCTTACTACATCACCGCTACCGAGTACTGTTCACATACATACTACGTCTCAGAGCTTACTACATCACCGCTACCGATTACTATTTACATTACATACTACCCAGCGATCGTTGCACTACAGGAGAGGAACCGGATCCCTCGTTTGCATCCGTGCGTGTGCGTGTGCGTGCATGTGATGTCTTGGCCCCTAGCGCATTAACGCTACCACTGCTGGGACGGGGCCGGATGCCAATGCCACGAATCGTCATCATTCATGCGTATTTGATGGTACCATCTTGTGCTGGTCCAAAGATGGAAACTAGATGTGCGCGGCTGATCGAAAGAAGGGGTGGTACTCGCTGCTATCTTACCTTACGTAGTAGGTTTTGAAAATTCAACTTGGTGCGTGCACGGGAAGGCAAGTTAATTACTACTCGTCTAGCCTGAGCAATTAAGCACGCCTACCCATCTAATGTAGGAGTAAATAGACAAGGTAGTACAGGTGCAGTGGTGTACTAGAGTCGATATATGCAGCGACGAGTACCCCAATTTTTTACTTCTACCACGCTGGCCTTGCTTTGAATGCATCCGATCCAGCGGGGAACCGATCGCAAGAATTATGGTGTATGAACCGTGTTTTGTGGGTGTGTGAACAGTACTCGTCAGTGTTGGCGCAGCAAACGCTGTGAAATACGCACTGCCGTGATTTTCCTGCGGTGAAAACATTATATCTATAAATCTGAATTTTTAATCAAGCAGTAAAATTGCTTTCTAATAGCATACACCGTAGACCTCCAATGCAGCAATTGGAGGGGGAGAGAGAGAGAGAGGGGGGGGGGGTTTTGTCGTGTATGGAGTACGCTCGGCTCGTATACATGCTGTCAACGGAATGAGTGGCGGTTGGTATGCAGTATCCCGTGTTGCGCTCTCGGGCACACGATCGAAAATCGATGGCTGACCAGACACCGGCGTGCGTCGAGGATGACGCGCTTGCCCCCGAATCTCGATCAGCTCGCACGATACCTGCGTGGGCGGGACCCACGGGGGAGCGAGAGGTGGCAGCCTCGGAAATCGGAGCGCGGTCCGGGCCCACGCGTATTTCTCGGGGATGGGATGGTGTCACGTGACCAGGCCTGGAATCCTGCGCTGCCCCGGGAAGCACAGGGCCGGTGGGCCCCACCGCCAGCCGCTCCCGCTCCGGCTCGCTCTCTGACCACCGGGCAGGCACCGCGCGACGCGACGCGATGCTCTCCCCCCTTCCTCGCTGCCGCGCGGGCCCGCCCGCCGAACGGCAACGCTGGTACGTGTCCGTCCAAAGTACACCACGCTTTTCCCGTATTTTCTTTTCCTATAAAGAAAACGCCCAAGGAAAGAGGCGAGATGGCGCAAGTGAGAAAGCTGGGGCTCAGAGGAAAGGAAAAGAGAGAGAGAGAGAGAGAGAGAAGAAAACACAAATTGATTCCATCCTCCCCCAACCCCAAGCACGCCCAAAAAGACAAGCCCTTTTTGAATTTACCCTCATCAACGATACTCACTCGTGTATTAAGAAAAAAATCTAATCTAATAATCTATGGAGTGAGCAGTGAACGATTCGGTCGCTCTTTTGAATTTTGAGTGCAGTGGAGGTGGAGGAACGGTGTGGACGGGGAGGAGGAGGAGTAAAAAGCTGGGAAAGCGTAGCCCCGACGACTCGTCACGAGCTCCGAGCCAAAAAGCCGTTCTTTATTACTCCTCCTGCCTAGCTAGCTTAGACCTAGACCTAGACTTAGAGGGACATGTGCGTGTACTCGTAACAAATCTCCTTTCTCTCTTTGCTCTCTTTATTACTCATCTTTACCTCTACTAATCTGTACAGTCCTTGCTCTCCTCCTCCTTTCCCATCTGCCTTTGCTGTTGCTCCTCTCTTCTCTAGCTAGCAATAGCCAATAGCGTAGCCATACATAGCACAGCATAGGAGTGGTAAGTGGTAACTAACTACTCCATCCAAAGTCCCTCTCTCTCCCTCTCGTTGCTTGCAAGCAAGACAAGAGAGAGAGAGGAGCAGTGAGACCGAGCGAGTGGCGTTTGGTGTGAAGGAAGAAGAGAAGGAGCGAGGCATGGCGTGGACCTCCTCGCCGATCTAACCCCTTTTCTCCTTGCCCTAGGTTGGTACATCAACATGCATTGCATGCGCACAGCCGCACAGGCGTCACCTCGCCCTCCAAACTCCCACCTAATTATCAGTCTCTCCTTTCTTTCTTTCCTAGCTACTCCATATATCTGCTCCAGATTTTAAAATTTGTCTCTTTTATACTATACTAATTGAAAGAGTGTTTCTTGCTCAATTCCCATGTTACTCCCTGCTTATCTTAGCCTTGTGTGACTGCTTTGCAGTGTTCAGTTCAGAGTTGATAGGGGGGAAAAGGAGGACGGGTCTCTAGTTAACCTCGCTCGCTTAGCCAAACTATCATCAGAGATTAGATTGCTTGCTTTTTTCTTAGCGAGCTCAAGTGGACCACTGTCACTGCGAAGCTGAAGGCGAAGCAGAGCAGCAGCAGCGAGAAGAGGTAGCCTTGCCTGGTAGATTGACAGATCTAAGCGAATGGAGGCCAAGGACGTCTCGCCGCTCGTCACCACCACCGCCGCCGCGGCAGCAGCAGCGGTGCCTGCACCGGCCTCTCAGCCGCCGGCAGCCTCCATGCCGCCGCCGTTCGCGCAGCAGCAGCAGCAGCAGCAGGCGCCTACCGCGAACCCTGCCGCGCCCATGCCCGGCGGCGTGCGGCTGTCGTTCGACCAGATGGCGGGGAAGGCGCCCGGGGAGCACCACGCCTCGGGGCCCATGCTCTACCCCGCGCCCCCGCCGGGCGGCAATGTGATGGGCATGGGCGAGCTGATGCGCAAGAAGCGGGGCCGGCCGCGCAAGTACGCGCCCGGCGGGAGCATGGCCCTCGCGCTCGCGCCCATCTCCTCCGCCTCCGGCGGCGCCGCGCCGCCCCCGCCCGGCCAGCTCGGCTTCTCTATCAGCAGCCCCCCGTCCGATCCCAACGCCAAGCGCCGCGGCCGGCCCCCTGGCTCCGGCAAGAAGAAGCAGTTCGAAGCCCTGGGTACGTAGTAATTTACTCCCGCCATTACTACCACACGGTCGCTTCAATTCTTGCACGGGTTCCTTCCTTTGGTTAAATCTAACTTGCGGTGGTGGTTGTGATTTCTTGCAGGGTCCTGGGGCATCGCCTTCACTCCGCACATTCTCACTGTTAAGGCCGGCGAGGTAACAACAACCATCACCCATGTGGAGGAAGAAAGAAATACCACTACAGATCTTGAATTTGCTCTGCTCTTGTTTGATTATCCATTCTTAAAGTTGCCAAGATTTTGCTGCTTTACTTGGTTGTTGTACTGGTACGTGCGGTGGTGGATCTATGTCTGTCTGCGAGTTCGTGCAATTGTTGCCGAGTCGCGTAGCCGTGACTTGTGACTAGCAATTGGTTGGGGTTTGTTCCCGTAGGATCTGCCGTTGAGAAGGCCGGCAGGTTGTCCGTCAGATTCCCAGCATGGCTGTCAGTTGACCGGCCCCGCGGTTAGTCTCAAGTGCGTGGGTGATGCACTTATCATCATTCCTCACTGATACCTTAGTAGTAGTACAAGCCTGGAGAAACCCGGGGAGACGGGGTTCTGGCCTTCTGGGCAGTACACTCCGGCTAGCTTGCTTGCTTGTCTGGCCATCGGCAAGTGTCGACACCCGTATCTGGTGCTAGTGTCGACCATGTCCTGTGGAGGAGGGTGGCTGGTTGAAACGATTGGCATGGCAACACTACCAGAACTACTTTGCCGTAATTACGGTTACTGCTGTGCCTAAAGCAGATAGCTTATCTGATAGTAAACTTTTTTGGTGTAACTACTCTTGATTTAGTTAAATGCACTCAAACAAAAAATATACCGTAGTTTGTCAATTCTTTTTGGTAAGCTTAGAGAGCAATTGGCTAAGAGACTTTGCTAAGCATAAAGAGCAACTGACACAGAAGCACAAAGCATGCAAAGATACGTTCTTTGTGTTAGTTCACCTAGATTAGGTATAAGTGGATGCAGCAGTCATTGTTTGCTCTGAATTAGTTGCGTTGTTTTGTTTTATCTGCTGTAGCAAATAATGTGATCATGTTTTGTATGACTCTGGTTTTGGTGCGAGATCCTCTTTCAAAAATAAATGGAACGTTGATTCATCCATTGCGATTACCTTTCTGCTAGCTGTTTGTAATTCTTTTGAGCAAAGTAACTCAATTGTACCACAAAATGTACTTGTGGATTTTTTGCTTCCTTTTGGCGAGTTTACTGTTCTGTACTTGTTCCTCTTTCAATGCAGTGCGATTTCCCCTGATGATTTTAGCTTTGCTTTGTTCTTTATGTGGTGTAAATTGCAATTTGATTCTTTGTGTTTAAAATGGCCAACAGCCGACTTGTTCATGTTGCTTTTTTAGATAATGGAAGATAAAAAAAACTTGTTCATGTTGCTATTGGCTGAAGCTTGGTTTCTATTACTAAAAGTCATCTCTTTTTGTCTGACAGGATGTTGCCTCAAAAATTATGGCCTTCTCACAGCAAGGTCCTCGCACAGTTTGCATTCTTTCAGCGAATGGTGCAATAAGCAATGTAACACTTCGGCAGCCAGCTACATCTGGTGGATTAGTGACTTATGAGGTACGCATTATCTTGTGCAAGTTTAATAGGAGATTATCTCCTCCGAGGTTATACATATACTTAATAATGGGTTTACTAATGTCTTCTCTGTTGTATTGTACCTTAATAATTATACATCGTCAATCAAAAGTCGCTGTATTTACCTGGAAATACTACTTGAGTCTAATGTTCAAACTCTTTAAGGGTGCATTTTCTAGTGTTTAATACAGTAGTGCAAAAGCTCAGCAGTGCTACACTGTTGGCGCTTTGTAGTTTGTGCTTCAACCCGAGTTGATTGGGATTAGGAATTCTATAGCTTTTGGTCAAATCACAGATTGTCGTGGTCTTTGTCTGATCCAAGTCGCGTGAATTCTGTTCACAATCACAGTTATTTGGTCCAGTGAATCTGTCCAATATGGCTTGTGAAATTACGGGTCTCTATCGAAGGAATAACAAAAAGGAATTCAAGAAACGCATGATAATTCAACTTTTTGGTAACATCTTACATTCTTTGTGGTGATATGCTCTAATATTTGGATTTTAACTGGATTGCAACATTTCAACACGCAATGAGGGCATGGTATAAAAAAGTAAAATATGGTGCTGTTTGAATGGCGTATGCTGTGGGAGTTAAACACACACTTTTGAGCAATTAGCTGTCCAAATTGTGCATGCTGTTCATTATTCCTGTTGACAATGCTATGCGTGGATGTTCTGAGGTTCTGTATGATTTCTGGTGCAGGGGCGCTTTGAGATCATCTCTTTATCAGGTTCTTTCCTGCTTGCGGAGGATGGTGACACTCGCAGCAGGACTGGTGGATTGAGCGTTGCACTTGCAGGATCTGACGGCCGAGTTCTTGGAGGATGTGTAGCTGGAATGCTAATGGCTGCGACTCCTGTTCAGGTTAGATTAACTTTTGGGTTTTCTTGCTTCTTTTCGACTTTTCAACTGCTTCCTAATGCTTTTCTGGGGGCATTTCTGCCATGAGTTCTGTGTCATCAGGTTGTCGTGGCTAGTTTCATAGCAGAAGGTAAAAAATCAAAGCCTGCTGAGGCACGGAAGGTTGAACCGATGTCCGCCCCTCCACAGATGGCCACCTACGTGCCAGCTCCGGTGGCCAGTCCGCCCTCGGAGGGCACATCCAGTGCATCTTCTGATGATTCCGGCAGCCCGATCAACCACAGCGCGATGCCATACAACCACTCCGGGCAGCACCAGCACCAGCACCAGCACCAGCACATGCCCCCTGCGTACGCATCTGGCGGCTGGTCGCTCTCGTCGCATCATCAGAACAGGCACGACTCTGACATGAAGATGATGTCGAACTAACACTGCTCAGCCTTGAGAGTGGCTGGGCTAGAGGAGCTGATGGTTGGGTGCTGCACGGTGCATGCTTTCCTGTAGTGTGTCTGCGGATCGCGAGCTAGGAGAATTAGGTTCAAGATCTCACCTGTTGTTTTCCTAAGTTAGATTAATTTAGCCGCTGTTGTAATGCTGTAGCTTTCCTAAGTATCTAACGCGAGTTATCATCATCATCGTGTGTTGATGCCCGCTGAGATCTTCACCTCCTAGGCTAGTGGTTGATTTCTCTCTCTACTGTGGATCATAAATTTACTTGATGAATGCTTTGATTTCAATTCGAGAACTTGATCTTGTTTTCTCCTGTCGTGTTGTGTTTGTTGCTCAAGTGTGCCGCGGTCTGATGGAGTATTCTACTGTGATACGAGTCGTGCTGCAATGGATTTCACGCATGCCGTTTCATTCGAAGAGAGTTGGGCGGCTGAAAATCAATTGATATTTTTTGTCAGTGTCTAATTGTAAGCATCAGCTGTAAGAGATTGGATTGCAATGCATTGCTCCAAGCATCGTGATCTTTTCCAGCTGACGGAGGAGCCCGTTGGCCGCTGAGGCGGCGCACCCCCGTCCGCGGCCGCATGGGACGCCGTGAGATAGTGCCGAACCTAAGTTGAAGGTAAGGCAACTGACAATGTCAAGTTCCGAAGAAATGTAGATAGCGAAGGGAAGCTTCAATTAGTTAAGAAAACGTTTCAGTATTATGAAGATCCAACGGTGGGAAACATGGTCCGATCGGCACAAGGGAGATCCAACGGTAGAAACCCCGTCCGACGGCACAAGGATATGCAACGGCTCAAAAGCACCCATCCTTATCATCGCCGATTTGTCTTAAACGCCACAAACAGATTTGCTTTCAATCTAATATTCCTCTAAGAGCTATAAAGCTCGATTTGTGTGGTTCTTCCGCATCGCAAAGATTATCATCTCATTAGCTTTTAGATAATAGACATTAGCTCTGTAAGAACACTTTCCCCTCCCGCTAACAGAGTTGATATCTAAAACTATATTTCGCGATTCCTTCTATTGTTATGGTGTAATCTATGAAGCTATTCACAATTGGTATCAGAGTTGTCTTTCCTCAACAGAACTTTTCATTGCGGGGCAAATTGATTCAGAGATCGAGTAGGGTTGGTGGGATCGACGCTGTAAAATCCCCAATCTCGGATCTTAGATTAGGGAGCGAGCATGACTCAAGGAAGCGGTAGATCGGCAGTGGATCTGAGTGAAAGCACAGAGGCGAGCGTGCTCAAACAAGAGATCGCAAAAACCTATTTTCGCATTGATCAGGTACAAAGTCAGATCACAGCAGTCCAGGAGAAGGTGGAAAAACGGAGGACATTCCAAGGAAGATCGACAATGTAGAAGGTATGATGAAAACTTTAATGATGCAGCTCGGACTTTTGACAGGAGATCCTTTCAGTTCTTCTTCTCGCAATTATAATAAGAATACAGAAGCAGTTACTGGAGAACAAGAAATAAGAAGAACTGAACTAGAGAAAGAATTAATGAAAAGGTTGCGTGAAATGAAGGGGGTTAATGTGAGCAGTACTACTGAAGTGATCTTGGAAGGGTCTCCAGAGGAGAGACTGGAAGAACACACACTATCTTTTGCTCCTACACATAATAGGCCGCACTCATTTCCAATTTCTGCTCCTATCACACCTACTTTCCATTGCAATGGAATGATGATGGAGAAGGGAGAACCAATGAATCTGAGACTTGAAAGGGTGAACCAGTTCAGAAGGTCGATTGCAAACGAACCAAAACTAGAGTTTCCAAAATTCAATGGAGAGAATCCTTTGGGATGGATAAGGCAAGTTGGGAATTATTTTGAAATGACAGAGGTGCCTAAGGAATGCCGGATTGACATGGCACAGATGTATGTGATAGGAAAGGCTGATGTTTGGTTAAGAAGTTCAGGAATATTGATCAATCCACCACCATGGCCCCATTTCTGCAAACTAATCTGTAATCGATTTGTGGATTGCAATATCTATGATGTTATGGATAACTTTTACTCACTTAAGCAGAATTACTCTTAGGTGTCGTCCTACATTGACAAATTTGAGAAGAATATGGCTGTGGTTAAGAGGGAGCACCCTTATCTGGAGGAACAGTACTATGTTGTCAGTTTTGTTAATGGACTCAAGGACGAAAGCAAGTGCCATCTCAGACCTTTGAGACCCCATAGCCTCACTGATGCTTACTGGATGGCCAAGGATTATGAAAAGGGATTGCAATACAGGAGGAATAGTAAGTTTTTGGGTTATGGTAAACCAAAGCAAAATCAATACCAGCAAGGAAGAATTCAATTGAAGCAAGAGAAGGGAGAAGTGTTTCACAACAAGAACATTCAAAATACCAACAGGGTAAGGAAACCTGGAGAGTGTTGGAAATATTTTGAAAAATGGTCACCCCAACACAGGTGTAAGCAAGCCCCTGTGGTAAATGCTATGATTACTAAACAAGAAGAAGAGGGTCCAATACAGCAGGATCAAGAAGGAATATCTAATGAAGAACAAGTTGAGGACACCAAAGAAGAAGAAGAGAATCAGTTAATGCAGATTTCTGAACAAGCTATCAATGGGATCACTAATTCTGCTACAATATCAGTAGTGATTACTATAGGAGGAAAAAGGGGTGTAGCCTTACTGGACAGTGGTAGCACTAATACATTCATAGATCACAAATTTTCTCTCAAAACGAATTGTAAGATCATCAATAATGAGATGACTAAAGTGACCATTGCTAGGGGAGGTAAGTTACACACTAGATCACATATCAGTAATTGCATGTATAAGATTCAAGGAGAGGTATTCTGTGACACTTTTAGATTGCTAGATTTGAAGAAGTATGAAGTAATTTTAGGTGGGGATTGGATCTATCAGCACAGTCCTGTCACAATTAATTTGAAAACTAGAGAGTTGACTGTGATGAAAGAAGGACAACAGACTATTACCTTCTCATACATAACTCAAGCAAGTGAGTCAAAGATACTGGATTCAAAACAAATTCAGCAGCTAATGTACAAGGGAGCAATGGGATTTGTGTTGCTAGCAAGCCTAGAGCATATAAGGCAACACCAAGTCAAGAATACAGAGACAATACCAACTAAGATAATGTATTGGATAAGTATCAAGGGGTCTTTGAGGAACCCAAGGGGTTACCTCCAAAAAAGAATTGTGATCATGCTATACCATTGAAGGCCAACTCTGAACCTCCCAACATCAGGCCATATCAAGTTCCACATCAACAAAAGGAAGAAATGGAAAAACAGGTCAAACAATTATTGAAATCTGCAGTTATAAAACCTAGTGAGAGTCCATATGCATCACCAGCCATATTAGTGAGAAAGAAGGATGAATCTTGGAGGATGTGTATAGATTATAGAAGGCTTAATGCACAAATAGTCAAAAACAAGTTTCCCATACCTGTAATTGAAGACCTCCTGGATGAATTGAATGGAGCCACTATATTCTCCAAGCTTGATCTCAGGTCAGGATATCATCAAGTAAGAATGAAGGAAGATGATATCTACAAGACTACTTTCAGAACTTATTTTGGCCATTATGAGTTTTTAGTAATGCCTTTTGGATTGTCTAATGCTCCTGCAACCTTCAAGTCACTTATGAACTCCATCTTTGATAAGTATTTGAGGAAGTTTATATTGGTGTTTTTTTGATGATATATTGGTTTATAGCAAGAATATGCAAGAACATGTACAACACTTGGACCTGGTATTACAGATACTAAAAGGAAATCAATCATACGCCAAGATGAGCAAGTGTGTCTTTGTTGTGGATCAGGTGGAGTATTTGGGTCATGTGATAAATGCTAGTGGGGTTTCAACCAGTCCTGATAAGATTGCTGCAGTACAAGAGTAGAAGATACCACAAAACATAACTCAATTAAGAAGTTTTTTAGGACTAACTGGATACTACAGGAGGTTTGTCCAAGATTATGGCAAGATATGTAGGCCACTACATGATATGCTTAAGAAGAATGGTTTTCAGTGGGGTGAACTTCAGGATGAGGCTTTCAAGAAGTTAAAGCTTAGTATGGTAACTGCACCAATTCTTGCACTTCCCAATTTCCATGAATATTTTATTTTAGAGACTGATGCTAGTGGGAGTGGTATAGGTGCTGTCCTCATGCAGAAGGGAAGACCACTGGTTTATTTCAGTAAAGCTCTGGGAAAGAGATCAATAGCTCTTTCAACCTATGAAAAAGAAGCAGTAGCTATTTTGGAATCATTGAAGAGGTGGAGACATTACTTTTTGGGCAACCATTTGGTGACTAAGACAAACCAAAGGAGTTTAAAGTATATCACCGAACAAAGAGTTTCAGAGGGGAGCCAACATAAGCTGATGCTCAAGCTATTGGAGTTCAACTATACTATTGAATACAAAAAAGGGAAAGAAAATAAAGTGGTGATGCCTTGTCTAGAAAAGAGTATTGTATGGCTATTTCTGTTGCAGTACTAGTTTGGATTGAAGAAGTTGAGAATAGTTATCAAAATGACCCACACTGCAAAGACTTACTAGAGAAATTAACCATTGATGGAAGTTCAGTACCTCCCTTTACCCTACATGCTGGGATTTTGAGGTATAAAGGAAGACTATATGTTGGGGCCAATGACAATATGAGAGTTAAGGTAATTGAATCATTACATGCTTCATCTATTGGAGGTCATTCGGGATGGAGAGCAACATATCAAAGAGTAAAGAAGATCTTCTATTGGCCGGGACTAAAGAGGGCAGTTGAGTCTTTTGTTAAGGAGTGCGCAGTTTGTCAAAGATCCAAAGGTGAACACCGTCACTACCCTGGACTACTGAGCCCTCTCCCTATACCAGATATGGCTTGGACTCACATTTCAATGGATTTCATTGAAGGACTTCCAAAATCAAATGGTAAAGAAGTCATATTAGTAGTTGTGGACAGACTCATCAAATATTCTCACTTCATAGCTTTGGCATATCCCTATTCGGTTCATACAGTGATACAGGCATTCATTGACAATGTATTTAAGTTGCATGGTTTTCCTATTGCAATTGTGTTAGATAGGGACCGAGTTTTCACAAGCAGGTTGTGGCAAGAAATATTCAAATCGTTGAAGGTCAAACTAAGGTTCAGCACATTCTATCACCCTCAAACGGACGGACAAACCGAGAGAGTAAATCGTTGTTTGGAATCATACCTACGATGTATGGTTCATCGAGCCTAGAAGATGGTATTATTGGTTATCACCGCTTTAATGGTGGTACAACACAACCTACCATACGTTGTTGCGTGTTTCCTTTTCAGGCTCTATATGGTTACCCACCTCCATTAATCAGTGAGATATCTATCCCTGGTCCTGAGGAGGAAGGAGCAAGAGATTTCTTAATAGAAAAGGAAACAATGTTACAACAATTGAAGGAAAATTTGATTCAAGCTCAGAATAGAATCAAGAAATATGTTGGCAAGAAGAGGTCCGAGAGAGAGTTTCAACTGGGAGATCTTGTGTACCTGAGGATGCAGCCCTACAGACTGAATGCTTTTGGGTTGAAGCATTCATTGAAACTCACTACGGAATATTATGGGCCGTTCAGGGTTATCCAAAGGATTGGTAAAGTGTCATATAAGCTGCAATTGCCAGAGGGAGTTGGAATTCACCCAGTTTTCATGTCAGTCAACTGAAAAAACATATTGGACCTTGTTGGTGTTTTAGAACCAATCTTACGTAAATATTGTTTGATGCGGGGGGTCTCCTAGAATGAAATCACGCAGAGAGATTGGCACGTGTATTTTTATACAGGTTCAGGCCTTCTCCGGAGAGAAGAACAACCCTACTCCTGTGTGTATGGTATTGAGTGTGTTTCGTACAATCGGGAGAAAAGACTAAGGCTATTACAGAAGATAGTATTTGACTGTCTTCCTGATTGCTTGTTGTCTCTTCCGACGCTTCTTTCCCTATCGATTGACACGCTTTATATAGTCGTGAAGGAATAGCCGTTTCTCTCAGAAGAGGCACTCATCGAATCAAAGAATTCGCGACGCTTGTAGTAATCATCGGAATGGTAACTCCTTCACGCCGCCTGGCAGTTACTTGTCAGAGATAATGGGGTATTATGTGCTATTATTTCGTATAATAATAGCGTATGTTGATTGCTTGGATTCCTTAATCAATTGGACCCACTCGCCTGTAGGTTTTATTGATCATAAGGTGGTCGTAGCTGACCTGGTCGTAGAAGAGCTTATAACTATAGGGTAGTCGTAAAATAACCTACGACTGGGTAGTGATCGTAGAAGAACTTACGACCATAAGATAGTCGTAGCGAGACTTACGACTATGGGGGTGGTCGTAGAAGAACTTACGACCACCTGGTAGGCTTCTCCCTTGTAAGTATAAGGGGTATACCTAGGGACCACATGACATCATATTTTTCCCATAGTGAGAATTAAGGATAACAGATAAAATGAGGATTATTAGATCCTCGTCAGACCTCATGCAATTCCCAGTCCTGACCTCCCCATGGTGGGTGAAGATGGTAACATTAAAACTATTCCTATTCTTGTGTTAGAGACACGAGCATGTCCTAGAAACAGAAACCTGGTCACTCAATGGCTTATCCAGTGGGAAGGCTTAGCTCCAGATGACGCAACTTGGGAAGATGCAGACTTCATTAAGAGTAATTTCTTGATTTTTACAAGGAGACAATCAGGGGTTGGTTCCCTAAAGCAAATCCTTGAGGACAATGATTTAATTGAGGCGAGAGAGATTGTTAGGAACCTAAGTTGAAGGCAAGGCAACTGGCAATGTCAAGTTCCGAAGAAATGTAGATAGCGAAGGGAAGCTTCAATCAGTTAAGAAAACGCTTCAGCATTATGAAGATCCAACGGTGGGAAACATGGTCCGATCAGCACAAGGAGATCCAACGGCTCAAAAGCACCTAGTTCTTTACTGTGCTGATTTGTCTTAAACGCTACAGCTGTATTTGCTTTCAATCGGAATATTCCCTGTAAGAGCTATAAAGCTCAGATTTGTATGGTTCTTTCGCATCGCAAAGACTATCATCTTATTAGCTTTTAGATAATAGACATTAGTTCTGTAAGAACACTTTTCCCTTCCGTTAACAGAGTTGATATCTGAAACTATATTTTGCGATTCCTTCTATTGTTCTGGAATCTGGACTGGACCTGCGTGCCATGGCCGCGTGGCGGGTGGTTCCCCTAACGTCTCATCGACTGGGAAACACAGGCCGGACGGGACACCGGTGAACGGCCGGGGTACGACAAAAAAAAAGGAACTCCAGTGTCTCTGACTGGTGGGCCAGCGCGGTGAACGACCGGGGAGGGATGACAACGAACAACCAGTGTCTCTGACTGGTGGGCCAACCCTTTAACTTATCTCTGAGACTCTGACTGGTGGGTGGGCCCGTCCAGCCTCTCTCTGTTCATTTCCCCGCAACCTCTCCTTCCTCCCTTCCTTCCTTGTCAGACTTGGCTCCTCCTCGCCTCCAGGTGCTTCGCTTCTCCGGCCGACGAGTCGACATGGCCTCGCTGCCACCCGGTGCTGCGGCCAACGGCGACTCCGATCAGGTCCGCCGCTTCCTCCTCCTCCCCCTTCCCCTTCCCCTCTTCCTCTTCCCCCGACTCCCCCCAATCCATCAGTCGGTTGCGTTCGATTGGGTTGCTTCGGCCTCCAGTTCGCTCTCCCTATCGGTCGATTGATTCGGTTGTGACCGATTGGTTTAGTTAGATTAAATTAAATATGTTAGATTTGGCTGAGGATGCGTGATGCTTTCACTGTCTTACGACTACTATGCTGACTCGTTTGTAGCTGCAGCAGTTTGATTGATTCCGATAGGTTTGGGTTTCCCCTTTTTCCTTGTCTATTTCTTAGTGCGCTTCTAAGAAATTATTCCAGAAATTAGTGTGTGTTTCCTTCCTTGTCTAGTGGATTACAAATCGTGTAGGGACAGCTATAATCACTTGGCCATATTCTACTGTGGCACTAATTTTGACTGTTCCCTGGTCCATATTTAGCTCGAAAATTCAATTAGGTTAGAGATTATTTGTCTCGACCGGTCCTCTGCATAAAAGTATGCAAGGAATGTTTGGTCACAATGAAGAGCTCAAGCCCCTCCCTATCTGATCGTCGACTGACCATTCATGACATCGTTGAGTGGGTTTGGTCCTGTTTTAGTACCTATTTTGATCGGTGTTAACTGGTTCTGGAATGCTCAATTGGTCAGTATGATTTGTGTGAACAACTATACTGTGTTGTTTCTTATAATAATTTATCGTACTGACCAAATAGTATTTTCCGCGTGCTGTCTTGCACTCAGTTTTTCCCTCCAAGTACCTTTGATGATTGGTTCTACCAGAAAGTAACCACCCTTTTTTTCCCACCCTCTATTTGCCAGGTATTGGTGGAAGCAAATGGCTCTACACGGACATTGATTCTGAATAGGCCAAGGCAGCTGAATGCCCTCTCCTCTGCAATGGTATGTCTGCAATAAATATTTGTTAAGAGCTCGACTAGTATTAGAGCATATGGCAATAGTAGCGTCTTCTTTTAGAAAGGCTGACACGAGATCCTTTTGCTTTCATGTTCCAGATTATGGGACTTCTGAGGTGCTTCACTGCTTATGAGGAAGAAAATGCAGTTAAAATGTTGATTGTGAAGGTAACTGGTCGATAGCACTGTTTTTCTATTATCTTGTAATATCTGATGTTGTTCTTAAATATAGGCTATCTATGTCTTGCGTTCTGGTCTTGTAATTCGAGGCCAACCCTTTGATTATTTGGATGCTGTCTATTAACACAAAAGTGGAAATAGAAATTACCGAGTAACAAGGCAGTAAGTAACAGCGAACATCAGTTACCCGATCAATTTTCCCAAAATCGAGGATATGGAGAGTTTGCTGTGGTTATTCTGTTTCGAAGCATCTTACTCCATTCTGATTATGTATTTTCTTGTCTTTCCTTGATCTATGAATCCTGTATTCTTGCAACAATTTCACATTTAGTACTCGGAGCGTCTTTTATTTTGCTGTTTCCGTTCTTGTTTGTGTTCAGTTTTATTTCTCATTCCCTGCTATTCTTATGTTATGTTCGCTTAGATTGATATAATTGTTGCTATCTCTTCCTTGACTACTTTAAATGCTCATGTCTGTCATTGGATATTTGGATTCAATCATCACTTTTCTCAGGGGAAAGGAAGAGCATTTTGTGCTGGAGGTGATGTTGCTGCAGTTGTCCGGTCTATAAATAATGGTACTTACAACTTAAGCTTGCTTCTATGATTTTGAATGTCCAAAGCTGATTACTTCAGCTGTTTTACTTTGACTTCTGACACCTTTGTTTGTCCTACACGAATTCAACCGTTAACAGTTAGCATATATATTTAGTGTTGTTCCAGACATTTGATTGACTTTACTGTATGTCCTTTTCTTAAATCAGACAGTTGGAAGTATGGTGCTGATTTTTTCCAGAATGAATTTTTGTTAAACTATATCATTGCAACTTATAGCAAACCTCAGGTGAGCTGCATCTTTTGAAATTGATTCTCCATGTAATCATTCTTGTCACTGTTCCGCACCACTAAATGCTACAACATGTAATTATAGGTTTCTCTTCTTACTGGAATTGTCATGGGTGGAGGTGCTGGTGTTTCTATACATGGAAGGTTTCGAGTTGCCACTGAGAACACGGTATATACTATGAATCAAACTCAAATGGCATTTTGCTTCCCTCATTACTTATATCTTTTAACTCGGGCTGTAGTAGGGGTGCACAAAATGCTTATAAGTCATGGGGATGAGGCCGCTTGAGATATGCTTGTTTGGGGTTCTGCTAAATGTCGGTCTGTTTACACACAGCCCAGTATTATAACTGTTGGTGATTGCAAATTATCTTATTAAAGTTCACTCTTTTAAATAATTTATGCTGGTACTGTATGCATGCACACTCATATGTTATACTCTTTACTAGTGCTGGTATTGCATCACAATGCCTACATGTCAGATATCAAGTTATGGAAGTAAGAATTTATGTTGGCTCAAAGTACTTAATGGGAATTATTAGTTCATGTGTGCGACTTTTCTCAGCCAACTATTTCCTACCTTTCAAGATGAATTTGAGGCCAGAACTTGTTTACCGAGTCTCACAATCAGGTCGGTAATTATGTATCGACTTGACTTCATGTATTTTGGATATGCATGCAGGTTTTTGCGATGCCAGAAACATCATTGGGACTCTTTCCAGATATTGGGGCTTCTTATTTTCTGTCTAGACTTCCTGGGTTCTATGGTGACCTTTCTCTCTCATACCTTATTCAATTTATTTGTCAAACATAACCATATTAATTTGCTCTGCAATAGTTAAATCTGATGATGTAATGTTGTATTGATTTTTAGTTAGTTTGTTGAGTGACTTTCATAGAATCTCCTTTTAAAAATATCTGTAAAGTGGTGCTGGATATTATTCGCACTCGTGGACACTTAAGCATCCTTTGCATGCTCCCTTACAATTTTAGAATGACTATGCTTATTTGATTTTTGATCAATGGTCCTTCTCAAGGATCACAATACCAGTAACCGGAAAAAACCCGGTCGAAATTCGTCTGAAGAAATTTGAATTGGGGATGTAAACGCCGGGATTTTGAATTTAAATTTGAAATTGAAATTTTTCAGCCGGTTTTTTGGATCCCGGTCACCAGTAGGATTTCCGGTAACCGCCGGGATTTTGATCCTTGCTTCTTATGCAATTCACTTGTGGAAGAATGAAAACAAATGCTTCAGGTAATAATGAGGATATTATCACATAGGAAAATTAAATTAAAATTTTCATGTTGCATCTTGCATGGCTGGGAAAATATATTTAGCCATGGTTTTGAATCAATGTCTATTCAAATTGACTGGTTCGCTAAGATTCGTTAGTTTAACTTGAGTGAGAGATCAATGGTGAATTGGTGATACACCATATTTAGTTGATGGCAAAACTATCTTGGGAGATTGTTTTCACTAAACTGTTATTGTCTTTCTCCAGGAGAGTATGTTGGTCTTACTGGTGTAAGATTGGATGGTGCTGAAATGCTTGCATGTGGGCTAGCAACTCATTTTGTCCATTCAAATGTAGGTTTGGTGATTATTTAAATTTTATGCTCAGTGCGTCACCGTGTACTTGTTTCTTACGGCCTTGGAAGTTGATCATTGTATCTTTTCTCCTAGGCCCTCAACTTTTGCTTCCAGTTATGACTTTTGTTGTTAAATTTGTGGTCAAGATTTGTTATACCATGCTACATGCCTACATGCACTCTATTCCTGTTTATGTAACATCTGCAAGTTCTCAATTTCAGTTGAGCTACATCTTTGAGGTTAGGTATGTGTTAATATTGCCCTAAAATTCATAATATATTCTTTTTCCAGAGGTTGCCGTTGCTTGAAGAATCACTTAAAAAGGTGGACACTTCTGATCACTTTGCTATATGTGGAATTATCGATCAATTTTCTCAACAGCCATCACTGAAAGAAAACAGTGCTCTGAATAGGTAAGAGTGCAATTATATTGACATTATATATTCGTGCATGTGGAGTCTATATTAATAATGAAAAGAAAACTTATTCTAGTTCAGCTCTGTCCCTTGTAAACATGAGATATCCTGGACATATTTTGATGCTAACATATGGTTGTTGCAGCTTCATATCATGAAACATGTCATATGACAATTCTCATAGAAAACTATGTTTTATTTTTGTTATAACCAGCCAGTCAGGCTAATTAATCCTCAATTTAACTTAGCTTCAAACTCAAGAGTTTCTAGTTCTATCAGCTCTTTGGCTTGTTCTAGGAAGCTCTCTTCTGTTTCTTTATGCCCAACATGATAATTTACCAATCTGTTAGCTTTATACTTTACCAATCTGTTAGCTTTATTTTCTGCTTGTAACTTTACCAATAATATATTGTTCCAATTGATGTGAGATAACAATGCATGAAGAACCTGAATTGATCGTTGTAACTTGCCTTTTCTATTGCTTCTTAATCTGGTCCGAAGGCCCATGTTCAATACTAACCAAAGTCCATGTTGCTTGTAATTAAGGCCATATATTGTAAGGACCCATTTTGATTTCTTAGGAAACTTTTTTATTATTTTTTGCTATGAGTTGTGTGATCCATTTGATGTTCTGATCAAATTATGGCCTAATTCCTTCTTTGTTACTTCCATTCTTTTCGTGCTCCAAGGCTGGAAATCATCAACAAATGCTTTTCCAAAAGAACAGTTGAAGAAATCATATCCGCTCTCGTGAGTTTTCCTAGAGTTAATTGTGCCTTTCTATGGGTTTATCCGTTTTGTCGTGCTAAATTTGATATCTATCATGCCAGGAACAAGAAGCTCCAAATGTGGCTGATGGATGGGTTACTGCTGCAATCCAGTCGTTGAGGAAGGCTTCTCCTACTAGTCTGAAAATCTCTCTCAGATCGGTATCTTTCAAACACTTCCAAACTAGATGGTTCACATTTTTGTATACTGCAATTTCCACCGGATTTTATTCTCGGCGCTATAGTGGGGTGTGTGAAATATCTATATCCTGGTTTGACATCGGAGAATTCTAGTGGGGCCCGATCTTATCCCTCTTTCCACCTTCCTTCTCAGCTATCCCCTCTCTGTTTCCTTGTCTCATCTTGCATTCCTTGTCTGAAATTGCCAATTGATTGACAGCAACCATCAACACAGTGTCTACATCCAGGATAGCAAGATGACAGTATTGCTGTCTTCTAGCCTATTTAGGTTTGATATTCGACCTCCCTTAGCATAAGATCTTGCGGTCTGTCTTGGACCAGTACACGACTGCAAGGTGGAAATTCCAACTTTACCATGAGCTGATTGAAGATGTCAAACCCCCAGCTACCAGTATCACTACATATTAAAAGGATTTAGCTTTGTCACATGGAAAAGTAATTGGATTTACACCAAACACCCGGTACCAAAAGTCCTAGTTTTACACTAGAATTTGTTAAGTTAGAACGAACTTGATTGGTTTTCATCAATTTATGAAGCAACTTTGCTGTCATGTTATGCAGAGCTCAAACTAAGTGAGATATCGATCATGCATGTCTCATTTCTATATTGGTTCTTGGGTTTTTTTCTCCCGTAATTGTGATTTCAGATAAGAGAAGGCCGACTGCAAACTGTTGGTGAATGCTTACGTCGAGAATATAGAATGGTTTGCCATGTGATGCGTGGTGACTTCAGTAGAGACTTCTTTGAGGTAATATCAACATCTTCAACGGTGGTCTTGTTTCTTCTAGATCAATACATCTAAAATCCAATTCCTGTTGCAGGGCTGCAGGGCTATATTATTAGATAAAGATCGAAACCCAAAGGTCATATTATTTCATATTTACAATGTTTCTCTGAAAATCCATTAGACACCTTATTTCATTTGACATACCCTCTGAATTCTGTTGTTGTTTCTGTTAATCGCAGTGGATGCCTCCAAGTTTGGAACAAGTGCACGATGAGGTAGTTGAGAAATATTTCTCCAAGGTTGATGATCCACATTGGGAAGATTTGAACCTACCTGTCAGACGTTCCCATGGACGGAGACTTGTTGCCAAGCTTTGATCCAAGTCTTCGGCGAAGAATTGTATGAAGCCTCGGTGGTGGTCCTGAATAACACGCTTACGCATCGGTCGGTCTCAAATTCGACGAATCCAAGGAGACAACTGATGAAATAAAGCTGAATGCATCTTACTTATAGATCAACTGTTCTTATCACAAAAAGTCTTTGTTGTTTATAGTAGAAGAAAGTTGTTGCTGTTAGAATCGAGGGGGGAAACCCTAGCAGAGGTTGCTCTCCAAGTTGCTGTACCTTATGTATTATCGCTGTTGGTTTTCAACGTGTGATGGTAGTATTTGTACGGCCCCACTGGCAGAATGCTAATGGCGGCCCACGATACTCGAACATCGTAGCCTCTCTGCCTTCCCAGTTCCCACCCCATGTACTCCCTTTCGAGCAATAGTAAAGATGGCATTTATACTCCCTAAAAAAATAGCATTCATACACCTCTCTTCCAACCGCTGCAAATGGACAGCTTCTTGAGATACACAATAAGACTCTTGTGCCTTTTTTGCCAAGGACTCTTCGTAACCATTCAAAATATTTGACGTCTTCATCGAACAATCTAAATTCGGCTACTGAGGAAAAAGAAAAGACGACCGTAGTGGCACGCACGCTATTGGCCTCCATGCCGAGGCCGGGAGCCACCGCTTTCCCGGTTGCTTTTTCTATCCGGTACCCAATACCAAGTCATGGCTTATTAAATTTGGACCATACTAATACTCCGTGTCATACTAATGCTTCTATATAAACAGTCAAGGTCACGAGCTTATGAAAGTCCCCCCTCTCTCTCTCGCGTGTTTGCAGCCACCTCACAATTGAAGCTTTTTCTCGCTGTCGTCACCCGGATAGATTCTTTTCATCTTTCTTCTCTGGGTTAATTCTTTATTCGTTACTAGAAGCTGATCGGGTCCCTAAAATACCATCGTGAAACTGTTCATCTCTTTATTGCCGTTGGATCTCAACTTTCATCTCGTTTTTGCCACCCTCGTCGATCCACCATGTGTTGACTGTCACATTGTGTGTGAAAAGACATATTTGCCCTTTGCATTTTATATGTTAAATAGCTCAATGATTACTTCTAACTAACCTCTAATTACTTTATTTGTCCACTAATTAACAACACTGATAATGCAAATTGCTAATCGAAACTCTATTACTAATTAACCTACTAATTATTCTAGATTAGTCACTTAATTAGGTGGGCCCACATATCATACACAGGGAAACCAGACACACACACAGAGAGAGGGAGGGGAAGCAGAGAAAACAGGGGAGCAGGGGCGGCGGCTATGGTGGGGCTCGACGCCGGCGGAGGAGGTCACGGCGGTGGCCGTGGATGGGAAACAATGGAACAGAGTAAGGGAGGTGATCTGATGGGTGGTGGTGTCATGGCCCGAAGTGGTTGGTGGCGGTCGGGCGGTGGTGCACGGCAATCAAGATGGGGGAAGAAACGGGACGACGACACTGGAAAGAAGAGGGGACGGGGTGCGATGGTAGAGAGGAGGTGAGGAACTCACCGGTGGTCGATAGCGATAGTGAGGAGCCGAGGCGGGCTGGCATCGTGAGCCATGGGCGGTACGGACGAGGTCAATGGGGAGGCGGTGACCTAGGGGAAGACGACCCGATTTAGTGGCAGGGAAAGATTTTGGAAGGTGAGGGAATGCTTCGGGTGAGAGGAATCGAGGGGGAGCTCACTGGGGGAGAAATGGCGACGGCGACAAGGCCTTTCGGCTGGAATTAGGGAAGAAGACAGCGACGTGGTGCTCTGGTGGATGAAAACCACAATCGGTCACCTCTGCCCTCCTGTTCGCTGGCTGGCGTGGCCGTCTTGCTCTCTCTCTTCTCTGTCAGACCGCTTACATCCCAGCCCGGCCGAGGCGACACAGGTGGTTGAGGTGGATGCCAGAGGTGGTGGCGGTTGTTGGGGTGCAAGTGAGACTGGAGGCGGCACAGGCGGTGTGGGAGGTGGCGTAGGGCGGCGGCGGTCTTGTGAGAGGGCGCGGAGGCGAAGGGGTGGCGTGGGCAAGAGCAGAGTGGCGCGGTAGGAGCGGAGGGGCGACGCGAGCGGGGAGGCCAGGTGGCGTGGCAGGAGCAGGGGGAGGTCGGGGCATGAAGAAAGAGGAAAAGGAAGAGTGGGTGAGAAGGAAGAAGAAGAAGACGACGAGTAGGGTGGATATTTTGATTTTTTTTCTGTGGTTAACGGCAGCCAGATGTAACGACACTAACATGAGTGGCAAAAAATGAATGAAAATTGAGAACTAATGGCAATGAAGGGAAGAGCAATTCAACGATGATATTTTAAAAATGCGGCCAACTTCCAATAACAAATAAAGAATTAATCCTTCTTCTTTCTACAGTGTCTCACGACGATTCCTTTTCCTTCCCTTTCTCCTCCCTCTCGTTCTACTTTATTGTGGCTAATTTTTAATTAATTCTTGGGAAATGGATCCTCTGTATTGAAGGTCTCAATACAGAGGATCTATAGTACTCAACATTAGGAGACGATTTCCACCATCCGATAAAAAAACGATAAAAAAGCGGAGGTCCAGATTAAAAGCCATAGTGTTTTGCTTATTTCACTACAGTATCGATACAATGGATATCTCAGTGCTTCTACAGCTCCACTGCCGAACACTACTCACGCATGCGCAAATCACTGTTCATACACTGCGGATCTAGATCCTTAATCTTGTGCTCTCCAATGGAACTTTGACCATGCATGGCACACCCTGAGCTGGGGATTGAACAGACGGTGAGCATCACGCATCTAGTAGTTGAACACTAGTATCTGCAAAATCACTTAAACCAAATAATCTAACTGCAAGCATGAGGAGGAAATGGCATGTATTGCACCGGATTAAATTAAATTTAGGGCAGGCAGGCCCAACCACTAGCTGGACCAGCACCTAATTTGCTTAACCATTGCTTCCTCTTCACCAAAGAAACTTCTGAAACCTCCCTTTCAGCCAGCGTTTGGTCCTTCTCTTTCGATGCTCCTCTGTGCAGTAGGATTTTTTTTCAGCATGTAAAACTTACATGCCAATGTTTTTTTAGAACAATTACATGCCAATAAATCGGGCGTGTGTATGAGCAATGCACAGTGGGACACAGCGGTAGTACTATACGCGTGTGTGGACAAGGTACAGACTTTGGACTTTGCCGGCCGGTATGCAACACATGCATTCATCGCGGAGTTGATGGATTTATGTGACGCGTAAGCGTGTAACGTGTTTGTACCCGTGCTGGTTGATCTTTTTTTTCGATGTGATCGACTTGGAGGCATGATCCGAGAAGCTTCAAGCAATCGAACACGTACCATCTAGCTGCTCGTATAAATATAACTAGACAGCGCCGCGCCTGGCGGATCTCTTGAGGTTATGGGAGCTCAGCTGAACATTCATATTTTTTTAAACAAATATCTGATATGTAACAGATATATTAGATGCATATGTTATTAGTTAGCTCAAAACTATATTTTGTGTCTGTAAATGAATTTAGCCCGTACTCTCCATATAACATATTAGACTCATTTTCCTTCCTATTTTAGCCCCACCAAACCCTAACCTCTATTCTCTCCGGCCTCCAAGTGGCAAATGAGCGGAGGCATGGGCTACGAAGGCAAGCGACAGTCGATGGACATGCCGCTACGACGCGACGGCAAGTAGGCGTGATGCGGCGCAGGGCGAGCGAGCGACAGCGCACCTGTGCGGGCGAACAGAGATGCGACGCGAGCAAGTGAGTGGTAGCGCGATAAACAGGGAGGAAGGGAGCGGACGACACCAAGGGAGCAACACAGTGGCCGGGAGGGAGCGTGGCGGCGGGAAGGAAGCAGTATATTCAGCTCACCGTCATCGTCCTCTCTCTAGATCTAAGTGTGTTCTGCGCACTCTAATTCTTCTCCCCGGCTCTGCTCCGCTCTAGCTCCAATTCTTTCTGGAGTCTAAGCTTCTTCCTTTGTTTTCTTGGTTCTTTCCAATGGATGTTGTACAAAAATACAATCTTTGCCTTGGGCAATGAACAGATACTTGGACCCTTGTTACATATGTTTACATGCTAATTTTTGCTCTATGGAAGGAACATTCTTAGATGAGGTTCCTACTAATGGGAAAAAAAAGCAAAAAAGAGCATGATCAACAAGGTATGCATCTGTCAAAAAAATTGAAAAAGAAGGCAGGAGCTCTACCGATCACTATTAGAGGAAGAAAATAAGTTTTAGCAGCCTGACTGCTATAACGTGGAACAAAAAAAAAGTGAGAAAACAACAACGACCAATACCAAGCATAAGTTTTTTTTTTTGAAAAGAAGACATGACATCTACCGATCACTACTAGAGGAACAAAATAAGATTTAGCGGTATAACTGGTACAGCCCAGAACAGAAAAATAGAGAAAACAACAATGGTCAAACACCAAACACAAGTCTTAGCCGCACGCTGCAACAACAGCATAACTCAGCAAAATAAGAAGCCTAGAGCAAAAATAGCTCTATTCCTAGTTTCCACCTCCTCAACTATCATTAATATCTATAATTTGCTGTTTAATTCATGCCATTATGCTTGCCTTATATCGTCCAATTCCTCATATGAAATCATTAGTTTCTATATTTTTTGTATTTTGTTATATATACGCGTATCGTCGTATCAGTGTTTTTGGGGCAAATGATATCTCACGGTATCAGCGTATTGGTATCGGCATATCTGGGCAACCTAGCTTTTAAGTCCGAAAATCCATCCTAAAAATCCTGGGTCCGCCTGCGTCTGTTTAATTATCTTGGAGAGAGAACGAAGGCTAGGACGAAGCCAACGTTAGTCCGATGAGTCACACGGTAATCGTAGAAGTATAGGCATTTTTAGTTTAAACGTAGGATATATATATTGTGGAGATTTGGATCCTTAGACTTAGCGAAGCAAAGTCACGATGCAACAGTGCCATGACTAAGGGAATCTCAATTCATATAGTGGGTATGTGCTAGTTGTTTTTGCTGTGTAGTACGACTCAGAAGAATGATGTGTACGATATATTCAGGCACGGTAATTCTGAAGGTGAGTAGAAGGAAAACTGTAATAGTTCAGGTCCAATTATACTTAGGATAAGGGAAAGTTGCGCTGGCATATGCAAAATAGTTTTCATGTCTTATAGATTTATATTTACTTAGGATGCTATTCAGGTTGAAGCAAACTATAAATGAATAAGCAAAAAAAAAATGGATATAGATAGATAGTGAATACCACCATCGTCATGACTCCATATATGCAATACAAATGAGGAGGACGGTGTGGGGGCACACCAGCGGCATTTTTACATGGGAAGGAGGGGAACAGATGAAGCAATGGCGGCGACGCCCGGGCGAAGGGGAGCGGGACGGAGAGGAGAACAGGAGTACCACCTTGAGAGGTCCGCGAGGTGACCAAGGCCCAATTTCCTGGCGCTGCAAGGGATGAGGCGAAGTGAGGCGGGAGGAGGGAGCGACGACGGTGCGGACGGTGTGGGAGAAGATGGGGAGGAGGCATGGCGATGCGAGAGGAGGGAGCAGCGGTGGCACGGACGGCGTGGGAGGAGATGGGGACGGGAGGGCGAGTGGGGCGGTGGCGGCTAGGGCGAGAGTGGCGACCTCTAGGGGGATTAGGAGGGGTAACCCTAGGGTTAGGGACGCAGAGATGGGGAGGATGGAGCTAGACCGTCCGTGGCAAAGCTACGATCCAACGACTCTGCACCCGTTCGATTACAACCATACGATCGCGATCCGACGGTTGCTCAGAGGTCTCGTCGTTTCCTTCCGCTTTAAGGAAGAAGAACATGTAATCTATACTTACAACAACATCATGCCCATTGAGATGGAATAACTCATCAATGGTGGCTTTTGTACCTATTTCGTTCCTTGGCATACCACCATGTAATCCTATGAGGCATGCCACTAAAGAGGAAATGTGATAAGCATCAAGCATTTTTTTGGTACGCATTAATAAATAGCACTACATGAGCATACATGTTCGAAGTGCAGTAATGTCTGGTATAGGACTGTCGACGATCTTACAAAAATATAGAGGAAAATGACACAGATCTCCTGGGAGAGAATGGGGCTGCTCTTTATTAATACGAACTAGATGTTTACAGGGGGGTATCTACCATTCAATTGGGGACTAATCCTAATTACACCAAATATGACTTCTGCTATGCTAATCAATCAGACTTAAAACATGAGTATAAGGCTGATTACGTTGCTTTAATCTGATACAGGACGATCAGATCTCCCTTTTTCTTCTCGTCTTCACTCCATCCTTATATAGTTTCTGAAAGGGCAGCAGTTGCTCCTGGAAAAGGCGTCCTTTGCGAAGCATTGCGACTGGTCGGAGCGAGACGACTGTTGATAAAGTATCAACTGCTCTGCGGTTAAGTGACTGTGAGACACACAACCGCGCGGTGATTGTTGTCAGTGTCTTAGGATTATTTAACGTCGTGTGGTATGGAATATACAGCACGTGTTCCATTCATCACACGGTAAATAATATACCTGGAATTAGATCCAGATAGCAGTTCGTATCTTTTCCGAGCAGCTACCTGGTCGGAGACTAGGCACAGGACCTTGTTCGATTAGGGTACCAATTGTATAACCTCTAGAATCCTCACGACCAGTGAGGTCGTTAGCCTTAGGGGTTACGACCATGAAGACGTATGGTCTTTTATTACGTATTAATGTAATACATAGAGGTTTTAATCCTCATCAAGGACCATTAGGATACCATTGGCAAATTGTGCTTCACTGAACCGATAACTTTCCTAATAATGAAAGAACAGAAACAATACGAGTAAAAATGTTAGGAAGTACAACTGCACCTAGGTGACAGGAAAGGGAGAGTTGTAATTTATACGTAAACATCCATAATTTATACGTAAAACAAAAATTATCTTGGAACCCAGTGTGTTACCATGAAAGGGGTGATGGATATAAATCTTGTATACCATGGGAGCGCTAGTGACGCAACAATCTCTGCTTGATATTGATGACTCTTGAAAGTCCAGCTAGCACAGCAACAAAAGAATCTTGCAAGTTGAATTTTACGTATTCAGTTTCACCAATAAGATACGGAGATTTGCTTCACATCAGAAATTACACAAAAAAAATCATCGGAAAGAGGTCTAAGAAGACTTTTGGGAAAACATCAACGTTTGTTGGCTTATTTGGCAAAGAAAATCATAGTACGTTATAAGAAACTAATCAGTCATTTTTTCCGTATTTTATTAGTAGCCTTATATTTGGCTTAGATTTTTCATTTTGATGAACCTCGTTCTGAGGATTTCATGAAACAATTCATTTATTTTGTAGAGAGCACACAATTTGTATCAAGAACAATGCACACAACTTAAAAAACAAATAAGAAAATGCAATATAAGCTACTGTAATCTGCCTACTTTCTTGAAGTTATAAGACAAAGAATATTGTAAGCTACAATATTGCATGAGGTTCATAATGAGAAAATGTAAACTCTCATGTAGTCCAATTCAAACTATATTGTTCATAAAGAAGTAGAAAGGAATTGTTAGAGGCCAAACAAAATGGAACAAAATAGTAGGGGAAAACTTTCAAACCAGTTATGCCAATAGTTAACCCAATGCAGTTGAAGAGATGACGCTCCAGTTTGATGAGGGTAAATAATTAAATACGCAACTCACTAAATCAGCATATATTGGTTCTATCTAATATGTACAATCTAAGCGTGAAAAAACATGATAGATGAGTTAAAATAACAAGAAAGATAGGTATCTAGAGTGATAGACTTCCATTATGTTAAACTCTTACATGCTCTATTCTATAGAAAACACTGGTTACATAGGCCAATGATGTCAACATATCTAGTTCATTTGATGTTTTCCACTTCAATTTTGGCATCACATGGACCTGAGAAATGAGGTACCATAGAAATATATTAGTACTTGATAAGGACATTAAGCAAAGATGTATATGTACATTGTTCGCACCAACATCGAAAGCTTGGTGATTGCCGAAGCGATAGACATCTATAAGAACTCTCGGGAAAGAGGAAGAAGGGGGCTCATGACATTTAAAGTATAGTTTAAATAACGGAGGGATCCAAATATGTCAAAATACTTTAAATATATACTTATCCATAATGCAAGGTGCATAGTTCAAGAAGCTTACAAACCATGGATGAGGATGATGTACTCTGAGAGGGTCAATCAAGAACAAGAAAGCACCACTTTGAATTGTTTACATGAATGTGCACAGGTTACACGCCGAGGTAAAAAAGGAATTTGATAACTTAAAAAACAGGCAGTAGTGCATTACATCAAAACACTATCAAATGCAACACGAATCAGTATCAAAACCAAGGGAAACCATGTGAATATATTTCCATGACTACTCAAGAACAACAGAGTGAATATATGCAAGACATAAATGAAATGATGAATTCAACTAAAAAGTTGCTCAGGTTCTTGCTCTCCACCTCTATGTCCTTGGATCCAATCTACTTTCAATCAAGAAACCACCCATTAGGCTGCCAACTGCAACTCAAGAAAAGGGAATAATTCTTGGCAATTTTGATTCACAGACTAAATAACTACTCACCTCTAAATTCTTTTTGCCCTCCACCTCCATCTCCTGCCTAATGCCCTCGATCCAACCTATGAAATAACAACAGACACAATCACACACACGAAACAAGAAGAGAAAAATCACTGAAGCCAAGATGAGAGCATGAATCCAATCCAACCCACCTTAGGAAATTGCATAGACGATTCGGCACTGAGCAGCATAATTTGAATGGACGAATCAAGAACTGACGTAGAAAAATCCAACACCACCACCACCTGCAAGAACAAATCGAAATCAAATCACCAACAAACAGATGCAGGGATTGGATTCTCGATGAGCAACAAAATAGGAGGCACGCGCACCTATCGGATCTGGCCAGCCAAGGGTGGAAGAAGTGACGGCACGCCATAGGGAGGTGGGGAGGCGCTTGAGCAGAGGCTGCGGTGCCATAACAGAGAGGAGCCAAGGTGGGAGGGCAATGACCTTAAGTGGGCAAGACGCCAGAGGTGGGGTGGGAGGCGACGCTTGACTATAGAGGAGCGGGAGAGAAGGGGCAGCGGCCTCGGCCGGCGGGCGTAGGGAGACGGGAGGCACCCTGACCAGGGGCGGCGGTGGCGGCTGTGTGGAGCCATGGATTGGAGCAAGCGCATGGGAGGACATGGCGTCAGCGAGCACTAAGGGAAGAGGCGAAAGTGGGGGATCAGAGGGAGGCTAGGGCTTTGGTGGGAGTAGAGACACGACATAGGAGGAGACGAGGAGGAGGCATGGCCAGGGTGGTCCATGGGGGTGGTGGTGCATGGGAGCTGGAGGGCGAAGGGCAAGGCTGAAGCGGAGATAGGGAGGAGGCGAGGCAAGGCGTCGTGTGGGTGGGGATGACGACAGCAGGGAGGAGGCAGCAACCTCGGGGGGGGGGGATCGGGAGGGGCGGCACTGGTGGAGAAGAGCAGCGGAGGAGGGAGAGGAAGGGGACAGGAGGTGGAGGGGAAAAGGAGATAGGGGAGGCGGCGATTGCTGGGGGGTAACCCTAGGCGGCGAATGTGGGAACGAGGCGGACGGATCTAGGCCATCCGTTCCAAAGACGCGACCCTATGGCTGTGCGTTCGCTCGATCCCAGCCATACGATCACGATCTGATGGCTGTCGGTCGCCGGGGACCTCGATGTGATTTGGAAAAGCGCAGGGGCCTTTTCGTAAAAAAACCAACGTGGATGGTCTGGGAGGCTGGCGATCTCTTCCATTGTAAGACAGAGAATACTAGCCGACTGGCCCGCACAATTACGCGGTGTGATAGTATAGTATAACTTTACACAATTCTAAATTTTGAAATTTATATTTTGCATTGCAAACTTGAATTTGGGATGTTTAATTTCATATTTAATTAGGAAATCCTATTTTGAGATCTTTGTCCTTCTGATTGAAAAAGAGGATCGGGATGTGGGTCCACCGAGCAAATTTACACCGTCGAGACTCAACCTTTCAATTAAACATAGTGCTGCCTATTTTTTTTGTCAAATTAATATATATAGAAAAATAGTATGATACTCTTGGGAGTACGTACTCCTATTTCTCATATACCACTTAAATCGTATGATGATACATCTTTATCTACTTGACCATACTCCAATAATGATTATAAGATACCCAAAGTGAGTTCCATGAAAAATTTCATTAAAATCAACTTCTTATAAATTTTTTGTGTATATACTTCTTTTATATATGAAAAATGGTATATAGCAAAAATAAAGGGTTCCAATGTTTTTTTTAATCAAGTCGCATTGAAATATCTTATAATTGGTATTTAAGTATATTGAAAGTGATAAAGAAGTATAATATGTCATTTTAAGTGGTATATTGGAAATGGGAGTATGTTTGATGTTTTTAATATCTTTTTCAATTAATACATCTCTAATACAATTATCAAATCTAAGCACTTAAAGTTAGGGTCTACCAATTTAAAGATCGGATGTTTTTCCATGAGAATTTCAAGCATATTTCTTTTTTTCTTAGCACCTATAAAAGTAAAAAGTATGTCATCGACTTTTAATATATATAATAGATCTAACAGATCCACATGTCATGATCTTGGTAATTCTTCATGACTTATTTCTTGAAGATCAATTCTCTAGGGCTTGTTGGGAGGAGAGGCTTTGATACGTGAGAGCATGCGCAATGTGAGTTTGAAAGGGGACTTAGAGGAGACATAAGAGGATGAATGGAGTGTTGAGAAACCATTGTTGGCGAGTCCAGTTCGAACGATCACCTTGTAGACAAACGTAGACTCACATCAAACAATGCAAGTACAAATAGTAGATTGAACACACAGAGAGACAAAGGTGTAGGAGGTATTCTTCTTGTTTATTCCTTCATCAAGTGATCAACCTTTTACAATGGCTAGTACCCCCTATTTATAGTCTAGAGACCCTGCTAGGATTTGGATGGGGCGCCCACCCATGGGCCGGCTGCTGGGCCAAGCCCATGGTTTCCCAACACCCCCCTTGGGCACCCATCCTCATATGTTTGTGCCTCATCAAAACTCCATAAAAACCCGGTGAGAAAAATCTGGAAAAAGAGTACATGATACATGTTCTTCTGTATTGCACGAATTGCCTCATTAAAAATCTTAGCCGAGAAACTTCAATTAAACTCGTTAAGGGAAAAAGAGTACAATCCACCCAATTCATTTAATCTCTAGGATTTATTCTTTGAGTACTCGATCTTCGTGATCAAGTTTCAATAACGAGTTCGTGAAGATTCTCCCCTTGGATTCTGCACTTCTCTAAGTCTCATCACTCCAATTCCACGTATGCATCTTTCAAAGCTAGATGCTGGAACTGACTGAGCGAATAAATCTACAAGATTTTCACATGATTTAGTATGCAGTACTTTAATTTCATCCATTTTTTTGTAATTCATGAGCATAGAAGAACTTGGGGTTGATATGCTTTCTGAGATAACTCTTCACATAACCTATATGCACTTGTGCAACACAAGCTTCAATATATTCATAGATAATAGTGAGGGTTTGCGCGGTATTCAATCCACATGACTACTGGATGTGGTGAGTCATCCACCGAAGCCAAGCACATTCTCGTGAGACCTCATACAGTGCTATTATTTTTGAGTGGTTCGTCAAAGTCCATACAAGACATTGCTTAGACGATTTTCATGAAATTGCAGTTTCGCCACATAGGAATACATAACCTATTTGCGACTTGGCTGTATACGGGTCCGGCAGGTACCGGGCATCTATATAGCCATTCATAGATAGGTCTTGGTTCTTTCTGTAGAATAGACCAAGGTCTTTGCTTCATTGGAGGTATCAGAAAATGTCCTTCATTCCCTGCTAATGCCTTTGGTAGGTTCTACACTATACCTTACTAATAGGTTTACGGCAAATGCATTGTCCAGTCTAGTACAGTTTGCTAAATACATGAGTGCTCCTATTGCACTTAAGTATGGGAATTCCGATCCTAGGACTTCCTCCCCTTGTTCTCTAGGTCCGTACGGATCCTTGTCTTGCTGCAAAGATCTTCCGACCATTAGCACTTTCGAAGGGTATGCCTTTTCAATGCCGAACCTTTCTAACACATTTTGAGTATAGGCTGACTGATGCACTAGTATCCCTTCAGGGGCATGCTCAAGCTGTAAGCCTAGGCAATATTTTGTTTTACCCAAATCTTTCATTTCGAACACCGACTCCAGGTAAGAACTTGCTTTCTTAATATCCTCTAGGGTTTCGATGATATTCAGATCATCTACATACACTGAGATTATACAAAATCCATCCTGAGATCGTCGTATAAATACACAGGGACAATTCTCATTGTTCGTGTAGCTTTTCTTGCATAGAAAGTCGCTTCAAGCGATTATGTCACATCCTGCCTGATTGCTTAAGTCCGTACAATGACTTTCTGAGTTCCACACTGTACAAATTTCTATTTTCTCTGTCTTAATTCGGGACAGGGATACATTTAGGTACCTTCATATAAACGTCTGAATCCAAATTTTCATAAAGGTATGCAGTTACCACATCCATCAATTTTATTTCTAAATTCAAGTTAACTGCCATTGAGATTAAATATCTAAAGATAGCTTTGCCCATGATCGAGGAATAGGTTTCTTCGTAATCAACTCCTGGACGTTGAGTGAAACCTTGTGCAACGAGTCTTGCTTATTTTTATTTCTCTTTCGAACAAATACCTACTTATGCCCTACGGGGTGCATATGGGGAGGTGTGCGGCTTACATGCCCAAACACTTCTCTTTTATTCAGAGACAATAATTTTGTTTCTATTGCCTTCTTTCAATATGCTTAATCTGATCTTTCCTTAATTCAGCGAGCGATGTAGGCTCTAGATGAAGATCAATGATTATGGCAATTTCTTTGCAAAGTAAATGTCGACATTGGCTGTTGTCTTATTCATAGATTCTCCCGTGGTCATAAAGTTTATATCTATTTCTTTATGAGGTGATTCTTCTAATGCTTCTACTTGCTTAGCGCTGCTTCCAATTATGAGGGCAAGTCCCTTTAGTTTTCCAACTCCGATGTGTGTGTGCACATCCATACTGGTATCTCCCTCTGTGGGAATGTTCAAATCCGGTATGCCTTTCCTGAAGGTTTTATACTGGTGCCAGGTTTTAACTGGCTCCCCTTCTAGTTCTGGGAAACTTCAGTGATCGGCTGTGACAAGTCCTTCTTATCTTTTTTCACCAGGCGTTCCCGGTTACTTGGGATTCAAGGGGCCAGAGTTCTCGTCCTTTTCTGAGGCCTTAGGACGGTATTAGGGATACCTTTATCGGTATTTCAACACTCTTCGGTGCATTGTGTGTAGGTACATGCGACTTGGTCACGCTCTTTAAATCACTAAAGTGGTCAGACAGTTGATTCGCTAATGCTTGCAAGTCAATCATCTTCTGGACTTCAATTGTCTTCTGGACATCTCTATTTGCTTCACTAGTGCGCTGGTCATATCCATGGACTTCAATTATCTTCTGGACTTCAATTGCCTTCTGGACTTCCTGTGGCTTGCCACGTTATTTCCCGACATTTTTCATCAAGGGCTTGATTTCCTTCCCCTAATGACGGGAAACTTTCCTCATCAAATATGCTATCAGCGAAGTAGGCGGTATGCAAATCTCCAGTCATAGGATCCAAACACCTGATTATGGATGTTGTCTCATAACCAACGTATATCCCAGACTTTTGGAGAGGACCCATTGTAGTTTGCTGCGGTGGTGGTATAGGTACATAAACCTTGCAACCAAATATGCGAAGATGAGAAATTTTCGGTGCTGACCCTTGTGCTAGTTGCATAGGTGAATGGATGTTATATGCCGGTGGTCTAAAATTGATGAGAGTTGTTGTGTGCAGGACTGCGTGTCTCCAACATGTAGTTGATAAATTACAATTATGCAAAATATGTTAGTCCATTCTGGGTGTGGACATGCAGTACGAATGCTCAACTTTAATTCCCATTTCCATGCAATAATCATCAAATGCCTTTGAAGTAACTTCTCTGGTGTTGTCCATTCTGATGGACTTCACATGATGATCTGACAAATTATTTTTTCAATTTTAATTATCTGCGAGATTAGCTTTGCAAAAACATAGTTTCTCATAGACAATAAGTATACGTGCGACCATTTTGAGGAAGCATCGATGAGCACCATAAAATACCTAAATGACCCTGACAGGGGCTGTATAGGACAGCAAATGTGTCCCTAGATACGGTCCAGAAATGCAGGGACTTCATCCTGCGCTTTTAGAGCAGAAGATCTAGTAATTAATTTCCAGGTGGCACATGCGGGGCACACAAAATCTTCTTGATTTGGGAAATTCGTTACATCGATATTATGTCCCTGTGAATTGTTAATTATAATTCTCATCATCCTAAGACCTGGGTGGCTTAATCTATCATGCTAGAGGCAGAAAAATTCAGAGTTTCTAAATATGGTTTTCAGGGCAGTATAGGCTGTGAGTGCCTTAATATTAGTGTAGTATAGCCCAGTTTCATATGAAGGGAGTCGTTCTAATACCTTTTTTTCTACTTTCTTCACGCTTTGTAATGAGCAGATATTTCTTACCATACTCTTCTTCAGTCTCTACGTGGAAATTGTTAGCGTGGATATCCTTGAGAGTTCCAGTCGATTCTGGGTACAATAAGGCTTCTTTAATGACCAAAGTTATGCCCATCGGGAGTATAATTGTGGTCTTTCCTAAGCCTATTATACAAGCATCGCTGCCTGCAATTGTCGTAAGACTACCAGCATTCTTGGTGATCGACTGAAATGATTTCGTTCCTCTCAAGATGATATTTTTCCTCTATAGGACGCCACACGTGTTCTGATACTTCAGATACCATAACATAACTTGCTATTATAAATATAGGAATATAAGATTTGTCATAACAATTTAACGCTTTTGCTCTTATAGAGCTTACAACAATTATTCAAATAATAAAATAATTCAATGTTTCCTCACAACCACAAACTGCAAGTGGCTAAAAAAAAGATCTAAGTGCAATACATGCACTAGATCAAATCGGCGAAGTACTCAGAAACTTCTGCCTCAATCTACTCCATGGCGATCTTCTCCTCTTGGGCAATTACACTACGGCCGCTGCGATGTGCAAAAGGAGGGGTGATAGGGGCTGCTACTGGGTTATCCACATCCATGAGTGCAACTAATAGCTGTGGATCCTCCGTGCCTGCAATGGCGAGGTGTGCCCCATACTGTCCTTTGTCATTCTTCTTATACTGGAAAGCATCAATAACGTGTGACCCACGACCTTACCCTTCTGTCCCTCTCCTTCGTGAGAGGCTTCATCACCTTGTAGCTTCTAGCACGGCTTCATGGCCAACATTGCTACTAGACGGCTGTGAGATGTAGTTCTTCCTTCAAATATCATCTTGAGCTTCTGTAACTTGCATGATGTCAATCAATTCGGCACACTCCTTGTAGTCGTCTTGACGGTAGTTGCGTGCGGATTGCACCGCATTCGGATGAAAGGTAAAGAGAGCCTTCTCAATCTTTTGCTCATCCGTGATGACCTTACCACAGAATGGAAGACTGGTACAAATTCTGGCCATGCTGAGGCCAGCTCTTCGGACTCCCGGTTCGTGATGCCAATCATCTCCATATTTATGTAAAGAGTGCATAATATTACTACTGGTAATTTGCATAAAATAGTTGTAAAATTCTCATAATTCTCTTCAAATTCCCAGTTCATGATCCCGTATTTTTGTATGTATTTTTCATGATTTATTGCTATTTTCAATGATTAAAAGCAATATAAATAATCACATATAATCAAAACAGTAAATGCAGTATATAAATTGCATAGAAATAATATTAACAAAGTTAAACATGCTTCAAATGCTGAAAATGATTCAAAAATTGAATTCCCAAGGCCCTTTTCTGCTGGAATATGAATTTTGGAGAATTCTGCAATTTTCAGGGGCTAAACCTTCAATTAGGAGAAATTTCCGTACAACTTTTTAATTTCTGAGGGGTTATTCTGCAAGAATTTCTTTCCCAAAATATTTCCTCGTAATTTTCAGAACTTCGAGGGTTTATTTGCAAATTTTTGAGATTTTTCTTGGGATGTAGGCTGGGCCGGCCCATTTGGCCTACTATGGCCCAGTCGGGTGGTGAAACCCTAGCGCCATTAGGGTGGTGGAGGCGCTTGTTACGCGAGGGCGCCCTGAGGCGCTAGCGGCGCAAAGAGCGAGCGTCGACAGTCTTGCGAGGAGAGGCAGCGTGCGGAGGGCACGCATAGTTTGGCCAGAAACCGCGCGGCGGCGTCTCGGTGGTGCTTACGGAGCGGCACAAGATAGTCGGCGTGGTGGCGCGCCTCATGTAGGAGGCGAGCACGCATGGCTGGCGGCGGCGCATATCACGCGTGCAGGCACGATTCCGAGTTGATGCGGATCGGATTCGATGGCGCGGCTTCGAGCTTGCGATGATGGAGGATATAGGGGTTGCGCGATGGTGCGTCTGTGAGACGACCGCGTGCAGGGGTGGCGCCGTGCAGTGGCAGGCAGGCGGCACCATGCGGGGCGGCGTGGCACGACACAGCCACCAAGGCTCATGCATGAATAGAAGCACAGGCTGCCATCATCTCACGCATGCACTCCAAAGCTCATAGCAATTCTCTATGGCAGCCTAGCAATAAACAAAACCGAAAACTTACTTCCTGCCGAAGACAATGCGGTGTACAGCCGCACCAAAAACCTCTCATCAATGCAAGGCATTGATTATAGACCTAGTGTGTTCAGTATACAACAATGGCGACCATGCATGTGTAGCGGCCCGATGCGTGCGGGGCAATGGCGGCGACGTTCGATGCATGTATGTGTGCGCGGCCGTCGGGAGGCAAAGAAGACGACGGGCGTGAAAGTGCGACAGCGCGGATCAGACGGGCCAGCGGTGTGGCGTGTTCAGCACGACGCAATGGCCGGCCGAGCATGGCGGCGGTGGCGGCTTCAGTTCGGGATGGCGTGGCTCGTACGTGGCCATGGCTTTGTCTTGGTATGCGATGGCGGAGACGCCACATGTGATTTTTTTTCTTTCTCTGTGCATCAATGAACAATGCAATCATCATCTACTTTTTTTCATGTAATCTACCGATCGGCTTGGCCGGCGACTTCAAGTCAGCTCGCGGTAGATTAGAGTAGATTTGCAATCTACAATCTACAGTGCAATCGATATATACTCCTTCATGCAACCTACTGATCTGCATTGTGCCGATGACTTCAAGTTAGCTCGCGGTAGATTAGAGCGGATTTGCATCGTAGGAAATAATCTAGAAAGCCAAATTTATGGAATTGAAAGCGATTCGATCTACGAGCGTCGTGCTTCGACGGTTACCTTTCGATCCGAGTAGAGTAGGCCTAGGGGTAGGCTGGAGTCGATCGTGCTGATAACGTGTTGAGGAACTATCGCTGGTGAGTCTAGTCTGAACGATCACCTCATAGACAAACTTAAAATCATATCAAACAATGCAAGAACAATAGTAGATTGAACACACAGAGAGATAAATGTGTAGTGGGTATTCTTCTTTTTTATTCCTTCATCAATCGATCAACCTTTTACAATAACTAGCACCCCTATTTACAGTCTAGAGACCTTACTAGGATTTGGATGGGGGCGCCCACCCATAGACCGGCTGCTGGACCAAGCCCATGGTTTCCCAATAGGGAGGACTACACATTGCAACAAAATAGAGAGGAGGGCCTTAGGATGGTATCGGGTCCTCCCTAGGTACCGGTTCCTGGGAGGCAAGCAAGAGGAGAGAGAAGAGGATGAAGCATTGTCAAGAGGAGGGAGAAGGGGTTCTACTTGCTACTATCCTTGTTTTTTATTTGAGTGTGGGTCCTACCAATAGGTACTAAACATTGTGAATTTTTTTGCTAAGTTAGACCCCCTCACATGTGTCACTTTAAGATCTCTTAAAGGGGTCCATACACTGCGCATGCTCTGATAGCATATCTCAACCAGCAAACTGGTCGGGAGACATGACAGTATTCCACGTGACTAAACGTGAGAGTGGTTATTGACGTATCTAGCAACTTATGACAGTTGGTTAATAGATGTAACGGTTCGAGACTCAACAGAGGAACACGGTTGAAAATACGAGGCGTCTTTAGGATGGTAGGAACAAGTTAGGTGATCGAAATGAAGAGGGAGCTAGCGAACGATCGAGAGTCAGGTCAGGTGAAGATCAGCAAGAGTTGAGTTGAGTTTTACTGCTAGCCACTGGTACCGGCCGCATGGGCGAACCCTCAAGAGGTCATGGGTGTTCAACCGAACACCCATTTTTTGCTGTAAAATATCTGGTATATAATAGGTATATTAGATGTATATATTATTAGTTAGGTCAAAACAATATATTTTATGTCCGCAGATGAATCCAGTTCGCACTTCTCATAGAACACATTAGGACTATTTTTCTTCCTACTTTAACCCACTAAACCCTAACCTCTATTCTCTCTCTCATCCTGTGGATGTCTGTGTGTGTTTGGGGGGGGGGCTCTAGCCTTTAAGTGGCGAACGAGCGGAGGTGCGAGCTATGAAGGCGAGCGACGCTTAGTGGACACGATGCTACAACGTGTGGCCAAGAATATGAGGCGGCGTGCAACAACAAGACTTTGCGGACGAACAGAGATGCGATGCGAGCGAGTGAGTGGTAGCGCGACAAACGGGGAGGAAGGGAGCGGGTGGCACCAAGGGAGCAACGCGGTGGCCGGGAGGGAGCGTGGCGGCGGCAAGGGAGCAGTATATCCAGCTCACCGTTATCGTCCTATCTCTAGATCTAGGTGTGTTCTGCATACTCCACTTCTTCTCCCTGGCTCTGCTTCGCTTCAGCTCCGGTTCTTTCTGGAGTCTAACCTCTTCCTCTATTTTCTTGATTATTTCCAATGGATGTTGTACAAAAATACAATCTTTGTCTTGGGCAATGAACATATAGTTGAGCCTTTGTTACATATGTTTACATGCTAATTTTTGCTCTATTGAAGGAACATTCTTAGATGGGGTTCTTGCTGATGGGGAAAAAAAAGCAAAAAAGAGCAGGATCAGCAAGGTATGCATCTGTCAAAAAATTGAAAAAGAAGGCAGGAGCTCTACTGATCACTATTAGAGGAAGAAAAATAAGTTTTAGCGATCTAGCTGTTATAACCTAGAATAGAAAAAAAAATGAGAACAACAACGACCAAGACCAAGCATAAGCACAACTTTTTTTTTAAAAAAAAGACATGGTATTTACCGATCACTATTAGAGGAAGAAAATAAGATTTAGCAGTACAGCTGGTACAACCCAACACAGAAAAATAGAGAAAACAATAACGGTCAAGCACCAAGCACAAGTCTTTGCCGCACGCTGCAACAACAACATAACTCAGCAAAATAAAAAGCCTAGAGAAAAAATAGCTCTATTCCTAGTTTCCACCTCCTTAACTGTCATTGATATCTATAATTTGTTGTTTAATTAATGCCATTATGCTTGCCTTATATCGCCCAATTTCTCGTATGAAATCATTAATTAATTTCTATATATATTTTATATATACACGTATCATTATATCCATGTTTTGAAAAGAATAACATCTCACGATATTAACGTATTAGTATCAATATATCTAACCAATCTAGCTTTAAAGTCCAAACACCATCGTAGAGATCTTAGGTCCGTCGCTGGCCAGCCGGCCGGTGGTCGAGCACGTACGTAGTACGTTTAAGTCATAAAATACCAGTACTCTGCCCTCCAGTAGCAGTAGCAGTAGCAGTAGCAGTAGCAGCGCGTCTTCGTCGTCGTGGAAAGATGCAAACCGCTTGCCAAAAACCACATTAATTGTGGAACGTACAGCGTACTCCTCCCCAGCGCCAGTGCCAGTGCCTGTTTATTGGGAGCAAGCTCGAACCACTACTCCCACTAATTAATGGAGTTATTGGTTAGATTAATGGCCGGTCGATACAGTCAGATCAAATCAATACCAACATGTCTCCAACCTACTCATGCATACTCAGAGTACTATACTCTTGCTAATTAAGAGATAAGAGAAGAAGGGTAGGAATAATAACAGTAAAGTTTTTGTGGTGCTAATTAGAGCATCTACAATAATTTGATTTTTATCTTGTTACTAAAAGGAGAGAGGGTACTTAATCTAATAAAAAGAAACAAGTCTTTCAATAGATTGTTTATTGAGCTTGTGTCTAAGACTTTAATTGCTACAAATATGCATGACCCTTAATGATTAATAATAAAGTACAACTTTGTAGTCTACATGTTTTAGCTTATTTATCATATCAATAATGAAGTTGGGCTGCACAAATGATCTAGTGTATATTTTGCTATAAGACAGTGGGACCCACAAAACACGTTTTCAGGTAACAAGTCTCCAACAGAGTATTTGGTTGTTTCTTGTGTCTTGATATCAACAATTTGCTAGTTTCTTCATCTAGAAACAACCTCACGTTCTCTCATCCACATTACTTAAATGTTGATATAACAATATCTTAGTAACAGCTGACGTAAACTGTTATAGATGCTAGCTCTTAGTCAACTCGGATCACATGCCATAGTCAAGTCTATATACCTGTCACATTTTTGTTTTCTCTATCGATGCAATGCCGGTCTTGATTATTTGGCCCTGCCCTCCTTTTTTCTACGCGCGCGCTCTCTCTATATATATATAATATAATCCCATTTATTTTTTGGAAGAAAAAAAACAATTGGCTTGTCGTTTGATGGTGCTACTTGCATTAGTTAATTTTGTGATATTAATCGATATCACAAAGCGGTTTTTAAACACAACCGTCGTGAAGTATCACGACGGTTACAACAAGAACCGCGTGATATTAATTAGTATATTGAGCGGTTCTTAACAAATGCGTGATAATATGCTAGCTAGTTGTAGCAGTCGATCTTCCAACAACAACCGCGAGCTTAATTATAAATGACTTCTATTATCGAAATTGACGGCGGAGATCGAGCGAGCTAGCTAGCTTAGTACTCCCCAAAAATGTCGTGTTTAATCAGATCTACGGCTGGCCCAAGCCGAATGGCAATGCATGGAGCGTCTGATCTCTCTTTGACATGCAAGCAAGGCTCAATCATCGGCGAGTTTTCGTCTTGTATTTATATAAATGGGTGTCCTTTTTTTTTTTTGCAAAAATAGGCTCTATCTATATGACGGTGGCGACGGCCGAGAGTCTCTAGATCTGTTGGCGTTGGACACCCTTGGTCTTGTTCTCTTCGATGATGAGCTCGCTTAATGATGTTAATAGTCTTACACTTTGAAATTGAATTGATAATTAGATCACCAGTCTTATCTTTGAAATTGAATTGATAATTAGCTTTGAAATTGAATTGATAATTAGTTCATATTAATAGTGAGTTTCTCTCTCATTGGGCGTCGCTATGTTCAAGAATCATTTTTGGCATCATGTATTAGCAACCAACAATTCTTGAGCAAAAGCACTTGTGGTGAGTTTTTTCCGTAGTAGTGCTAGTTGTTTTTAATTAAAAAACTTGTATTTATATAAATGGGTGTCCTTGTTTTTTGGTTGCAAAAATCACTGGCGTTGCCACATGGTCACCATACGGTGAGTTTCTCTCTCGTACCTTTTTTAATTACACTTACCTAACGGCCGTCGTGCAGCAAGCCACTATAGCAGACGTTACCGTGCGGCATCGCACTATAGCATTTTCCCCCATTTTTGTTTTTTTAAATCATTTAAATATACTTTTGTGTATGAATTTTTAGATATAGCAAATGAGCTTAAAAATTATGTTTTTTTTGTGGAGCCTCCAAAAACAGTGTAATTGCTTGTGTAATTTTTTCAAAAAAAAATTTCGTTCTGAATTTTTCTCGAAAATTCGTTTAAGTATACTATTTGTAGGAATTTTTTAATATATAAAATAAGGTCCAAACATTATGAATTTTTCAAAGGCTCCTTACACAGTGAATTTCATATGTTCTGAAAAAGTCTCACAAATTAAGAGTTTAGGTCTCGAAAATTAGGGTTTTAGGTTTCAAAAATTAGGGCTTCCTGATTTCATGTGACTTGAAATGTGTGAAGTTTAGTACCACATGGACCACTTTAAATAAGAGACACTCATTAAGGGTTTAGACCAACGTCCGGCCTCCTCCTCCAAGACGTCTGTCGCTTGTCGCCGATACCCCCGCGTTGAAGAAGGCGCCTCGACGATGTCTCGGATGGGATGCGAAGGGCCTAGTGAACCATTTTATTTAGTTCCTATGTTGATTGATGGACAACGTAAAAGTGGGCAACTTTGATTGTGCCTTTGAGCTAATGGGTAAGATGATGCATGAAAACTTCATGGGACAGCGGCATGACAGAGTGTTTTTGCTATGCCGTGAACCCTCAGTGAACCTTTTGTTTCCCTTCCTAACAAATGACGGCATGATTTCATGTGATTTAGAATGTAAGAAGTTTAGTACCACATGAAATGACGACATGATTTCATGTTCACCCTAGATAAATAATAGTAGTAGTATTACTCCACCCTAGATAGTAATAGTAGTAGTATTACTCCAATCGAGCCCATATGAGGCCAACTTAACTCCTATAAAGCCTTAATTGTCAAAGTTTCCAACCCCTCATAGCAAACATAGAACTTCTTTTAACATCGTTGTAATAGTACACGACTAATATTACTAACTGTTTCACAAGGCATGCCATGGAGAATAGAATCGAGCATGAAGATAGTGGCACCCACGTTCCCACCTCTAGTGCTTGTCCCGCTGCATTTTGCGATGTTGCTATAGTACAGATTCGAAACAGGCCGGAATGTTTGCTAAAGATCTTGGGAATTCAAATTCCACCACTATTGCTATAGCAATCTTACTGGGTGAAGAACTAAAGACAGGGGTCACGTTATTCACTACTAAAATCTAAATAATAGTAGTACGATTAGTACAACTCGGAGCGAAAGAAAATAGTATAGTACCCAAAATCTAAATAATACAATACTACATAAAAGTCCTTCACAGACGTTCAAAAACGTCATCACGCGGTTTCTTGAGCCGTCGAGTTTATGGGTCGATGATGATACGAGGTCATGTCACGGTTTGAAACCGCTCAGAACAAACCGGTTTCACAACAAATGTCGTGATACATCCTGCATCGGTTTGTGGCTAAAAGCATGCGTGATGACTTTTTCTATAAAGCCACCAAGCAAGGATCTTGTGCTTGTGCCTTTAAAATATATATATATATATATATATATATATATATATATATCGCTCGAAAGCGTCAGGACATCCAATTACTTGGTTGCTAAATACATGATGCCACTTCCCAGTCGGAGTACCTGTGCAGTATGAACTTGGGTTTAATGACTATAACAACATATATGAGTAGGTTCTACTAATCCTTTTAGTCATTGTACCAAAGAGGAATAAGGTAATATATCTTGATTCCCTACTCAACAAAAACCACGACTTCACCCTTCTGTAAGGAACACTCGATATATATGCTTATTTCCTTCATACATAACTCTATTGTAGTTTTCCTTCGTTTGAAATGGTCGAGGATAATTTTTTGGAATCATGTAGGTCGTTCAGCGCCTATGTTGCCAAAGGAGGGACACACAAGGAATCGAGCGCCAAACTGCAACACAGGATGTGATTTCCGGTACGCGCTATAACACAATAATGGATAATCATATACCACACTTCGTAATAATGCGTCTCGAACTGACTATACTTATATATGTAATTCTATTTTTGCATTGCCACCAGCAAAAACAAGATCACCTATGTGCATTCTACGTTTGCCATCATATGCAGCAAATCATGAGTGCTAAGACGAATCTAGAGGTTTGTCAATCTCGCAATAATTATTTTCTAATTATAAATTTAAATATATATGCTTACTACTTTACTCATACTAGCGATAGGGCCTGATACTCGATTTAGATGCATTGGTTATGACTGAAATCCCAGAGGTTCGAGGGATGCTCTACAGCTTCATCAAGACGGAGATCATTAATGCCAGCGGAGAGTTTCACTCGTCAATACCGCTGAACGACCTTCAAACAATTGATTCAATTGTAATTCACTTTGAGTAGTTGTAATTCAATTGTAACTCTAGCGACAATACTTGAATATATTCTTTTGTAATTGATTTTGAGTTGTAAATGATCACTTTGAGTTGTCAACAATTGATTCATCTGTGACTTATATGTTTTCTGCTTGCTTGCTTTTAGAGGGCATGGCTAGCAAATTCTGAGGCTAGCCGAGAATCAGAAAAAATTTAGTTAGGTATAACAAACTATCACAGACAATTTTATCGTATAAACCGTCTGTGAAAATCTACTGTCACAGACGGTTTCCACCAACAACCGTCTGTGATATGTCGGATATCACAAACAATTATTTTTATATCCTACATACCACAGACGGTTGTTGGTGAAAACCGTTTGTGATAGTAGGCCTTCACAAATGGTTTCAATAAAAAACCGTCTGTAATGTGACTTATGATAGACGATTTAAAAACCGTTTGTAATGACGGTTTAGAACCGTCTATAATAACTCATCCTGTAGTAGTGGACGTAGTTGCAAATGCACCATATCAGTCGCGTCTAGCAGCATATATATATTGCAGCTACGTACGCTCGCCAGCCTATTATATCGATCTAGCTCCCTTATCTCTCCTGCATTCATGGGCTCTAAACGACAGGTACTGCATATAATTACTAAACTCACACGAGACACATCTTACCAATCCTCGCCTAGTTTAACTAGAGCTATTTCTTCGCGCAAAAGATAGCTAAATCCTGTAAGACTTTTTTTCTTTTGAAAGGAAGCAATAGAGGTTGTTTGGTTTGTTATCAACGTGAATTAAATCAAAATTTGGTAATATCAATGAAAATTGGTCACTGTTTGGTTTACTATCAATATTTAGTAGTGCCAACAAAAAATTGATAACACCAACGAAATCTAATGTCACACGTGGTCAATTTGAGGGTGACGAAATCGCTCACCAAAATATTGGTAACACCAAAATTTGGGTTAACCGTGATCCAAACCATCTCTATTTTATCAAATTTTCGCTCTGACTAAGTTTTGAGTATAACAAATATACTAAAATTTTTTGGAGCCAGTGTAAGTAATATGAAGCTGTCGCCGCAATGATGCTCCTGACCTCTACTCCACTCGTAGTGGTAGCTAGGATCGTCGAGGACGTGCATGCATGCGCGCGCCGTTGCATCGCCAACTTCCGTACACCGCGCCCGTTAAAAAATAAAGCAAAAGAAAGCAGCCGCCACGCGTGCCACCTGCGAGGATGGTAGTGGCTGGTCCTACGGTCGCGCGCTGTTGCGGGCGGCGCAGCGGATCCGAGGCGTGCTCGCCACGGCCGCGTCGTGCGCTACCGCTACCGCCTGCGTTGCGTGGGCCGAACGGAAGCTTCCAGAAGGGTGTGCAGGCAGGCAGGCGGCCCACGCATCCTGACGCGCGCCGACGTCCGATCGATCGGAATGGTTCATTCGTGTTGGACGGTGCAGAGCCCCCAAGTGGCACGGCAGGCACGCCACGTGAGACCGTACTTATGCTAGGCGTACCCGGACAACGATACCATGCTTCCACATGATACCGGAGTTATTTGTAGGCTAACAGGTGAGATACTACTTATTTGATATGCATACTCCGTTGATCGTTGTTCCTGTACATGCGGTGATCATTCAGCGAGTACATAGCAGTTGAGATACTACTTATTTGATCTACATGCTCGGTTGATCATTGTTCTTGTATATTGATCAATTCTATTTCGGTATCGGCCGGAATAGTTAGAACATGCCATACCAGTACCCAAAACAGCACACAGTAGTCTTAATCTCGTATCACCTTCAATACCGGTCATTCCAATCCATTCTGGTAATTCCAGTACCAAGCATAATTGATGTGATCACTCATTTGAATCGGCTCAGAATGCCCAGTCCAATATTAATTCATCGGTAAGTGAAATTATGTTAGACTATGGTAAAATGTATGAAGTTATGAACTCGCGTTGCATATTATTTAACAACGTACGACCTTTGTATTTATGAAGTCATTGAATTATGTGTTATTTTATTCTATGATTATGTATTTGAATTGATATTCCATGTGAAATTATGTGTGCATATAATTACATATATATTTATGATATTAAAATCCGAAATGGTACACCGGAATAGACCGATACCAGTGCATTCCATACCAAGAGGCAAACCAGAATAAAATGAACAACTATGCTTTGAACACCTACTAGATGCTGCTCACCCGGATAGCATTAATTGTTCATGCAACTTCATCTCCCAATCCTCCAAATAGTTTACTGCCAGCTTAGGGCTGTTCCTAGCATTTTGGAGGCCCTAGGGCGAGACAAAATAGGAGGCCCTTTATTATAACATAAACAAATAGTGTTACTTTTGTATCAACTGCAAAGCTATTCAATACATCAAAAAGATACAAACTACTCATAGAAACCAATTTCTTCTAACATCTCTAGATGCAAAGTCGTTGATAATAATATCCACGTCAATGTGATCTGACATATCCTTTTCAATGCATAAAGTGGCCAGACCATTCAACCTTTCTTGTGATTTTGATGACCTCAAATAGTTTTTCAATAACTTCAACTTTGAAAAGCTTCTTTCAGTTGATGCTACAGTCACATGTACAATAAATAAGATTCGATAAGCAATTGAAATATTTGGATAACAATCTATATCTCTAACAAACTAAAAAATCTCAATAGCAGATATTGTCATATGGCAAAGTCATTTGCAACACTCTTAATTCAGAAAAAAGAGATGTATTAGGATACCCATCCCTACACTCTTAACCTCAATCTGGTTAGTAGTTATACAACCCTGTAAAGCAATAGAGATATACAATTATACATATACGTATATATAGTATATGTAGTATGATGTATCAGGATCGGGAGCCCTTAGCTTTGGTGGACCCTGGACGTTCACCTCTGCCGACCCTCCATTAGGAACGGCCCTGTGCCAGCTGACTGGCAATTTGCAACCGGGAGAAAGCATTTGCAATAGATGGAGCGCGGTCGTTGCAAACTTAGTCCATGGCGCGTACTGGGGTACACTGCTCGCGTGCACGGAGCATTTTAAGGTGCCACCAATGTACTCCACCGCCCCCGCGAATGGCTCCTCTACTCCTCCCTAAGAACGCATCGCAACCGACCACGTGTCCAACGACTAGTCTACGAGATTTGGGCCTCCGGAATACCTTGTGAAACACGTCTGAGCACCCCCACCCTGCCCCCTAGTCGTTTAGCATAGCACAGGTCTCCCCACACAAAGATACCAGCCAGCCGTCCTGTGTACGTACAACCGACATGTGGGCCCACGCGCTGCGTGGGACTACACTGTCAGCGAGAGAGTATACGCCGCAGCTGTGTATCCTGCTGTTGGATAATTATACTATTCGAAAGTGTAGGCTCTAAAAAGATCTACATGCTAAATTAGGCATCCCGTGCGCGAGAAAAAAAGGCATCGAATTTCTACTTTTCGTCAAAAATATTATTCGATGGGGAGAAAAATGCGCATGCACCGTACATCTGGTAATTTTCTGCTTTTTTTTTGGTGCAAAGAAAAAGAGCTAGTACTTGGAGCTTGGAAGGATGGCGAGACGAAAGAAAGATGCCTCGCAAGGTAGAAAGAAAAGTGACCCCACTAGCTAAGCTAGCGTGTAATTTCGTGTCGCGTGCAACCATGCATGTGACACGGAATCCCTTTCACGTCCAAGTAATTAACTCTGTCACGGTATACTAAGAATAGACGTACGTACAACTTGTGTTGATTATATAGCTGCAATTAATCTATGAAGTATGTCCATTTTGGACGCCATATATATATAATTAATGTGCGTGCACAGCAGATCGAGAGATGTTTTGTCAAGAAAATGGTACAATAAGTTGTGCATCGAGGGATATTTCGTACATCGCAAAATCGATCTAGCTCGTTTGTTTGTGTTGCACGCTCGCTAGCTCGATCGTGCACGCCGCGCGCGTTTTCTTTCGTGCGTACTACGTTGCGCACGCACGCACGCACTCGGTCGATAATTAAGTAAGTAGCTTTGGTTCTGTAATCTATATATAACCGTACCACATGTATGAATGGTGTGTATGCACGCGTGGTATCTGTGTGGCAAAACGAACGGAAAAGTCGTAACATGACAAGAACGGAAAAGTCAGCTTATGAACAATACGGACTGTAGCATTAATATAATTACGTATGCCATGAATGTATGGAGAGAGAGAAATGGTAGCATTACGTATGCCATGAATGTATTGAGAATAAAAAATGGTACGTAGCACTACGTATGCCATGAATGTATTGAGAATTAAAATGGTAGCACCACGTATGCCATGCATTGAAAAGAGCTATAGCTAGCAATTACACCCTAGAATAATACGCAACTGCACCCATGCATCATCGTTGCTCTACGCAGTAAAAGAAAGATAATTTATTGCAGCAAAGATTAATCCCAACTAAGAGCATCTTTAGTGTATTGAACCGACGTCGATTCAAAGTCATGTCACATAAGTATTCTCGGAACCGAGCTTGTTTTTCTCCAATGTATTGAACCGATTCCTACTAATAACTGGGACCCACGTTTCATTAAAAAAAACCATAAAATAATAATATCCTCTCTCAACCGCACTCTCTTCTATATAGTTGTTTAATGCTTATATGAGTTGTTTAATGCTTTGAATCGATTCCTAAGTAAGGTCCAGTTCCATGTATTTTTTTTTGTTGGAATCGACCCCTTCAATGTATTGAATCAATTCAATATCTTCTCTCTCCTCATTTGAACCGGCTAAAACACAATATTGGAGATAGTCTAAGGAACCAATTAACGATACAGAGAGTCGACAAGAGAGAGAAGGAAATCAGAGAGAGATTAGTCCCATTTATTGCAAGCATATCTACAAGCTCTAAATTAAGAAAGAAGCGAATCTACTATACGAGCAAGTTTTAAAGTTGTGCCCAGAGAAAATCAGGAAGAGATTAACACCATTTATTAGCAGCATATCTACGTTCTTAAAGTGGTACCGGGTGCGGGCGTATCTCGAAGCAAAACACCAGCCGTCCACGCCAATTAATTGAGTAATTACCACGGGGCGATGCGGTAAATTTACCGCCTTAAGTACCCCCAGTAAATATGTAGACACACGCCAGCCTACAGGAGAAGGAAGAGGCATCGATTGCTTCGCCGACTCGACTCTAGGAGCGAGCAAGTGGACCGACCTCCTCCCTCCCTCCCTCCTCGCATACATGAATACATGATACATCCACTGCTCCCGTCACGCCTCGTCGTCGCCGTTCCGTTCTCCCCGTCGCGTCACCGTCACGCCCCCCGAGTCCAAATTTCTAAAGTGGCAGGCAGTACTCTCTCTCTGTTCGCTCTTCCCTTCCTTCCTCTGCCCTCCTCCTCACCGCTGCGCCGCGCTGCTCCCTCCGCACGCTAGAGCCTTGAGCAAACCAACGCAAAGCCCACCCGATCCCCATCTCCGTGCCCGCCTCTCTCTCGCCGCCGCGTCGGATGGAGGACGGGGTGCCGCTCGCCGTTTTGTCCCGCGGCGCCGGGAGGTAGGGCGGCGCGCGCCCGATCGGTCGGGGGGCATGAGGGCGCCGCAGGAGCGCACCGTGATGGATCTCTACGATCGCGCGCGACACAAGGATCTCGCGCTCCGCGAGGTACGTGCCCCCGCCGCCGCCGCCTGTACGCTTCGACCCCCTGCCGCGCTTCCGTTCGGTTGTTGGTGTCGTTGGCGTGCGTTTCCCCCTAGGGATTGGATGGGATTGGTGCCGTTAGGGGTTTGGCGATTCGAGGTTTTGCTGCGCGTGTGCGTTTGTGCGTGCGGATTGTTTCGTCTTTTGGGGGGCGAGGGAGGCGTTCGAGGGTGACGCGGTTTTGCGAGAGGCGAATCGAATCTGATCGAATCCTTTGTTCGATTTCCCCGTTTGATCTGTGGTCTTATTTTGGCGTCGATTTACGCGCCAATCTCAGAGATTTGGCTATTTTTGGGTGCAATTTTGCGGCTAAAGTTGCGGTTCCAAGGGTTTGGTGATCGATGCGCCTGTTGTTCTGTTGTGTTTGTGCCGTGCAGGAACAAGTGGACGGGCGCCGCGCCGGCGCCGGTGGAGGACGCGCGGAGGGGTCGGGACAGCGTCGAGTGGTCGCCAAGATGGAGGTGAGTAGCTGTAGCATTAGAGGGTGTGTTTTTCCCTGTATATGCAGGGAAATATTCTGCTGCTTTTTGAATTTCGTGCTGAATGCGCGTGTTTGTCCGATCATCTGATGCCCACAAGGGAGGGATGATCTAGATTATTCCTCTACGCTATTTATGCTGTAGGCCTGCAGTTTAGCTGTTGTGTTGTAGATGCTTGGGGGTGATTCTGATCCCATAATGCTGTGGAATAAGGGCATATGAATATGTGAGTAGTGCAGCCCCTGCTTTTGGCATGGCTTAATCTCACTTGGGAATTGGCTTGGCAATACTTGGACGCTTTGATGACCTTTCTTTACTTGGTGGATTGATGCGACGCTTTGAATATCTTTGTTTACTTGGTTGATTGATGCTGATCATAATTTTATGTGCTGTGAATATCATATGGTGAACATTGATCTTTGCAAAGCAAGCAAAATTTGTTGTAATAGAACCCCAGCAGTTCTAGACTTAAAATTGCTTCTGGATTATCATCTGTTATTTCAACGAAATAGCTTTTAGGCCAGCCTGCCGATAAAAAAGGAAGTAGTCTGATTATCAGATCCTAGCAATGCTTCTCATAAAATAGTTTCATATCTTTATCAGTTGAGATTACAATCTATTTAGTCAATCCCATGTTATGTTCCTGTTGTGTCTATAGAGCACATTTTTTTTTATCTTTCAGGTCTTCATTCGTGTTTTTGCTGTCCTTGAATAATGATTTTGAACATTGGTGTTGTTTCACCTTTTTGCCAGGATAAGCCTACAGTAAGAAAAAGACCAGCACCAAGCGACAGCCCTCGTGTGAAGGCAGAATCTGGCACTTGTAATGTCTGTTATGCTCCTTGTTCCTCCTGCCTACACCGAAATCTTGCACTTGCGGATTCAAATATGGACTGCGGATCATCCCAAACATGCTGCGCAAGGTCAGAAACAAAAAATAGTTCGTTCGTTCGTATCGAGAAAGGGCTCCATACCAAGGGAGGAGAAAATGATGATGAATTCAGTGCCACCTCAAGCCATGCTTCCTATTCTGAAAATGGTGGAAATAAGGCGATGGCAAGATTATCCATTGGAGCAGACTCAGAGGTTGACATGCCAACAAAACGTAGAAGGCTATTAAATCACGATGCGAGATCACTTAGAGTAGAATGCCAGGATGACAGCATCTCGTGTGTTACTGGTGTGTCAGCAGCAGGCAAACTTCTGTTAGGCAAGAAAAAAGATAAACTATCTACTTCTGCGTCAAGTCGTGATCTTACTGTTAAGGACTATAAAGACAACAGCATTGCTAGCCACAACAGACTAAGGAATTCCCGTGTCGAAGAATCTACAGAAAAGAAGAGATCTGATGTTCATGTCATGCATTCTAGCTTATCTGATAGATCAGTTCCAGCAGACTCTCCTTCTGTAACCAAGAAGTTGCTGCGAACCCAATCCTCTGTTAGTGCATCACAAGGATTATCTCCTAAAAGGCAAACCCATGGTTTTGGGAATTCAGAAGATAATTTAGCTCATCAACCTTATGAGAAAGCTTCTCTTTCAAACAATAACATACAGCATTCAATGGGAGGAAAATTAAACCCTTCTGTAGTTGGTGGTGACAAGCATGGCATGCTGACTAGTTGCAGTACGAGTAATAGAAATAAAATCAAGGCTGGATCTTCATCAAAGAATATGGAAAATGGCACCCCTTGCTCAAGAAATGGAAGTCAAGAACACGCTGACATCCAATCTAATGTTGCTGCTAAGAGGAATGACAATGATAAACAAGACCAGAATCAAGATTGTTCAATGGATATATCTGGTGGTAGAGAGTTGAATACACAGAATGATGTGATGACAGAATGTGGGAACTCAGAAGGCTTAATAGATGTAAGTATCTTCCGGATCCCTTCTTTTCGTGGTACAGTGCGCCCCTTCAAAATGCAGCTCCTATAACCTTGTTGTTAGTATGTAAAATGAACCCTAGTTTACACTAGGTTTGATGTCCAGACAATAAGATCAATGAAAAATAATCAATTATTTGTTAGTTTTGAGGTAGGCTTGGGGTCAGTTATTGGGAAGTGTATGTAAAGGTGATAACATGTAGGCCATGGTTTTGTTGGTGTGGAACACATCTTCTTAACATCGCACAATCCATTGACAGGAAGCGAGCAGTTCTTTTGGACTGTTAGGATATGAATTGAACCTTTGTTTCATTTGCTTTTTTGTTTGTGTGGAAGATAGCTTGAACTGGTGAAGGTTCATGTTGAAGTTTAAACTCACAGTGTTTTGTGCAATATCTGAAATTCTGAAATACAATCTAGCACAGCCCATTGGGAATTTTTAGTTTTGCATGGCAAGTTTGTAAAGCTATGGTTAAGTACATAGGCTTGGCATTTGGGTTAACAACCTCTGTGGAAACTGGAAACGTACAGCTTTAAAGCTTACAATCTTATGCTTGCAGTAAGCCACTCAATAACCAAACCTCAACGTTAGATGTTGAATTTTGTACTACGAAGGCTAATTGCTATCCTTCTACTCATCCAAGCTCTGGAGGCACCAAGGCAGGGAAGGTGGTATAAAACCTATAAATTTTGTTATGCTTTTGCATATAGATTCAACTTTTAACTAAAGGCTTAAGACTTTTTAAATATTGGCGTGATATTTGAGTATACTTGGATAATAGAATTTATTTGGTGCTTTGATGTGCATAGCCTTTTCTGCTACCAGTAGTTTGTTGTTTTCATTGTTTTATAACATTTACGTGTCTGGTTTGCATTGTATCCCAGGTTAATGTTTGTGATATATGTGGAGATGTTGGTAGGGAGTACCTTCTGGCTACATGCACTAGATGCCTTGAGGGGGCGGAGCATACGTAAGATACAAACTGTTATGCCTTCTTTCTTTATCCCTTTGTCAGAAATATTATATGCCAACTGAAGTCATTTGTTCATAACTAAAAGTTCTTTTTTCACACTGGAAGTACTAGTTGTTTAAAACATGAATTGTGTGCACAAATTAAACTAGCTTACTGAGGATGATTATTATTTTCACAACTCTTTCAGGACATGTTTGATAGTGGAGAATATAAATAATTGATTTTGGGAGTGAACATATACCAAATAATCTATTAAAGTACTATTCTCACAATGCACTAAACTAATGATTTTACAAACGGGATGTAAACTTGTTTCCGTGGTGTTTACATAAATATCGATTCATCAGAGTATAACAGTATATGGATGGAAGGAAAAGAAAAACATTTTGCTTATTTAGTCTTAGTCTGCTGCTTGTATGGTACCTTCTTAGCCACATTTGTTTGTACTTTGTACGATAAAATTTATATGCAGTAATATGCTAGCTATTGACATTCATTTTATCGTTGACTAGTTATTGCATGCGAGTGAAGTTGGACAAGGTTCCAGATGGTGAATGGTTATGTGAAGAATGCCAGCTTAAGGAAGATCAAAACAAAGCTAGAAGCAACCATGGCGCATCAACAGTTAATACTTTGGATGGGAAGAACCAAAATTCAGAAAGTATGAACAACCCTAAGACGTTGCAGGTTGTTGTGACTAATTTGGACACTCAACAAATCACTTGTGGCACACCAATAACTGATCACCTGGCTGGTAATAATCAAAAGTTGCATTTAGTGTCAACTGATCCAGAAGCACGGCAAGTGAAGTGCGCCAGCCCAACTGTTGAAGAAAGGCTGGATGCAAAGAATAAAAATTTAGGAAGTATGGCAAATCGTAAGAAGTTGCAAGTTGTTACCTCTGACATGGAAGCACGACCATCCACTTGTGGTACACCGACAGCCGGAAGCTTAGACAGGAAGAATCAAAGCTCAGAAGTTTTGTTGAACCGTAAGAAGTTGCCAGTTGCTACTGATATGGAATCGCCACTGTCAAGTGAAGGCCTGCGGAGTCCACCTAAATCATGCAAGAGACATGCAGAGAGTACTTCATCCCATAATCCCAGGCTTTTCAAGACAGAAAGCCCTAGGAAACATGACATTTTCTCTCGTGAGAACTCGTTTAAGAAATCTAATAAGGGAAGTTTAAAGCCACCTGATAATGTTCCAGTGAGGACTGTTCAGGCAGTCAAAAGTTCTCTGACCTTAACACGGTCATATTCCATGGGAAGCATGGCGAATGTTAAAGCACCAGTTCCTTCACCGCGAGGTTTGACCAAAGTCTTTTGGTATTTTATTAGCAATAAATTCTTTATTTCATTTTTTTGTTACTTTTAAGCAGTATTGCTTTGTTAACCTCCTAACTTGGTCTACTAGGCCTTTTATCAAAGCAACTATCTTTCAACAACTCCAACAACAAACCAAAGGTCAAGCAATTAGCTGAAGGTGTGGCAAGCAAGCTGAAGCCTGTGAAACATTCCCCAAAAGATCCTAGAGAAAAGGCGCCCATCAGAAAAGTTATGAAATCTGGATCTTTTAAACATGAGGGTTCAGTTTGTAAAGACTCAAGTTCATTAAAACAAAAGCAGTCATTTCATTTATCTCAAAGTGAAAAACCAAGAATATTGAAGCCAATGAAAGAGAAGAATTTCTTAGAAAGGAGGGCTTCCTTTAATCTTCAAAAAACAAATATTCCTTCATCACCAAGGCCTGATAGTTATATGAAGTTAGGAGATCGAAAATTTGACCAAGACAGTCCAAGGCCTGGACCAAGCATACTGAAATGTAGCAAAAAACCAGGTAAGCTCTTCATTTCTTTAATACATTTTCTCAAGGAAATACCAGGCTTTGATTTTTTGACAAGCTTTCTTTATGGCTTGTTGAAATTAGGGAACACTGAAAAGAAGCAGAACTCTATTTTGTCTAAAAGTGAGAAGGAAGGCATTACTGTTCACCCGACATCAATAGGAGTTGTTTCTGCTAAAGATGCTTGTGCAGTGAAGACATCTGATCCGCCTGTTCCAATGGAAAATGTTAAAAAGGATAACACAAATGATGGCACAGGTGATGCTTCATTCATTTTGGTGAAAAATGATAATGAAATAACTAAGCCTGAGGTGCTTTCCACACCATGTGCTGCCATGACTTCTGATTCAGATTTGCAAGATATGGTACCAAGAGCTAGCGCTTCTGAAGATTTAACTCTTAAAGTGGGACAGTCTGATTCAGATTTGCAAGATATGGTACCAAGAGCTAGCGCTTCTGAAGATTTAACTCTTAAAGTGGGACAGTCTGATTCAGATTTGCAAGATACGGTGCCAAGAGCTAGCGCTTCTGAAGATTTAACTCTTAAAGTGGGACAGTCTGATTCAGATTTGCAAGATACGGTGCCAAGAGCAAGCGTTTCTGAAGATTTAACTCTGAAAGTGGGACAGTGCCAACAAAATATTTTGGAAAGCACAGGAAACAACTCAAGAAAAAGTGCAGAGGCAGCTCAGGCTTCAGAAGACATATTGCCTGAGAGCTCACACGACCTAATGGCACATAATCTACGCCCCCCTGACAGTGAATTGAATGAGCCAAATTTAAAGCAGCAAGATTTTGTTGATCAATCTTCTACTACTGAAAATCCTTTCAGAGCTTTAGTTATTCCAGAGCAGACTTACATCTGGCAGTATGTCCTCTCCCCTTCCCCCTTACTCCCCTTACTCACTTATGAAGTGTTTACATATATATTCCTTTTATTTCAGAGGTATCTTTGAGGTTTCAAGACCTGGAAACTCTTCTGAAATATATGATGGGATTCAAGCTCACTTGTCTACTTGTGCCTCACCCAAAGCACTTGAAGTAGTCAAACAATTACCTCAGAGAATTCAGCTGGCAGAAGTTCCACGAAGTTCCTCATGGCCACGGCAATTTAAGAAAGTAAAGCCGAGTGAAGATAACATTGCTCTTTTTTTCTTTGCCAAAGATGTTGAAAGGTAACGCTCAATGTTTCGCCACTTTATATGCTTTTACCCTAAATGAGCAAGCTGAACTTTGCTATCTTGATGTACAGTTATGAAAGAGCATACAGGAAACTGTTGGAAAACATGCTTGTTGGAGATGTGTTCCTTACAACAAATATTGGTGGCATTGAACTTCTCATTTTTCCATCTGATAAGTTGCCTGAGAAGATTCAACGTAAGGATTATTTTAGCTAATGTTATTGTCTGAAAAATGTTAGGGTTATTCATTTAACTGGTTCAATACTTTCCAGGGTGGAATGGCTTACTGTACTTTTGGGGCGTGTTTTACGCCAAGAAAGCAAATAGCTCAACAGAGCTTCTTGTCACGGGGACAGATCATTGCCCATTAGAATCAATCACTGGACATGTTAATCAGCTTGTGTCTTCCCCTAAGGTTCCTCAATCTTTGAGTATAGACTTGAACGAGTGCCCTGATGATGAATTTTATGACCCGGCCATATCACTTGGATCGGAGACAGAGAAGTCTGGTGCATCTGAAGATCACAAAACTTTGTTGAGGTTCAAACATGATGCTACTGCAGTTTCCTATGAAACTCATATTCCCACAAGTTCAAAAGTAGAAGGTCTCAACATCAAACCAGGTTATCCAAGTGATACAATAGGTGGTGATATCTTTCAATGAAATGAAGCTGCTGATTGAAGCTAGATTAATCCTTGTTTGTCGTTTTCTTTCCTCTTATTCATTTCAGGTGGCACAGGAACTGCAGGTAGGGACAACATGGAGGAAGAAGAGAGCTCTAGTCAGAATGAAGCTCCATGCTGTGTTAAACAGCATGCAGGTGCAATCAGATCAACATCTGAGTGTGTCTCTACGGCGTTCTTGTCCTTCACAGAAGTATCTCTACGGCATTCTTGGGGATCAAAGCTTTCTGATGATCCAAATGAATCAAATCCAAAGGCGGACTTTGTTTTGCAAGATTCTGGCTCCATCTACAAAAGGCAAAAGACTTCCAATGGAAAGCACTCTACTTGCAGTTTTGGTGATGAACAACTGTCTAGCAAATGCTTTTCCAAGATACATCCCCTGCCAGCTGGTTGGCATACTCCTTTAGACGAAGCACAATATAATTATGGGGGCCCGGCAGATCCAGGTTCTCTGACAAAGCCCATCTTGGATCATGTCATCCATGTTCTTTCATCAGACGATGAAGACTCTCCAGAACCTAGTACTGGTCTGAATAAGGCATCATTGAAGGCAGAGGAGGGTTCCTCCCCTCTATTGTCACTGTCCTTGTCTACGGCAGCAAAGCAGAATAATCTTGCTAGTTCTGACACAGGAGATGATGGATCGCTGTCTCTTTCTCTTGGTCTACCTGTCGTGAAAGGGAGCCAGGCTCTCGAGATGAAGCAATTTCTGCCGGAGAAGCCTGGCATAAACACCTCGTTGCTTCTTTAGATATGCGAGTGTACAGTTTTGTGCTGTGTTTAACTTTATGGAGTTTAGACAGGGTAGAAGTATGGTATAGCTGTTAAATTATGAACATCTTTGTTTTATTTCACTGTTCTATGCATCTGCTGCTGTTGTTAGTGATGCTGGTGATGGTATTGTCTGCCACATTTTGTGTGGCATATGGTGTTTTAGTTGTCAAATGGACTAAATCGATTGGTATGACATAAATGATAGATCAGAATGTGAATGGTTTTATAAATGCAAGTTATTTCTATGGTTAAATTGACACTTAGCCTAGCAGAGAGAATTCTTAAAAGCACCCAACTGGCATGTCTGGTCTAACATCACAACAAATGTCGGTATGTGCAAGTACCTCTTGTCAGTCATTACCAATTGATTCAGCTTCATCAGTGATCATTGCTGGTCTTTGTTGTATTTTTCGTTTGATTTTGACATGCAGTGACGCGGGATCAAGTAACTTCATCTTTTCAGGGCTGAAGCTTTTCCACATGCTACTATACGGTATGTTTTTTTTCTTCTCTCTAGCATCTTATAGATGCTTACAAATGGCAATTTATTATTCATGATTTTCTTGTTCTGTACTATTTGGAAGATTTTCATAGAAGAGATAAGCATTAGGACAAGGGACTTGAAGGCTCACCTATGCAACTTTATGTTATGGGATAGGTGTTGGTGGATATGGTAAAATAATTAAATCACCTTTTCTTCTAGAAAGGTTAACTTTTCTTTTCCTATTATGTGACAGTGAGTTTTGCTGCTTAGGGCACCTCCATCGCAGGCAACACTCAAGATGGCATTAGTGGGTTTTTTTTTGCCACATGCCCCACCCTTTATGTATGTGGCTAGGTCATCCTCCTCTCTCTTCCTCCCCATTGGACCCATGCGCACCTCAACAACATGCAAAAAAGCAACCGCCCCTCCCTCCTCAGGGAGGTAGCGGCGCATGGTTATCGATCATGTAGGTAATACTATGTAGCATTGCATTCCCATTATTACAATTCAGGAGGCAGAAATATACCATTAAAGTCCACAATTCATTAATTGCTCCTTTATTTTAGAGGATAACAGCATTACCCCTTCTTAAACTGTTCTAGCTGAGCATTGAGCACTCAATCTTGTACAAATTCTTCTGTCTCCTGTTCACTAGCAGCATACTGTATTTGGAGTGTCCTAGAGCCGAATTTCCATTTTATATTAATGATGAGAAGCTATCTGCCATGTGTAATGTGTTCAGTTGGGGTGAAAGGAGGCATTACACATGTGATCTGGTACATATAGTGCGCCACAATTTAAGCATATTAGAGAATTGCCGAACCTCATTAAAACCACATCTCGTCGGTGTAACATAGAGGCCATGAAATTGTATAGTATTGTGTTGGTCATTTTGAAAGACAATGCAAATTTAGCACATATACTTGCTATAAAGATTAATATTAAAAGTAGGCCATCAAAATTTGAAGACATCCTTTTGCAGTGTGGCAGTGGAAATAGATATCACTGCTTTGATTTTTCCAATTTCCCATGAGAATTGGTGTTGTGCTGTGCCATCGTGAAGTGGTTGTTTGTTGTTTGTATCGAACCTTGACATTTATGGCTATTTGTTTTGTTCCTGGCATAGTTTCGCATTTAATATTTTGCAGCTAATATAAGCTTCAGGGTTCTTTTGTTCCTTTTGCATTTATACTCATGTTTTTCTTGTTCACAGTGATGCTTGTGTATTCTTGCTATAATATAACTCAAATCCCTGTACTTCTTCCATTAACAGGGTTTTTTTGTTGATGGCTTAATCATTAACAGTTAGCTTAATCCTTACCAAATTGCCCACAGCTATTTTCAGAGAGAGAAAATGGATATTTGCTGTCATGGGTTGATTTGCAGCTATACGTCCAGCTTCATAATTCTACTAAGCTATATATAGTACAATATTAGTAGTTTCACATTCTCCGCACTTATTTTCTCCTAACTATTCCCAAACTACTTACATGTGCATATGAATTAAATGTCGTTTCAATAGCTTGGCTTTATTTCATATTTAATCCATCCTTTTCAAATTAGATCACTGAGCATCTGATGTTGTTTCCTTCCAGAATGAACTTGTCTCGAATGAATTGTATAATTGCAACTACATAGCAAACCTCATGTAATTGTATAATTACAAGCTGGAAGTAGCCTAGTAGGGGAGTGCATAAGTTCAACAAGTCACGAGATAGTGTGGCATGTTTTCAGCTCAGGCCATAATATTGGGCCTTTTGGTTCAAAGTAAGCTTCAAAAAGGCTGTTTTTTTTCAAGCTAGGGATTGTATTGGTTCAAAGTATTGTATGCATGTACTCTTGCTGTACTGTTTACATGTTAGAATCACATTATATGGGGTTTACATGTAGAGATCAACTCTAGGTAGACTTGGTTGGTTAGGAGTACTTTCATCCCCCTAACATCTGCTAACCCCTTTTACCAGACCACTAGTTTTGACATCAGGACATTATATGTAGGCAAGGATCCAAAAGCCGGTACCGGACCAAATCCCGGTCGTGGGCCGGTAAAAAAACCCGGCCGGTTAACGGATTTCACGGAAAAAAATCCGGACGAATTTTGCTTAAAAACCAGCCGAAATTCAAAAATTGGAATTTGAATTTGAATTTGCAAAACCCGAGAAAACCGGCGGTAACCGGCTTGTTTTTTCTTCCCTGTATATAGGCACAAACTAATGGTAAAACAAATATCCACTATTTGATCAATATGATATTTCTACCATTACCCTCCAGCTTTTTAAACTTAAAATTGTAGCAAAAAGTGTTACGGTATGATTATATTTGAGCTAAGTAGTGAAATTAAATTGTATTGAATGAAACAACATGAAAGCTTTCTTGTCAATCAATTTCTTTGTACCTCTTTTATTCCTTGATTCCATATTCCCTGCATGCTGCCGCTTCATGTGCTCTTCACTCAGAGAGTGCGAGAGGGCAAAAAGAGCCACAAAGACTGAAGTTGTTTCCTTGTTCACTGGTAACCAGCCGGCCAGTGACCAGCAGAGTATTCAAATGTTCGTTTGACAAAATTTGGCTGATTATATTTTCTCCTTATTCGGTTTTGAATCCTTGCTCACAAGTACCTCAACTTCTTGCAGCTAGCTTCCTATGTTTAAAGTTTCAGTTTTTGCGTTAATGTTTGTATTTACGATCAATGAACATTCTGCTATTCATCAATTCATAAAACACGGCAGTCTTGGTATGAGGATCTTAAACCAGAGTCTCAACCTTTAATCCTGGTTAGTTTTTAATTATGATTTCTGGTAAAAACAAGGGTGGCAGCAAGCAGCTGGTAAATGCTTTTGCTCGAGAAAAGAAGAATTGTTTGCGACTGAACGCGTGTAGCAACCATACACACTAGTTAACATTTAGTTCCATGGTTTCCATCCATGTCTGAAATTTAATCCCCATTGCAGGGCTGTGGAGCTATATTAGTTGGTAAGGAAGGTGTTGCATAGTTACATCAGTTGGTAAGGGTTCGATCCTAATTTCCCACGTTCCGTTCGTACTTGGGTTTATTATGGAATCTGATGTTCGTTATCCATTAGTGCCCTTTTGGTGATGGTTTTGATAATTGCAGGTGCAACGACTTGCCAGACTGTTATGAATGTTGCAAGATATATCGAAGGAATATTTAGTCAGGTGCTTTCGTTTCAAGATATATCGAAGGAAGTCTGGGTGACTGTTATTGGATGTTGCTGGGTTCAGTTTTATGGGGGTCGTAACAGCTAGAATCGAGAGCAGCCCATCATGTGCCGATGTTTCCTAGGTTTAGGGTGTGTGTGTGTTTAGGATGGTCTCGCTATCAAAGCACTTTAGATTCCGATGCAGCAATATAACAACAGGAATGAAGTGACACCAACAGTCAGCAGGTAAGTGCATCCCTACCAAACATTTGGGTAGACTAGTCAAGTAACGCCCCGTCTCGAGAACTTCCTGGTAAATCTACCACCAACGTTTGCTGTGTTCATCACCATTTTCGGTCCATTCCGAGCATTTCCGAGCTGTACTATGTAAACCCATGTTACATGCTTTGTCCGATTAATAGAATCGCAACATTCACCGCCAACGTCGGAAATTTTAGGCCCTTGCAGACGAGATATCCAAAGCTTTGGGTCCATGAAGAAAAAATTTCGGCCCATTTACGGCCCTGATAAAAAAGCACTGGCCCATTCACGGCCCATTACTAAATATTCTTGGCCCATTTACTGCTCATAACTGAACATTCCTGGCCCTTACACTGACCCATTTACGGCCCATTACTAAATATTCTTGGCCCATTTACTGCCCACAACTGAACATTCCTTTCGCGACCCATGTAGAAATTTCCCGGCCGATGTAAGGTCTCGCCGAAATCGTTCGGCCCATGACTGAAATTTGTAGGCCCCATAACGGCCCGTGTAGGAAGCTTGCGGCCTATTTACGATCCACGATGAACTAATGTTTAAGCCCCACTTACGGACCATTCTGAAATTTCTTTGCCCAGTTACGCTTATACAGGTTTTGACGAAAGCTTCGGCCCAATTAATGTCCGTTTGCGATCTACTTTTGGCCCAATGACTTCCGGCAGACGTTAAAACAAGCTACCGTTTGAAGGCTATCGTCTGTCTAACGGTCCCACCTGCCGAACTTGTGCCCATTTCGCGTACGGAAACAAGTCGTCTGTCACAGGCCGCCGCTCTCAAAAAAAAAAGGAAGCGCCTAGCGAACGCCATACAACGAGGATCTCTCCGACACAAATATATTACATCCCAAAACGCGAGACAGAGCTACTCAAAACGAAAAGACGAGCAGAAGCCTTCGATTGGCGGCAGCACAACCACGAGTGTTGGCCCGCCCAAGGTCAATGGAATTGCTTTCTCGCGAGCAGCCCCGCACCTACGATGGCAAAAGGGCAAGACAAAAATGTAAGCCCAAAATTACAGGGTAGACAAAACGTTAAAAAGTTAAACCTCACATAGCAGGTAAAACCTCAGGTGTAACTGCTATAGGAAGATTTGGCGACCTTCTCAACATGTTGCAATAATTCAGATGAAATGTTAAATAGTGACCATACTACAAAGTTTGAGCATATATATATATATATATATATATATATATATATATATATCTGCACAAGTACCGCAGATTCCAGTCCTAACGCTTTAGTATGATTCTAGTCCCAAACCATGATTAGCCTAGTAAATGCAGCAATGTAAAAGACACCAATTTGGTCCGTTGCCAGACCCAACTTAATTAAGCTGTATCCTATTCCTACTGAGAGGTAAAGTACACGATTTTAACTGGGGACTCAAACAAAGCTTAGGTGCCACTCTGACTTCTTCCATTGCTGATGTGACCCTACGTCTGCTTCTCAACACAAAACTATTCTACACCATGTAGTTTATTTCCAGATAAGTATCAATGAGCTCAGCTGGAGGCTGGAGGCTGGAGGCTGGAGCCATCAATCTTGAATCCTGATATCAAATTATCTAGGTAGAACAAGTACCGCCGCAGATCAACCAAATCCCACCTAGTCAACTAAACTTTGGAATCCAACTAATTAATTACACACTCACAGTAAGCATGACGTGCAAGCACGGGGATATATTGTGACAGCCATGTTGTTACTTTTGTACCCCGAGTGGATTTCTCTGACCCAAAGGCATGTCAATCAACAAAGCATCTCAGGTTTTAAAATAAGACACAGACGTAGTTCTCTCTTGGCATAGTAAGCCAAATACAGCAATAAGAAAATCACAAAAGGCACACTTTTGACACCACAAAGAAAGTTACTAGACTGAAAATAATATGCAAAGACAAGCACGGCAACAAACCTGATGGAGCTCCGGGGTCCCACATGCATAACAGATAGATAGTGTTCATTTCGTCCTTTTTTGGATCGCTTTACCTTCTTTGTATCTTTGAATCTTCCAGCTGTTGCAAGAACAACGTAACAGTAAATCAGATGTACAGAATCAGGTACCAAAAGAAAATGATTCCACAGGACAATTACGCAAGATAGCTAATGCTATGACAGAATGGTATTAGTAAATTAAAAAAATGCCAAGTCTTGTATTACCATTGAGTTCAGATATAGATTGGTAAAGGCAATATGGTATTTCTGGTTTGGCACATTAGCATCAGATACATGCACATCATGTTCATCGTCTCACTTCTAAGACAAGAGTGAAGGAGCAAAATCTTTAATACGACAGTTGAAGTGATCTTGTAATACCTATTTTAAGACAGTGAAGGAACAGTAATTTGATATGGAAGTCAAAAGTGTGCCTTAGCGTAGTTAGACAAATTGAGCAGAAATTTCAGGCACACATGTTTTATTTCATGGAAGATAATCTGCTATCATATCATACATGTAAACTTACACACACAAAAGTGAATCTTAACAGTTCTTGCAGAACTAAGATGATGGACCTTATATACAAGAAAGTTACATAAATATACACAAACATAAGGGTAAAATTTAAAAAATCAACAGAGCAACCAAATTATCCATGTCTCCTTTCATCGCTGACCTGAGATGAATCGATACCAACGCAATGAACAACTCACAACAATACATACACGTGAAATGCTTCGGCTAAGCTGGAACCAATCCCAGTTCTTGATCCTTTTTGCAACAACCAAACAGTGAGCGAAGCCAGGCCCAGAAGCTCCTTCCATCTGTTTTTTTCTGGCTTGTTCCTCTTGCAGCAACCATATCAGCCATATACTGAACCACCGCCTGACACGCAGAAGAAAACATCGTTAAGCCAGTGAAGGGCTGAAGTTAGTAAATATAGCAGAACAACATTACAATACATACCTGAGCCCCTAACTTAACAACTTCTCTTGGTGGTACCTCCAGCGGAGTCTCATCAGCATGAAATACACGTAGCTTTGAAAGAAATCTGAATGAATCTGGCAGTACTCGTATCTGGTTGCTGCTGATGTCCAACTCCTCTAGCATCTCAAGATTTCCTATTGATCTTGGTAGTGCTCTTAAATCGGCAAAGTTCCTGCTGACATTCAACTTCACAAGGCTGGTCGCAAAGCAAATGTTCTCAGGGATCGCTTCGACTTCATTGAAACTGACATCCAGCTCTCTCAATCTGGTAAGCGAGCCCACCGTTGTAGGCAGACCTTTAATTCTGTTGTAGTGTAATGTGAGAACTTCCAGCTTTTCCAACTTCCCTATAGCTTCTGGAAGGGCTTTTAACTGATTGAAATCTAATCTAAGCTCCACAAGAGAGGTGCAAGAACCAATAGTATAGGGTAGCTCCTCAAGCTCATTCGTCTCAACAACTAATCTTCTCAAGTTTGTCAATTTTCCTAGACAATCTGGAAGGACCTTCAACTGATTCGAGCTCAGATCAAGGTTTGCTAGGCTCGTGAGATTTCCAAATGATGTGGGAAGAGACTTAAGCTGGTTTGCATGCAAGTCAAGATCAGTTAGGCTGGAGAGTTCCCCAAATGTATCAGGCAGATTGACCAGCTGGTTTGAGTGGAGGTCAAGCTTTGTCAAGTATCTAAGGCTACCAATTGTTGATGGGAGCGCCATGATCCTATTCTCAGATAGATCAAGCTCAGTAACATATTGTAACTTCCCAAGTGAAACAGGGAGCCACTCAATCTGATCCATCAGTTTCCCCCGGAGATTAAGCTCTGTGGTCCCTTTTTTTGCTGATGACTCTATAAGGCTAGCCACTTGGATAAGGCTCAATTTTTCCATGTCACCACCTGCAGGATGTTCACAAGTTGAACTTAGGATAATACAAGTACTGACAGCTCAAAACACTATCATATTTATGTTACTGTTACAAACCAATGGTCATTACTTGCCTAAGCATGGTTAAGGACTTAAGGCATGCACTAGAAAGCACCTCGAAAGTCAACAAAACAAAGCGACTAACTGCTCATGGTTCATATCAAGACCAGATAATTATACAGATACCTACCTATTAAAAAAATAAGTGAATTAATACCATCAGATTTAGCAACATGCCACAGAAATTTGGTCCAAGAAGCCAAGGATACACTTCTTGATAGAGGGTCCAGCGGCAACCAATAAGGGATGGTCCCCCGAACACCACAAAATAAAATAAATATAAAAATAGTGGACCTAACAAATGATTTCCGCAGAACATGCCAAGGCAAACAATAAGGTCATCAGAAGAACTGACTGTCGTAACTTGCATGTGATGCCAAGGAGATCTTATAAGCTAAAAAAGAGCTCAGAATGCTAATGTAAACTAAGATTCTGCATTGAAAATATTACAATTCTAGTGCAAATGTGCAATGTTCAACAACACCAAAAAGAGTAAAAGTCATTTATGCTATGATAACTTACTGTATAATTTTGTTCAAAACAAACAATAGCTAATAGCCGAAAAAGTGAAAGATTAGTGAATATATGTGACATCACGACTAGAGAATCCCATAATATATAAAATATTAAACTAACACACAGAATCATCACAAACAGCATGGCCCGTCCCCCATATTTCCAATTACCAACTGCTAGTAACTACTGAAAAGGAAAGCGTTGGTATAACTGACTTGCTAGCATCATGGCGACCTATGAATAGGTCATTTATGAACAGGGTTAAAAAAATGTTACCGTAGTTGTAGAAAATAAAAGCAGAAGCAACAATTTTAGTGGACTGTTTGCTACATCGATTGAACTATTAGTTTCTAGTCAACTTTTCCTAAAATAACAGTGCAGCGTAATGGAACTATCCCTTCTGTATATCTAGCCGCAAGCATCCAATTCATGTAAACTAGTAAAATTCACAAAATAAAATCCCCACAATTCAACACAAACCACACCGTACCAACAATCTACACCAGTATAAACCAAGGGCTTCGAGGTTCCAATAGCCGCGACCATCCAATTCATGAAAACCAGTAAAATTCACAAAAAAATCCCCACGCCTCCATATAAACCACACCGTTCCAACAATCTACACCAGTATAATCCTAGGGTTTCGCGATTCAAACAATTAAAATGAGGCCCGCGCAAAAAAAAGTATAGGAAAGCAAATCACCTGCAGAACCATCGCAACGCAGCGATGCGACGGCCTTGGAGTCCAAGCCCAAGCCAACACCCTTGCTTCGGCGGTCTATCTCCGCCGCTGCCCCCTCCTTCCGCTTCGCCTCCACCTCCACGACCTCCTCCTCCACACGAACGCCGCCGCCGCCGCCGCCTCCTTCTTCGCCGGAGGAAACCACCCGAGACGCCCTCTGGATCAAATCGTCGAACACCTTGAAGCGCCTCTCGAGCTCGACCACATGCGCGGCCTCCTTCCGCTGCTGCAGCGCGCGGAGCCGCACGGCGTTGCGCCTGGCCTCCCGCAGCACGGCGAGGAGCTCATCAGGCACGCCCTCCGGCTGCCGCACCGCCGCCTCCTCCCGCGCAATCTCGTCGAGGCGCGCCTCCTCCTCCGCGTCCGCCGAGGCCAGCACAGCGGCCGCCGCCTCCACCTCCTCGACGGCCGGCCGCGGAGGCAGCTCCCGGTGGAGCCTCGTGAGCTCCTCCACCACCTCCGCCGTCCCCGGCGTCATCCCCACCACCATCTGCGTAGCCCGTACGCTTCCAAACCCAAACCAGAGAGAGAGAGAGCGTGGTCGGCAATTAATGTTGGGTGGTGCAAATGGAGTATAAAAAGGGGAAATGGAAGGGTTCCGTTGCGAAGAGAAGTCTCTGATGGGGAGGGGCGGGATTGGGATTTGAAATAAAGGTGAGGGGGCTACGCGTAAAACGGAAGGCGGCCGGCCTCGCACGTGGGCCCAGTGATGAGCTGTCATCGCGACGGGATGTGACCGGTACGATCTGGAATATCGAGCCCGAATTACCCACACTGTGGCCACTGCTGTGTCCGATTGCCAAGTGTCCCAAGTCCCAACTAGCACTGTAAAAACTCTTTACTGAAAGATATTTTAACTTATTTATATATAATTTTAAATATAACATCTTCAATAATTTATCTATATAATTATTCATTTTTAACACAACTTCTCTTCTTACGTCTTCACAATTTACGATGGCTTGCATGCCCATGTTGTCTCTTAGAGCATCTACATCAGTTCACGTCAGTTGTTACTAAGGGGTTGCCACATTAGCATTTAGGTGATGTGGAGGAGAGAATGTGAAGTTGTTTCTAGATGAAGAAACTAGCAAATCGTTAATACCAAGACACAAGAAACAACCAAATACTCTATTGGAGACTTACTTGTTACTTAAAAACGCGTTTTGTGGGTCCTACTGTCTTAAAGCAAAATATACACCAGATCATTTGTGCATCCCAACTTCATTATTGATATGATAAATAAGCTAAAACATGTAGGCCACAAAGTTGTACTTCATTATTGATCATCAAGAATCATGCACACTTGTAGCAATTAAAGTCTTAGACACAATATCAAGAAACAATCTATTGGAAGACTTGTTTCTTTTTATTAGATTGAGTACTCTCTCTTCTCTTAGAGCATCTACAACAATCCACCTCATCTGTTATTAAGAGGTTGCCACATCAGCTTTTAGATGATGTGGAGGAGAGAAGATGAAGAGAGAATGTGAAGTTGTTTTTACATGAAGAAACTATCAGATTGTTAATACCAAGACATAAGAAACAACAAAAAGCTCTATTGGAGCCTTAGTTGTTACCTAAACACTCATTTTGTGGGTCCCACTGCCTACCAACAAAAATCTACTGGATCTTGTGCAGTCCGTCTTCTTGACTTCCCCTGCAGATGATATGATAAATGAGCCAAAACATATAGGTCACAAAGTTGTACCCCATTGTTCATGATCAAGAATCATGCACACTTGTAGCAATTAAAGTCTTAGATATAAGCTTAAGAAACAATCCATTGGAATACTTGTTTCTTTTTATTAGACTGAGTATTCTCTCTTCTCTTAGTAACAAGCTAAGAAACAAATTATTGTAGATGCTCTTATATAAGAGATGATACATTCTCTTTCTTCATATTCTCTCTCCTTCAACTAGAATTTTGAGTGATATAATAGATAAGAGATGGCTAAGATACCACTATTAGAGATACCATAAGAGAGTACATAACTCTTGAGAGGGAGAAAGAGAGTATATCACATCGGTAGACACAGCATATTCGCACGCCTAGCCATGTGGGCACATGTCAGCTTCCTGGCCGTGTGAAGACTCAGTGGTTTACTTTTTGCTCCAGTTTCACGAGAGTGAACTAGGTTAATGATGACAATTGATACACATGAAATATCTTGATTAGACTGATTCCAAATGGATAGATCGATACTTGTGAGGTGTAAACTTTGCCGGCTAGCCGCGGTGTGCTGGAGGACGAAGAAATCTGGAACCTCTTCCTAAACCTTTTGTTTGGTCTGAATGTGACTTTGTCCATGTTCGTTTTGTAGGATCATGTGTTACAACTGGCTGCGATGACACCGAGACAGATAGAGTCTTGATGACTAAACAATTGCTCCTTTCGTTACTCGTGTCATTCGAGTTTCCAAAATTTATCTCATCGTTGTACGCTTCAGCTTCCGAGGTAACTTTTTACCCTTTTTTCCCATTTGTATACGCCTTTCGTTCCTATCTCAAGTCATTTACTACCATGGACCGATTAGAGCATTTTTAGTGTATTAAATTAATCTCGATTTAAAATCATATCACGTAAGTATTTTAGAAACTGAGCTTGTTTTTCTCCAATATATTGAACCGATTCCTACTAGTACCTTGGACCCACGTTACATTATAAAACCACAAAATAATAATATCATCTCTCAAACGCACTCTCTTCTATGTAGCTGTTTAATGCTCATATGAATTGTTTAATGCTTTGAATCGACTCCTAAGTAGAGTTCGGTTCCATGCATTTTTTTTGTTGGAATTGACCCCTCCAATATATTGAATCGATTCAATATCTTCTCTCTCCTCATTTGAATCGGCTAAAACACAACATTGGAGATGGTCTTATACACACACCATCTCAGAGTAACAAGTGACTAAATAAAAGAGAGTAAGGTCATGTATAATGGGCTTATAGCAGTTGTCTATAGTCTCTGCCACGTAGGATTTAAGTTGATATCGATAAAAGAGAATAAAGAGAGAGAAATGTGTTATCTACAATCCTGTAGCCGACTGTAGCACCAGAACCAAGAAAAACATTAAAAGATTGTTTGTTGTCTACAATCTTGTAGCCGACTATGTCACCACAACCCATTGTATGAGCTGTTTTTAGTGCTGTCTACATGTGACATAGAGAGCTGCTATAGACATCAGCTATCTGTACCATTGTACATGCCCTAAGAGCATATACAATAGTTCTCACTTGTTACTAAGAGCATGTACAATGGTGTAACATAAGTTGTCTGTAAGTCTTGACACGTAGGACACGAGATGATGTGGAGGAGAGAGGAGAGAGCATAGAGAATTGAGTCGTCTCTTATTCAGTAATCGATTGTAATACAAGAAACAAGACACAGTGTACATGGAGGAGCTGTCTATAGAAACATGTAAAAATACAATCTATTGTAGAAACTGTCTTTAGTGATGTCTATAGATGACATGGATGGATACTATAGACAACAGTTGTCTATACCATTATACATGCCCTAAGGGCATCTCCAGTAGTTAGAGATAACTTTGTTTCTAACATATGCTACATCATCTTTAGAGACAACATCTCCGATAGATAGTCTCTTTATATTTTATAATTTTCAGAAAGAGACGACATGTGCTCTCTATTCTCCCCATATCTTCTCCACGTAGAATTTTGTTGACGTGGCATAGCTAAAAGACGACAATAAACACACTATTGGAAATGCCCTAAGGGATGGACACATCAGCATTTAGGTGATGTGGAGAAGAGATGGTGGTGAGAGAATGTGTGATTATTACTAGATAAAGAAACAAGCAAGTTGTTGATACCAAGACACAAGAAACAACAAAATACTCAGTTGGAGACTTGCTTATTACCTAAAAACTCGTAGCAAATAAAGTTTTATTTCATTGTTGATCATCAAGAATCATGCACACTTGTAGCAATTAAAGTCTTAGATACAAGCCTTCCAAGAAACAATCCATTGGAAGGCTTGTTTCTTTTTATTAAATTGAGTACTCTCCCACCTCTTAGTAACAAGCTAAAAACAAACTATTGTAGATGCTCTAATATGATTTTTTTTTGTATATATGGATTGGTTGTCATTCTAAAATCTTAGAATGACATTTGTCCTAGAATCGGAGGAAATAAATATGATGCATCTCTACGGACAAAATGAAACGGCACTGTTTTCGGGGGATCCCCATCAGTGGTGGAGCCAGGAATTTAGCAATGGTGGTACACACTTTAAGTATAAAAAAAAACTTGTACGACACATAAGTAATTTCATAAGTCCAAAACAATTACAAAAAAAAGTTCGAAATTAGTTAATAGTGCAATACAAATAGTTCAAATAAAATCTTACATGAATAAAAGAGTCCTAAATAGCTAATGGAAATCACAATACCACACGACGCGATCTCATTCTTTGAAAACAATTGATTATATCATCATCACTAACCTTCGAGAAGATATCTCGCTCTATAAAGTTGACTAAACAATCATTTAATACTTGATCGTCCATACTATTTCTCAACTTGTTCTTCACAAGATTCATCACCGAAAATACTCTTTCAACGCTCATCGTTGCCACCGGTAGAAGCAATACCAATTTGAGAAGCAAGTACACCAACTTGTAAATGTCATGCTTCTTTGTTTCAACAACCTTAGTAAAAAGCTCTTAGTAAAAAGCTCACCAAGATTTTTAGGCCCTTAAATCTATCATCGCTTCGTATATCATCAATGAAGTTATCAAGTTGGAAAGAAAGTCTCATTAAATCCGTGCTTGAAAAATCATTGAGATAAAAGTTGGCCGCATAAATTACTCCAAGGAACTGCTCACATACCCGTCCTTCTTTATCAACATAATGCAAGCGAAGAACAAATCGTTCTTTATGAGATACATCACTACACTCATCAGTTAGAACTGAATAGTGATCATCACAAATTTCTTCAATAATATGCTTGGTAGTTTGGATGGCACAATAATTAATTATGTTCGTTTGTATCTCATGGGCAATCATCTTACAATTCCCAGGGGCATTGCTTAAGACAATCTTAGCAACCTCCTCATTGTTGTTTGTAAGCCATTCCAAAAATTCAAGAAAATTTTCCTTATTGCTAGAATTTGCACTTTCATCATGTTCACGACATGCTAGTCCTTGACGCAAAATAAACCTCAAGCATCTAATTGAATAAGTCAATCTAGAAATGTAAAGTTGTTTGTCCTCTTCGGTTTGCTTCCTAAGAGCTTGAGCAATAGATGTTATAGGTTTAACAAAGAAGTTGTATTTCTCTTGGGCTTAATTATGGACACTTCTTATACTACCCACATGCTTGTCAACTGAGTCATACATATTCCAATTTCTAAATCCTCCTGTAACAAAACTATCGCCTCCCACAAATTTCTCCTTGAACAAATAACAGACAAAGCAAAATGCAGCATCCTTCTCGACATTATAATCATTCCAATTGTACTTATCGAACCAACTAACATTGAAGCGGCGCCTTTTACCTGATATTTCCCTTACAGAAAAATCATGTTGCCGAGGTTGGCAAGGGCCTTTAAGAATAAATCATCTCCGAATCGCATCTTGATCATTGATAGTATAACTCGTGATATGTATTCTTTTGTTTGGATCATGTGGAAGAAGCTCAACATCATAACCCAATTCATCATTGTTATTGCCGGTTGCTTGTGCTTCACTTTGCGGTTGGTGTTGAGATTGAGATGGTGCATTTTACAGATGGAATTGAAGAAGGCACAACCAAAGCCATTTCATTTCTATTTCTACTTGCTTCAGTTCCCCCTCCTTGAGTTTGAGTAGTTTCCACTTCAACTGATTTTGGCTTGACTGCCTTGCCATCTCGAAAGAAAGAAATGATATATCTATTCCTTTTCATTTCAAGTATTCAACTTGACCTAGCCCTACATATACAAATCACAGGAAACATTCAATTTTGCAATCCCTAATTGGCCAAACGCTCAAATCAGAGTCGCCCTACATATACAAATCACATGACTGCCGATTTATTATCTTCTGGGTTTCTGGCAATCTAGCCTTCTAGCTCATGGCATGGCTTGAAGGCCGACTACTGATGTGGCGCCGTGCCAGTCGTCTCTCGGCTCTCGTCTGTGACCTAATCGACTCGATCGCTGAGTCTCCTACCGCTAGTCGCTCATATAACGCCTTCCTTCTTTGCTTATCGCTTTGTAGCACAGCAAAACGCAGAGTAATAACGTCGGTGCTGTGCATTCTCTGTGAGGCCGAGAGATGAAAGAATAAAGATTAGAGACTAGATCACTTCAGAATTCGAGACAGAGAGTTGAGGGCGTAATTGGTGGGCCACTGGGCAGTCTGGGTTGAAAGATCACGTGATGGTTATTGGGCTTCAGCCTTGGCCAGTTGGCCTGGGCGTCTGGCTGCTATTTGTTAGTTGTGCATTACAGAGTATTAGTCTATACTAATATGCTATTAGTATACTAATAATATCTTGTATCTAGGTAAAAAGTATTTGTAGTTTTTTTTAAGGTGCCTGCGAGGGGCACCTCTGCCGCCGCCCCTGATCCCCATGGTCAATGTAACTATTCACGAGACCAACCAATGCCGTCAGGGGCTGTGTGAGCTGGGATACCGTCAATGTCGATAGGCTGAGCCTTCATCAGAAAGAAGAAGAAGAAAAGGACAGGAAATCCGATCATTAGAAAGCGCAGCATATCGCCTGAACTATTGATCCTACTTTCTACTTTGGTGAGATGAACACGACAGCAGGAGAACAATCAGTGAGCAGAATGCAAAGAAGAAAATCTGCCAATACGATAGACGAGGGAGAAAAACTCAAAAATAGATGGAGATGCGGGGGATCGAACCCCGTGCCTCTCGCATGCAAAGCGAGCGCTCTACCATTTGAGCTACATCCCCGTTGCTCTTCCAGCCCCTTTATTAACCATCTAACGGTGTCCAAACAACAGATTTTTAGAGGGACATTCCACCAAACGTCGAAACTGGCGGCGAAGGCACATTGGATTTTCAAGATAGTGATCCCTAACCTAAAATAGCGATGCATTCAGTTACATGTCCTCTTCCTCGCGCACGAGAGCGAGAGCATATCCTCTCAGCCTGCGCTAGTTGGACAAACATATCCATACAATTAGAGGTGGAGCTAGGCCACTGATACGAGACCTAGGATCAAAAGGTACATATTAATTTCTTTGAAAAATCAGAAAAAAATGATTTAGACCCAAAATCGACTAAGCTAACTTGAGACGTAATCCATAACCAGCTACACCGCTACTTACAGTAGCATAACACATACACGTAAGCTGCACCCAAACCATAAAAACCATCTACCTATAATAAGTAATATATCTAACCCTATCTTGTGCGATCGAGTTGGTAGTTTGGTACACAAACTAGATACTCTGCTCAAGTCCACTACTATCCTTTCCTTGTCGTCATGGAAAGCACCAACCGACAGGTAAGCCTCGGCGCCACGTCACAGCCCCTCTCGACGTGACATGAGATGCGCCCTCGACGCCACGTCATAGCCTCTCGACGTGACATGAGATGCCCCATTGACGAGCACGCCGTCGCTGCCACGATTGGAAATATTTCTTCTGGAGCATTTGGGCTCACTGCTAGTACCACTGTACACGCATTAGAACAGGGCAGGCAGGAGAGAGCACCGTGACACAAAATATCGTAGCAATAATATTGTGGTTGTTGATGACTACTTTTTATTTTTAATCGGACGTTTTTATCGAACGGTGATGATAAAGTGAAGATGACTCGCTACTAATACTCCGCATGACCGCACAGTAGATAAACGCAGAGGATCTATTTCCATATTGTGGTTGTTGATCACTACTTTTTATTTTTAATCGGACGTTTTTAATCGAACGGTGAAGATAAAGTGAAGATGACTCGCTACTAATACTCCGCACGACCGCACGGTAGATAAACGCAGAGGATCTATTTCCATATTGTGGTTGTTGATCACTACTTTTTATTTTTAATCGGACGTTTTTAATCGAACGGTGATGATAAAGTGAAGATGACTCGCTACTAATACTCCGCACGACCGCACGGTAGATAAATGCAGAGGATCTATTTCCATATCCTCTTTCCATCTTTGCTGAGCTGGCTGTGGACCTAACCGGATTCAACGCAGAGGATCAATTTTCCATCTTTGCTGGGCTGGCTGTGGACCTGGCCGTCCTTTCCTTGCTGATGCTGATGCACAAGTCTATTGGAACTAGCGTTGCTGCTTCATCTTCTAGAACGTCGCATGCGCCTCCCCTAGAGCGTCCTGCCCCCAGGTGAGGCGAGGCTCCCATCGCAGCATGCCATACAGAAAACCTGAGGAAAATGGAGCACGTCGTTGCGTTGCAGCTTCTGGGGCGACGGCTCCTGTCATGACTCATGACCTCGTGCTAATTTCAACATTAATTACTCGTTTTTCTCTCGCATCGACTACGGTACAAGTCATTTCAACATTATAGACGCTGAATGGGAGCGCAGTCAGTTACTCAATCCAGCAAATTTCTCCAGCCTTGGTCTCAGGAAAGAAAATACCGGATGCACACACGCTGCTGCTCAAGCCAAGGCAGTAGCAAACGGGCTCAGATCTTTCGATTAAGAGCATATATTGGGCAGGGGCTATTTGGTTTGATCGATGGTTGCCAATGCCCGCCTTACCAAAATTTGGTAGCCTTGGTTGATCGAATTTGGCAGACATTTGGTTTGCTATCAAACTTTGGCAAGATTCTCTTCTCTCTTAGCTCTTAGTTCATTTTCTTGCCAATCTTTGGCCAAAACATTGGTACCTAATTTGGTGAGCAAATTTGGGTAATGCTTGGTATTGCAAATTTGTCTTCAAAGCAAAAAGCCCCTCACATAGGTGTACTGCCTTACATTCTCAAAGCAGCCTCGGGCCTCCAGGGCCCATTATATACACACATGCAGTACATGGAGTTTTATTTTGGGCTGTCCATCTAGGGCAACATACTTTTATTTTGGGCTATCCATCTGGTTGCTTCAGCCGCTTGACAGTGATAGCCTAGTTTAGATGGAACCCAAAGTCCAACACCAGCCTTACATTTCGAGGCCAGCTACCAAGCAGTTCGCAAGTGTGGTTGGTCCAACACCAGCCTTACATTTCGAGGCCAGCTACCAAGCAGTTCGCAAGTGTGTTGGCTACTTGTGCTGTTGCCTCACCTGGCAAAATGTCAACCACCAGAAGGCACCAGTTGACCCCCCAAAAAAAAAACTGACGGCTGCTCCAATGCCAACGGCCATGAGTTACTGCAGCTGGCCACACACTCTGAATTATGAAACCTTCGTGAGCTCAACCGCCGCACAAGTCGTTCTCGAGCGAAACAAGAAGAAGCGGGCAGGAGCCGACAATCGTCGTCCAATCAAGGCACACGAGCGGCTTGCCAACTTTAGGCCCTTTCCCAACTCACTCTCCATGTGAGCTCATTCAATGGTCCAGTGCGAAGCAGAGGCCACGCTGCCTTCACCATATATCAGCGTCAGGAAAGGAGTCCTACATGGCTACATTGAATTGGAAATATGCATCCTCTTGTGACTTGCGAGTTGCTCAGCATAGGGAGGAAATATTGTCCTCTCGATCCTGATATTTGGGGCACCTTGCATCACCTGCAGCAAGTTGAACAAATCTCAGACCAAGAGAAGTAGAAATGCGTGCAAGGTAGGCCAAGCTTCGAAAAGCATTGATGTATTGTACTTGTTAGTCGTAAAAGGAAGCGAGACATTCAAATACGAACACCTCTGAACAAAACTAGAGTTAAAGATGGTTGCTATGAAGAAATTAGGGATAACTGCACGTAATGCTTCAATCAGGAGAAGATAATTGCCCACTAGAGTTATTGGATCTACCAAACTGATATGCATTGCAAGCTTTTACTTTGAACCAAACTAGGCTTTATGCCCTTCAATCAAAGGAAAAGAGAAGGCCTGAGTGAACTATGGAAGAAAACAAGCTAAGGATAAATAGCATTGGTAAGAAAAGCAGTATATTTAACGATCCACTGCTATATCATAAAGAAAAAAGACCACAGGATCAACATAGATAATTTTCCAGAAAAATCTGTCTACAAAATTAGTTAGTCTGAATTTCTTGTGAAGAACCTAGTATAACTGATTGTTCAGATCTTAGTGGTAAGCACAGGGCAGCCAGCGTATTTGATCGTTCTTGATTAGCTAGCTATAACTATTTAGTATTTACGATAAGATCATTATATAAGCTACAAAATACTATCCCCATCTTCACCCCTTCTCAAACACTATGGCCAACACAGAATCCCCGATAATCAATTGATAATTTTCGAACATAGGGTCAGATCATCCAAGTATCCAACTGTACTAAAATGCTAGTGCAAGATGTGAAAGCAGTACATTAGTTTGTTCTTTATAGAATTCACAAAGATATATAAAAAACAATTCGTAAATATAGAAAAGCAAGCTGGGAAATTCATTTGCTATCACATGCAAAGGACCAGCTATCACTTTAAAGGCATACACGATAGCAACATTCCGGAAAGCACATGAGCCACTTTTTGCAACATCGAATTACCAAAGTTTATCATTGTAGCTATGGCAAGTGCCTGATCAATTTGATCAGGTCATGTAGGAACAAGGTTCAAATCGTTCGCTCGTTAGGATGCCTCAGCTGCATACATCACTGCACTTCCACTTGACACCTATTTATCAGACCTTATATAAAAACCTCATATGGGGAGGAGCGCCACTTACTTTGGGTATTTGGTACATCTCGTTTGGCATTGGCACCTTCTAAGGAACCTGAGCATCCGTCTTGACCTTCAGGCCGCATCAATGGCTTGTGCTCCAGATTCCAGCAATAACAAGAACAGTTGGCTGATGCTTACTGAGAAAGTGAAGAAAATGAAAATCAGGAGGACTCCTGCTTCATGGGGGGCACATGCATGGAGTATTGGCAGAGAAGATCCGAGGAGAACCATCCATGCTCTCAAGGTTGGGACAGCTCTCACACTGGTCTCACTCTTGTATATACTAGAACCATTGTTCAAAGGACTGGGAAAGAATGCAATGTGGGCTGTCATGACGGTGGTTGTTGTGCTCGAATTTACTGCAGGTAACTTGCATCATCCATTAGCATCAAGTTGATAATAATTTATACTTTTTCCAGATGTAGTTCTCTTGTTTCTGATATATGATTACTGATCAACAGGTGCAACAATATGCAAAGGGCTGAATAGAGGATTAGGAACAGTCATGGCGGGATCTCTAGCATTCATCATTGAACTTGTAGCAATAAGATCTGGAAAAGTTTTCCGTGCTTTATTTGTCGGATCTTCAGTCTTTCTGATAGGTACACACCTCGTAAAATAAAAATCCAGGACTATACTACTTGATCATATCTTATGTTGTTGCTTTTTCCTAACAGGTTTTGCTGCAACATATTTGAGATTCTTCCCATCCATTAAGAAGAATTACGATTATGGGGTGGTGATTTTTCTGCTAACATTCAATCTGATAACAGTCTCAAGCTTCCGCCAAGAGGATGTGATGCCTTTAGCACGAGATCGCTTAAGTACGATTGCCATAGGGTGTGCCATATGTCTCTTCATGAGCCTCTTTGTATTGCCAAACTGGTCTGGAGAAGACATCCACAGTTGTACTGTGCGCAAATTTGAAGGACTGGCAAGATCAATCGAAGGTGGGTATCACATAACAGTAAGCCATTATTGTACTATAGCTTAATTCTCAATAAAATCTTACCAAAGAAAAGTTGCAGCTTGTGTCAATGAGTATTTCCGAGATCAAGACAAGGATGACAACATTCTTGATAAGCAGGCGTCAAGAGCTTCCATTCACACCGGTTACAGAGCAGTCCTAGACTCAAAATCAAGTGACGAGACTCTAGTAAGCAATTCACTATTTGATGTTGCGATCTTTTTCTCTCCAGATTGATGCTATGCGGACCTCTTATTTGGTAAATGACATGCATAATGATGGTTCAAATGTTGATACCAAATTGACCAGGCACACTATGCAAGCTGGGAGCCAAGACACTCGATGCACTGTTACAGCTACCCATGGCAGAAGTATGTGAAGCTAGGATCTGTTCTTAGGCACTTTGCATATACTGTTGCTGCACTTCATGGATGTCTGGAATCCGAGATTCAGGTAAGCAAAAGCCCAACTTTTCTGGTATATCACCCCTGTTCCAGATTAGTGTGGTATATAATTTCAAGCAAATGCATTTCTCTCTGAATGAACTGTGCTCACATGGTTGTCTTTATTGATGTTGAAGACTCCGCCATCCGTCAGGCTACTATTCCGAAACCCATGCACTAGAGTTGCACGAGAAGTGACCAAGGTTCTACAAGAGCTTGCAATAAGCATAAGAGATCACCATCGGTGTGCCCCTGATGTGCTGTCTGATCATCTTCAAGAAGCACTGCAGGATCTAAACTCAGCTATAAGATCACAGCCACGGCTCTTTCTCGGCTCCAAACATGCATGTGCCAATAGTCATGTGCTAATGGAATTAAATTCTGGCAAGCATATGTCCTCCAGAACTACTCTGCCTTCATTCAAGACTGATACCACATCACTATTAGAAAGGAAGAACACAAAAGCAGAGCAACCATCAAAGTGTAACGAGCGGAGTACATTACGGCGGACCCTGAGTAAGATAGCCATGACAAGCCTTGAGTTCTCTGAAGCACTTCCATTTGCTGCTTTTGCTTCATTATTGGTAGAAATGGTAGTGCGACTGGAGCTTGTTATTGAGGAAGTGAAGGAACTGGAGAGGGCAGCAAATTTTAGAGAGTTCACTGGGCATGACCATCTGACCATTGATCTCACTTTCAAGGAGAAGATGAGAAACATGAATGGTGTACCATTAGACAGCCACACAGTTTCTACTGCAGCTGAGTAAGTACTCAAAAATAGATCAAAGCAGCAGGGTACCAATCATTATGAAAAAAGATATGCATTTATTTTTGGGTTAGGGAAACATGAACTGTGGACTCCCAATAACCGTTGTATGACACTTCCCGCATAATTCAATATTAGCCACGTACCACTGAATTATGTGCAGACGTCCCATTTATCGGAGTTGGATGATGTTATATCTGTTTGTGTGAATAGTGGTCACTTTTTTTTTTCTGAATTCCATAATTGGTGTCTTTTTATCTGAATACATCCATCTCTGACATGCACTACGCATGGCATGATTATGAAGCAACTTCCTGCCTAACATCTGGAACATGGTCTAAGGTATAATGGCCAAGCCTTCCTGTCCGATAGAGGTTGAGTAATTTCAAAGCAACACGTTTACACATATCCTCACTTGATTCGGCAGAAATCCCGAAAGCCTCCTGCAAGGATATAAACTGGCATTCCATCAATCTTCTTAATTCATTCTCCTTTCCCAAATCCCCCTTAAAAGATGACTTGGTCCCAAAAAGCACTTTGCGAACAGCCTTAACAATAAAATCCTGCACAAATACAACACGGTAGTTACTGTTGCATCCACATGATTCTAAAAAAAATAGATGATCTTAAAATGATAGTGACAAATTGCATGAGATTGATATTAGGCTGAAATCATGGCACTCCTTGCCAACATTTACCTGGGTATGATCTGAGGCATATTGCCTTTTTTCCTTTTTGTGGTGATAACAAGAATTATCTCCCAGTTGATTCGAGTTCTCCCACTCCTTATATTCCTCCCTTGAGTTCAAAACCGCGAGAAGGAATTGGGCAATCTCATACTCCTGTAACAAGGAATCCTTGATTGCTCCTGTAATAGAGTGCGTATGCATCAGATAATATCATAACAATATATAATCACAGGAGAAGCCATAAACTTCATAGTAGTTGGTACCTGTCAAAGCAAGTCGAGAACAGGATTCATCATCGGCAAATCTAAGAGATAGAACACCAGGAGTGTCTAGTACATATATATTTGGATGGCTAGCAACCTGTAAAACAGTAGGTCTATATCTTATTAAGATTTAAATGGCACTTTATACTCAGATTGGCAGTCACTGGGCCAATATATGGTGATGACAATGACTTCTAGGCTTCCAGCGTTCGCTGGAAGCTGCAAAAGAAAGACACTGCTGCTATTTCTACAATCAGCATTCTTAAGTTTTATTGTCCTTTTTAAAACTTCAGACAGTGCGAACAAAACAAACTTATATGCTGCATGCAATGTGCTCCAATGTTGAATTTAGAGTTCTCCAAAAGATTCAGCTAGTTGATTTCTATTACAATATACATAAGGTAGAGACCCTATAAACAAATTTGTGTTACTATGGCATTGAACATGCTCTGGGAAAAACTGCAACTTTTGTTTTATTTCCCTCATTCTACTGTACTCAACAACAAGCTATTAAATCAAATTACCTTGTAGCCACTTATGTCCCTGGTTTCTCCCGGATGGCTGCTGATTATCGCATGCTTGAGCTTTCCCTTCTCTTAAAGACAAACCAGCCATTATTACACAACGATCAGATCCCAATCAAAGCAACTATAATTGTAGTAATAACAGAACAGGCAACAAATAAGCTGAATCACCTGCTGCCCCGATCCTCCCGATTTGATGCATCGCGTTGACGATGGCCGACTTCCCAACATTAGGAATACCAACCAAGAGAACAGTTCCAGTGCAATGGCTCTCGCCAAGCTTGATCTCTCTAATCCTCGCCCGCACAACGTTCAACAGCTACGTTAAGGTTGAAATCAACCCCAATCAGACACTAATATCTCCGATAGCAAATCACATAATCACCTATTCGATTGGTAAATCTACGTACTTACAAACAAGCTACACTAGAAATAAACATTAACACAGTTATAACTACCTCCTTGATGCTTTCCCTGCTGTGTGCATTAACCGCGACGCACGAGCAGCTCCTTTGCTTCATGTACGCCGCCCACTTCTGGAGAGCAGCAACACCGACAAAAACACACACAAAAAAACTTGCGTACATCAGAAGTTCAGAACTGACTGATCATGTATGCATCTCGTGCAGATAAAGCTTCTCCATGTGCAGCGCAGGCTGGGATTTGATTACCTCCGTTTCGTATGGATCTGCCAAGTCGGCCTTGTTGAGGACAACGAGCCGGTGCCTGTCGGGTTCCAGGGGGCGCAGGCTGCGGAGGGCCGCGAACGCCGAGGCGGCGGGTACCTGCGGGGGCAGAGTTCACAAGTCCATGAATTTTAGAATTCTGTCTAGTTTGAAAATTGGGGAGTGGGTGGGGGGCACCGTACGCGGGCGTCGCGGACCTCGAGAACGAGGTCGACGAGGGGGAGGCGGGTGCGGATGGCGCGCCAGGCGGCGGCCATGTGGCGCCCGTACCAGGCGCCGGAGAGGCCGCGCACGACCGCGCCCAGGCGGCGCGAGAAGGCCACCGCCGCCGCCATTGCAGACGCCGAGGCGGGAGTGCAGGATACTAGTGGGATGACCGGCCGCGAGAGTTGGGCGAGACCCAGACAAAAAAAAATCACTTCTCTTTCCTTTACGGGATTATTGAAGTTTTGCTATTAAATTATGTGTAGTTGTCAGAATATCATCCCTATGTCTCAATGACATACGGGTCATAGGGCTATATGTCATTGAGACATTGAGTGACATTTTGGCAATTAGGCATAAAATGGTGTGGCAAATATTCCAATCTCCCTTCTTTTTATTAGGCCGGTCGCTCACTGGTAGGACTGGAAACGATCGCTTGAGCTCAGTTAGAAAGTGAGCTCGGCTCGGGAACGAGCCAGGAGCCACTCTGCTCGGAAGCAAGCTCAAGTTGCCTCACGAGCAAAGCTACTGACGAGCCAGAAACATAGTCGGCTGGCTCGCGAACCCTCGGCTTGGCTCGACAAATGCAGCAAGCCAGAAAGATGTCCCTCTACTCACACTCAGAGTGAGGTGATGCAATGAAATGCAGAACAAGCCATAAAGCAAGAAGTATTTTCTCGAATGAAATGTAAGATAAAATCATAAGTTTATAACAACTGATTCAATTACATTTAGTCATTCAACATAATCCATTTAATCAATAAGTAAGGGTAAAAGAGTAGCACTAGAACAGTCCAACAATGCATATGGTAACATGAGAGATGCGCGTGGCAGATCATCAACTGTGACACACATAAGGCCCAAATTCACCACCAACATCCCGACCTAAACAGATGAGCACTGAATACTCTTATCCTCTTATCAAATCGTAGGTAACAGAATTAGTTTTAGTGGTTCAATACTTCAATAGAACTGAATAAGCATCTCCGATGTTACAAATTATGCATGCTCCGTAGTGGAACACAACAATCAAGACCAAGCGTGATACTAGCTGCAATGTCAATGTTTGTTAAACTTCCAAGAGCAATCTGGTTATCGAAAAAAAAAGAAGGAAAAACTGTGAATTGCCTTAGAAGAAGCCTAACTTGTATGGAATCCTAGAGGCCCGCTAGATGTGTCTCACAGTTTTGGACTGAGGCCCACAAGTCACAGGCGAGGCAGATCCGAAAATCAAGGCTTTGAAGCTCAACGCATAACTCTTGCTTCATTCGCTTATACAAACTAAAGCAATCACTACGAATCCGAAAATCAGGACTTGTTGATACATTTGGATGGACTCGTTGCGGATGAGATCACGGACATTCGAGGGAAGCTCTGCGCCTTTATCATGTCAGATATCGTTAAGAACAATGGAGATTTTCACTCCGTCGCCGACCCAGAGCATCACCCCGCCGACACCTCTCAACCACTTGCAAACAATTGACTCAATTGTAATCCAATTGTAACTATAGCAACAATACTTGAACAAATGCGATCTTTTGTAATTTATTTTGAGTAATGATCATTTTGAGTTTGTCAACAATTGATTATATATGATATTTCTACGTATCACAGACAGTTCTTAAATAGAACCGTCTGTGATATTCTATATCCTGAGCGGTTTCAATAAAAACCGCTCGTGATAACTACTGTTATCACAGACGAACAAATATAGGCAGTTGAAGCAAATGCGTGATGAGGTGTTCCCTAGTAGTGAGAGAGAGTACCACTGGTTTTTAAGGCGCGCAGGTGGCGGGCGAGGCGGTAGACCGGGTAGGTGGGGAGGCGCGAACTCTGGAGGGCAGCAGAGCGGCAGAGCGGCACAGCGTGGCGTTCAAGAGCGTGGCGTGTATGCTGCAGAAGAAGAAGAGTAGGGCCGGGGTGGTGACCACACGCCCCACCCGGCAGCGAAGGCGCGGATGGCGCGACCGAGTAGAAGGCGGAGCAGCATCATGTGAAAGCAGATTGATGAAATTTGAAGAGTTTACCCAAATTCATTTTGGAAAATTCCTTTGATTATCATTTTTAGAAATTAAAATTACTCCTTTAGGGTTTTAGAAAATAGCCAATAGGGTCCAAAAATTAAGGAACAATTCATAGAAATTCCTTGAGATATCCTGGACCTAAATAAAATATTTCCAACTCAATATTGGTAATTAATTTTGTAATTAAATTATTTTGGCTTTAACATAAATAGGAAGAAGCTTTTAAAATTCTAGAAAATTCAGAAAACTCAAGGAAAACCATTAAATTTTATTTTTAACCAAAATTGAAAATTTGGGATGTTACACGGACGGAGAGGGCCCAACGGAGGTGGGGTGGATACATACGGATATCGTTCATTCTGTATCATATTACTTTTTTTTCTTCTCGAAGTCGGACACGGATAACATCAGATACCCATTTCTCCATCCTGTATTCGCTCTACAAGCTTTCGGTCCGTCGGTCGGACGAAAATCATCCCCTTCTTTTGCACCCGTACACATGACATTAGAAAGTAGAAGTGCAATCAGAGCGAACACAGAGAGACTAATCGCTGAGATATCGAAGAAATGCACTCAGTATCTCCTGCCTACTCAGATGCAGCAACCCACCTATCTATTATCTTGTTCCTAAGTGAAGTCACAATAGACTTTTCTCATACCAGCTGACATACGGACACATATAGACGTATATCGTTCATCTTGTATCATATTCCGTATTTTTTTCCTCTGAGTTAGACACAAATAGTGTCGGATACTCATCTCTCCATCCTATATTCGCTTCACAAGTCTTCAATCGATCGAGAATTACCCACTCCGTTTGCACACCAGTTTAGACTCCTCCAAAAGGGGAAAAGAAAAACTTCGACTATACGGCTTCAGCTAAGGGGATAACGTGTTTGTTCCTCGTTTACGCTGACGGTGGACCGAAGGGATCCATGGACGGTCTTCCGCCTTCCGTGGGGCCTTACCCGGATTAGCTGATGGCAGCGCACGAGAAAAGAAAGGGAGGGACGCACACGCGCTTTGTGACGATGCTTCCTGTTGACAATGGCTACCGCTTTCCTCTCTCTTTTCCTTTCTTCTTTCCGTTGCTCACTGCACTTTCGTGGCGCCTCGGTAAGGGACTGCTTCCTGCTGCAGCTTCGCTCAGATATCATCAGATGCAATTCTTGTTACCATTATTAACTTGTTTTTTTATCAGATGCATTGTCCGTCCTTGGTTGCTAAGCCATCCCTTTTTTGCCCTCCAAAGAAACTTCCATCTTTCTGTTACGACGCCTAGCCCCTAAAAAGGAGAGAGGGTACAAGTATCTACAAACCATGTCCTGTTTGTTCCATCATTTTTTTCAGTACTTTGCAGCAAACTCTCCATACACTACAATCGTGTTTTTAGATTGGAATTATTGCGTATTTGTCGCTGACGGGACATTTTCAACGCAAGTTGGAATTTTTCTGCCCAAATTTATCCATGGTGTTGAAAATCAACTGCGCTGATGAACAGAACTATTGCTACAGTGTTTTGCTACTGTACAAGATCTCGATCGTTTTTCTACGATCCAACAGCTACAAAATAATATCATGGCACTAATTTTCACCCGTAACATTGTCATGTAATAGCACAGGATTCGCTTCCATCCCAATGGTAACAGGCTAACAGTCCAGACAGCAAGTACGCTACTGTACAAGTACACTTAACGAGCTATTATCATCGAGTTTCGTTCAAAATTTATATAATTCGATTTAAAATCATTTTATTTATTGTTTAAGTGGTTATTTTAAAAACAAGTTAACGAACCACTATTGAGCCGAACCTTGTTAACATTTTTTCATTCCAAATTAACTTATTTTAATTTTGACCAATTAACTACTGTAATCAAATCAATTTTGATTCGAAACATAAGGAACTTTTTTGCCGGCCCCTAGCACACATAAAAAAAAACATGCACGCAGCTGGGGAGATCTCGCACACAGAGCAAATGGGAAGTTATAACACATCCCATGAAATCAATAAGAATACAGCGCACTGCACTTGCAGTAATACTAGGCAGCTTTAGCTTGTACATAGAATGGCAGAAGTACATTACAGTACTTATAATAGGACAACACAACACAACCGTACCCAACCTTGCTACAGAGAAGACAATACTAAAAGAGGCGCCTCCATACCATGGCTAAAATATACCGCCATTTCTGAGAGCAAGCTACTGAAATTATTTCTTCAGTTACACATGTACGATGCTGCATAAGTAAGCAAACCAGGTGACACGTGATCTTTGTGTTCTTCAGATCAGAACACCACCATGTTTTCATCCGACGGGGGCCACGCCGTCAGATCGTCCCCGTCGCTCGCCTGCCTACAAAGCAACGAGGTGGCATTCGGTGGATTCCAAAGCTCCGCACCTGCAAAATGTTCAGAATGAATACTGATGAATGAATACAGGACAGAGAACATATCGAAGAATCAAGTTATGGAAGAAGAGCGAGCACCATACCGGTAGTGGAGAAGCTGTTTGTGCAGGTCAAGTTGTCCCATTTGAGCTCGTGCTCCGAGATGCTGCCCATGTCGCCAAAGAAAGGCATGTGCGAGTGCGACTCGCTCGCGGGGAAGTCGCCGCCGCCGATGAAAAATGCGTCCTGCGGCGTGCACATTGGCAGGAAGAGAGGCGAGTGCATCGAACTCGGCATCCCATTGCCATTGGTGGCTGTCGCCGTCGCATCGCACACCTCCCCTCCATACGGAAGAGAATTCTGCTGAAACCAACACTGATACCTTCAGACACTGACATGAAAATGACATAAAGGGTAGAGATGCTCGCATGTAAGTATTGCACGAATGGCTTCTTACCTGCACCTGGAACGCGTTGCAGGTCTCAGTGCTGATGATATCTAGAGGTGGGCTAGAATTGGTGGGTGTGAATGGCGCGCTGCTCCTGCTGAACTGATGATCGGTGGTGACGAGAGACGAGCTGCTCGACACTTCGCTCATCTGCCCTCTTGACGACGGCTGATGGCTGCTGCTGCTGTTGATCCCTTTCGCCTTCGCTGGCTCGCCCTGCAGCCCGGCCTCGTGCCTCTTGATCACGCGGCACAATGCGTAAGCTCCCTGCAGCAGCAGAAGCCGTTCAGTAACTGCAATTAAATTCAGGCTTCAACACAAGAGTGTGAAATTGCTGGTGTCTTACGATGAAGTTTGATGAGCCGTGGACGACGTCCTGGCAGAGGCGGTACTCGTGCATGACCCAGTCGGTGCGCTCGCCGCCGGGCGCTCTGCCCTTGTAGAAGACCAGCGTCTTCCTCAGCCCGTACACGCTGCCCCCCTCGCACGCGATCTTGCGGTCCTTGCCGGTGGCCTTCCAGTACCCCGTGGTCGTCGCGCGGTTCGTCCGCGACCCGTTCGGGTACTTGCGGTCGCGCGGGCAGAAGAAGAACCACTCCAGGTCCCTATTCGGCAAGAACGACTTCTCTGAATAAACAGTGTTATTTTCACATCGGTCAGTACCACATGACTTCTTCAGTTTCAGCAACAAACACACTACTAGTACAGTTCAGTAGTCGCATACACAAAAAAGTTTGTGTATGCATGCCAAAGTTAAGTAAATTGTGCACTAATTAATTAATTAATTGTAGATAATATACCAAAAGTTTCGCTTGGAGGTTGCAGATGGAATGAAACGATGGCATGTTTTTTCTCTTCTGGAGAACAAGTTTCTTTTGAAAAGGTGATAGAATGACTTATCTGCAACCGGCCTAGGGAGAAAAAAGCTAGATGCCCGCCGGAAAAGTCCTTTTTTTATATCTAGCTAGCCAGCAATGAAAACGAGAAATCTACCAAGCATGTTCCTTTCCGGTTTCCACTACTTTATTTTTCCCTTTGGGGGGAAAAAGTACTAGTACGACTCAAAGGGTTCGCGTATTTATCATTGCTGAAATTATTCAGGAAAAAGTTCACCATGCTGACATTGCAAAAATTCAACTCTGAAGCAACAGACCGTTTCACTAACTACTGTCGGTTGACTAACAAAATTCACAGAATGGATGACAAAATGGTGGCATGTTTCATGGAGTCATGTATATACCTGGTAACTCCCATGGCTCGAACTTGTAGAGATCAATGACAGGGATGACCTCAAGCTCGATCTTGAGGTTGTCCACTTTCCTCTTCAGGTAGTACCCGACCAATTCATCGTCGGTGGGGTGGAACCGGAACCCGGGTGGCAGAGTCATAGATCCCATTAATTACTTTGCATATAAATGTACACTTGCAACCTATTCAAATATCTTCGGCAAGCGCAAACCTACGGATAGCAAAGCGAAAGAAGAAACAGGGACTATAACTAGTTGCAATGTCGACTGCCAAGTAAATATCTCAGGCAGATTGACGTATATCACATATATATAGGTAGTAGGATCAGGTGGCGATCAAGGTAGAAGTCAGGTGCAGAGGAAGCATATATTGACGATTTGGAAGATCCAGAAGTAAAAGCTCTTGAGCTTCTCGAAATCCAGCGGGCGGGTGCTGAACCTGACGAATACGATGTACCAGCTGCCGGAGTTCAAGATCATTATCCTTGCAGGAATCCTAAGCGTTGAATCAGCCAGAAGCAAAAGCAACAAGAGCCAAAGAATTCAGACTTGTTGATGCTCTACCGATGATGATTGGTTTGCTATGGCTAGCTAGGGAAGGAAGAGGAAGAGGAAGACAGAGTGTGTTCTCTGAATTGTGGAGGTGAGAAGGTGTAAGAACTAGCAAGGTGCAAGGGTTTATATAAAGAGGGAAAAGCTAGCCTAGCCTGCCTACTCGGGGTCGTACGAGCGAAGCAATTCGAAGCGTCCGTCTGGAGTTTGCCGCGCCTCCAACTCCAAGTAACCGCGCCAACTGTTCACACTTTACTGCTCTAAACTAAGACTTAACTGCTGCTTCCCGCCAATGGGTTAACCAAACCAACGCTTTCATCAGTGTCTTTGGCCTAACCCCGTAATTAAGCAACTAATTAATCTTGATGGATTAGGAGGCAGTGCTAAAAGAAGACATGGTGTGCAACTTGCTTTCATCAGTGCAAGCATCGAGATATGGGGTATTCTTCTTCTCTGAATCTTCTTGGTATTGCCATTTGGCGTCTTACCATTCAGGGAACGGCTCTCGGGTCTCTCACGGTGCAGATGGATGGCAGCAGCCGCCATAAAAGTGAAAATTTGTTTTCATATACACTTTTATTTATCTATGAATTTATTGCGCGTCACGTAGATCCGTGCTTAGCCCGTTGGCTTAGTTAATCAATGGCCACGTACTGGTTAAGGTTTAGATATGTTTCGCGGCCAATCGTACTTTGTTTTACAGCTCACCTTCATACTTACGTTACCCATATGATATATTAGTTTTCAGCCGAATTACACCTTTACACTAGACCAGATGAATTCCGTTTCTACCGGAACACGCGTGCGTGTCGTGTTTTGGCTGATTTAACCCTTTTTTGAAACACAATAGCAAAACTAGCTCCCGCGCTTTCGAAATAACAAAAATGATATTTATACCGTGCAAAATTGTCGCGGAAGCTAATATACCGTGCACTCAAATCGTGGCAGGACGGCAGGCAAGCACGATAGAAACCTACGCAGATCACCTATCACGGATTGAGAGCGCGACAGGTGGCCTGTCACGGTTTGGGTGTGGGGCACGTGACTTTTTGCGGCAAATTAGCATAATAGGGATATCATTTTTATCATTTCAGATACGATGCCTAGTTTTGCTATTGCAAATAAAAAACGTACCATAATACACGCTTGCTTGGCTCTTCTCTGGGTTTTTTTTTGGCAATTAAAAGGAAGACGAACACGAGTATATCTCTTAACACACAAGACAGGTGGCATGCTGTGTCTGGTGCGCGGCAGGCCGTCGCTAGCGATTCGCCAAAAACTAGGATCAGAATAGAATCATGTACAAGATAGAAATTATCTGCTACCAAACTGATTCACAATTCTATCTTTAACACCCTCCTCAATCTCAACTTATGCGAGATCTTAAATTGAGATTGTGTCGAAACTGTGTTAATCGATGAATCTGGAAGTGGTTTCGTGAAACCATCTCGCAACTTGATCTTTGGAGGGTATGAACCGAACCTCAAGGGCTTTGCGTGCAACACGTTCTCGACAAAATGAAAATCTACCTCAATATGCTTTGTCCGTGCATGAAACATCGGATTAGCCGATAGGTATGTTGCACCCAAATTATCACACCAAAGTATGGGTGGTCTGGATCGATATACTCCAAGCTCACCTAGCAAAGATCGAACCCATATCAATTCAGCGATTGCATTGGCCAAGGACTTATACTCGACCTCAAGATTTGATCTTGACACGCTTGCTTGCTTTCTAGCACTCCATGAAATCAAGTTAGGGCCAAAAATATTGCAAAGCCTCGATGACCTCCTATCATCTGGGCAACTCGCCCGATCAAGATCGAGAATGCAGCGAGCAACATTGAACCAGATTACTGATAGACAAGCCAATACTCGGTGTAAACCGCAAATATCTCAATATTCTTTTCACTGCAGTCCAATGTTGTGTTGTTGGTGCGTAAGAGGCGCACACCTTATTCATTGAATATGCAATATCGTGTCGAAGTCGGTGTAAGGTAATGTAGAAGCACCAACTATACTTGATACTGGTTATATCTCCGATCAAGAGCATCTCCTCTTGTCAAAGCTTTTCGATTGATGATAAAGGAGTGGTCACAGGCTTGCGTTCTTCATGCCAACTCGATCCAACAGATCGATCGTACTTGGATTGTGTGAGAAGTAATCCATCTTGATTTGGCTACTTCAATCCCTAGAAAATAATGCGAGTTGCCAAGATCCTTAAGTGCAAACTCACTTTTAGTCGATCAAGTAATGTCATCATGACACTATGAGAAGATCCTGTAATAATGATATCATCCACATATATGAGAAGATACACAATAATATTTCCAGCCCTATACACAAATAATGATGTGTCAGCTTTGGATGATCTGAACCCCATTTCTTGCAACTTCGAGCTCAGCCGAGAATACCATGCACGCGGAGCTTGTTTCAGTCCATATAGTGCTTTATCCAACTTGCAGACATACCCAGACTTATCTTTCTCTTCATATCCTGGAGGTTGCCTCATGAACACATCTTCTTCCAGAATGCCATGAAGAAACGCATTCTGTACGTCGAGTTGTCGAAGTGACCATCCATGAGAGACTGCTATGGAAAGAACAAGACGAATCGTTGCTGCCTTAACCACTGGGCTAAATGTATCCTCATAATCAACACCATACCGTTGCTTGAACCCTTTTGCAACAAGCCTGGCCTTATACCTGTCAATGCTCCCATCCACTCTACGCTTCACCTTGTACACCCATTTACAATCAATGATATTCGTCACGAGAAGGTACAGTGCAGTGCGATTGTGAACCGAGGCACTGTACTCTTCATCCATAGCACGCTTCCAATTCAGATCGGCAAGAGCATCATCCAAAGACGACGGTTCTTGATTGGAACATGTGAATGCATAACGACTTTGTGCCGTCGATATATGTTTTGGAATCCGAATGTTATTTCGTGCCGTGTAACCATGCCATGCCGAGGGCGTGGAGGAGCCTCTCGGCAGATGATGGTGACAAAGAAGGCGAGGGCGATGAGGATCAGAGACCATCGGAGAACTTGATCGTGTCGTCGAGGCGAGGCGGCGTCATAGGTTCAAAGATGCACGAAGGCTGTCGAAGAAGCCTCTGTCTCGCTCGAGAGACGGCAGCCTTGATTCGAGAGGGATTGAAGGAGATCGCTTCTGCGGCGCATGCAGTAGACCCGCCACACTTGTCACGGCAACATCGTCAACAATATCGGTTGACAGGCAACACCGGATCCTCTGAATACCTATGTGTGTACCAACTTCTGAACACGCCGCACAGACAAGTCAGGTTGCTCACCAGAGAAAACAGAAATATGCTCAGAAGTTAGTTGGTCGGCGACTGTGGGTGGTGTATTGGCAAAAGGGAAAATTTGTTCCTCGAAGATGACATCCCTAGAGATATAAACACGTCCAGAAGACATGTCAAGACACTTATATCCTTTGTGAAGGCTGCTATACCCTAAGAACACACATTGCTTAGAGCGGAATTGAAGTTTGCGGGAATTATATGGTCGAAGGTGAGGCCAACATGCACACCCAAAAGTGCGAAGAAAAGAGTAGTCTGGGGCTTGGCCGAATAGACGTTCAATAGGAGAAGCAAAATTGAGCACTCGACTAGGCATCCTGTTTATGAGAAAGGTGGCAGTTAAATAGGCAGAATCCCAGAATTTTAGGGGTATAGACGCATGAGCTAGAAGAGCTAGGCCAACTTCAACAATATGACGATGTTTGCGTTCAGCTGAGCCGTTCTGCTGATGAGTGTGAGGACAGGAAACTTGATGAGCAATGCCAGTTTTTTTAAAGAAGGAATTAAGCTTCTCAGACTCCCAATTCTAATCGGTTTGCACATGAATAATTTTTACGCCTAATAGTCGTTCAAAGATGTTTTTGAAACTCTAGGAAGGCATTGAACACATCGACACTGTTTTTCATGAGATATAACCAAGAGAATTTACTATAGTCATCAATAAAGCTCACATAGTATTTATATCCTTCGACTGATGTAGGAGCAGGACCCCAAACATCAGAGAAAACAAGATCTAAGGGAGCTACAGGAACACGAGATGATAAAGAATAAGGGAGCTGATGACTCTTAGCTTGTTGACAAGCATCACAAACTAAAGGTTTATTGGACATATCTAAACAAGAGAGATTATGACGCCTAATGACTTGCTGAACGACCGAAAAAGATGGATGACCAAAGCGACTGTGCCATTGCTCTTGAGTTGGTGTTGATATTGCTAAGGCATGCTTGGGTTGGGGCTGCAGGGGGTAGAGACCTCTCTCACATCTGCCTCGAAAAAGAACCTTCTTCGTGTCCTGATCCTTAATAAGGAAATAATCAGGATGAAATTCAAGAAAAACATTATTATCTGAAGTTAGGCGATGGACAGAGATAAGATTTTTGGCAGACTGAGGAACACACAGAACATTGTTTAGGTGAAGATCTCTATTAGGATTTTGTATAGTAGATTGACCAACATAACTAATGAGCATACCTGTTCCGTTTGCAGCCTGAACTTGATCTCGTCCATTGTACTTATCCTTCATTGTCAGCCTATCTAGATCACTAGTAATGTGATATGTCGCACCGGTGTCTGTATACCAGTTTGTGTCAATTCCATATGAGGAAGTATTTGCAGCTGCAGCAACTTTGGATGATTCTTCATTCTGGAAAGCGTGGTCAAAACGATGCCAGCACTTTTGTGCAACATGCCCCACCTTGCTACAGATCTGACAAGTGGGACGTGCACCTCCAGACACACCACCGGGACCTCCTGTGCGCCGGTAGCCTTCACCTTGTCGCTGTCCATTGTCTCGACCGCCACCACCACGTCCACCTTGGCCGCGCCCCGTCTTCCCTGACCACCTCCTCGAGAAGAGAAATTCGCAGAGGAACCAGAGAACTGGGACACGCTGTTCTGCTGATCAAGACGCATCTCGAAGCTCAACAGATGTGCATATACATCATTGAGATTCAACACATCAGATTTGGTGGTGATGGACGTCACCAAGGGGTTGTAATCGGCATCTAGCCCAGCAAGGAGATAGGACACGAACTCCTCATCTTCGAGTGGCTTGCCTGCAGACGCCATCGTATCTGCTAGTTTCTTCATCTTGGCATAGTACACTGCTGCTGTGAGATCGTTCTTGCGTGTGTTGGAGAGTTGCATGCGGAGCTGCATGAGGCGTGCCCTAGATTGAGACGAGAACATGCGTTCCAATGCTCCCCACACTTCAGCTGCAGTCTCTAGCAACATGACCTGTGAAAGAATTTCAGGGGATAGAGACGAGAGTAAAGTACTGAGTACAATCTGGTCCTGTTGGATCCATGCTTCATAATTCGGATTCTCGACTTGCATTGTCTCGCCATCAACTGTCTGAGCTACAGTTGCAGCTGGTGCAGGTCTTGTTCCGTTGACGAAACCGAGAAGACGTTGTCCACGAAGATACGGGACAATCTGGGCCTTCCAGAGGAGGTAGTTTCCTTGTTCTTGCGACAACTTGACATTGATCAGTTGCCCAAAACTTGGCGTCGGGAGGAGGCCAGCGAAGATGCTCTGTGCGCCGTTGGCCACCAGATTTACCGCGCTGCTGGTTGCTGATGAAGAGCTTGATGTAGACATCACGACGTAGCTGGAAGAAGTGGCTCTGATACCATAAAGAAAACTAAGGAAGAGAAGATTGGTTTTCTCAATACTCGCAACGCACTAAAAGTGCCGAGGGAGTTCTGTATATATATATATATGCAAGGGAAGTGCCGTATCGGCTACAGAGTCGGTTACGAACCGATTACAGATTACAATCTCTGTTGTATACATCCTGGACTCTACCACTATCGGAATCTCATATACTACCTTGCATACGGGAGATAGGATCAGAATAGAATCATGTACAAGATAGAAATTATCTGCTACCAAACTGATTCACAATTCTATCTTTAACACGCGCCAACTGTTCACACTTTACTGCTCTAAACTAAGACTTAACTGCTGCTTCCCGCCAATGGGTTAACCAAACCAACGCTTTCATCAGTGTCTTTGGCCTAACCCCGTAATTAAGCAACTAATTAATCTTGATGGATTAGGAGGCAGTGCTAAAAGAAGACATGGTGTGCAACTTGCTTTCATCAGTGCAAGCATCGAGATATGGGGTATTCTTCTTCTCTGAATCTTCTTGGTATTGCCATTTGGCGTCTTACCATTCAGGGAACGGCTCTCGGGTCTCTCACGGTGCAGATGGATGGCAGCAGCCGCCATAAAAGTGAAAATTTGTTTTCATATACACTTTTATTTATCTATGAATTTATTGCGCGTCACGTAGATCCGTGCTTAGCCCGTTGGCTTAGTTAATCAATGGCCACGTACTGGTTAAGGTTTAGATATGTTTCGCGGCCAATCGTACTTTGTTTTACAGCTCACCTTCATACTTACGTTACCCATATGATATATTAGTTTTCAGCCGAATTACACCTTTACACTAGACCAGATGAATTCCGTTTCTACCGGAACACGCGTGCGTGTCGTGTTTTGGCTGATTTAACCCTTTTTGAAACACAATAGCAAAACTAGCTCTCGCTTTGAAATAACAAAATGATATTTATACCGTGCAAAATTGTCGCGGAAGCTAATATACCGTGCACTCAAATCGTGGCAGGACGGCAGGCAAGCACGATAGAAACCTACGCAGATCACCTATCACGGATTGAGAGCGCGACAGGTGGCCTGTCACGGTTTGGGTGTGGGGCACGTGACTTTTTGCGGCAAATTAGCATAATAGGGATATCATTTTTATCATTTCAGACATGATGCCTAATTTTGCTATTGCAAATAAAAAACGTACTATGATACACGCTTGCTTGGCTCTTCTCTGGGTTTTTTTTTTGGCAATTAAAAGGAAGACGAACACGAGTATATCTCTTAACACACAAGACAGGTGGCATGCTGTGTCTGGTGCGCGGCAGGCCGTCGCTAGCGATTCGCCAAAAACTCAGGAATTCACTGTGTACGAATATGGAATTCCAGTGGCACAGTGGGCATCGCCAGCGATTCTGATTTGACCTTAAAGGTTCTGAAATATGAACTTCTGAATTGACACGCAGTATGCATATTCCTCTCCTGCATGATACACGCTTGCTTGGCTCTTCTCTAGTTTTTTTTTTCAATTAAAAGGAAGACGAATGCAGTAAGTCTCCATGACACTCGCGTCACGTGACTTTCTGCGCCAAATTAGCACTGTGGAGATACTATTTTTATTATTATTTTAGACTTGAGGCTAGTTTTGTTATTGTAAATAAAAAATATATCATTCCGGCCAAGACTAAGTAATTCACTGTGTATGAATATAGAATTCCAGTGGCACACTGGGCATCCAGCACATACTACGCTAGCTATTGACTCTGATATATGAACTTCTGAATTGACACGCAGTATGCACATTCCTCTCCTGCGTGATACACTCATGCACGCTTACTTGCTTTTCTCTAGCTTCCTTTTTTTTTTGGGCTATTACAAGAAAGACAAATCCAAGTATGTCTTCTTAGTACACGTCTAAAAAGACAGAGATCGGAGGGTAAATCTGATCTCATGATTACATGAAAGAAGCACATGCACATACATGCGAGTGTGTCCCCTTAATTAGCACACGTTTAGAAAGACAGATACTTGGAATAAATCTGCAACCTTATAAAATTTCTATTGACGCGCATTCACGTGCGCGCAAAGGTGTGCATTGGGATTTGAATCCTGATGAGTGGAATTGTACACCCACAACTCCACCACTCCACAAAGAGATGGTTAATTCAGATGCAAGTTTCTTCCTTGGTGCACTGTTGGTCGGTAGTGATGTTGGACCGATTCTAGTCATACGATCATACGTTTCTACAACCTAGATTAACTGGACCGATTTGGCCTATGGTAGAGTATTAATTTGGTATAATATTAATATTATTATGTTTTTAACAAAAAAAATATAGTCGGATCATGATCAAAATTTTCATACGATTCTACGATTCTAATGATTTATTATAAATAATTATTTGCATATGTCTCTTTCATTGTAATTTTTTCTTTTCATTTCTTCATGTACATTATAATTTACATAAATAGCGAATGATCTTTCCTTTGCACTACATTTTGGTAAACAAAAGTTCTAAAATTATAGTTTTAAACATGTAGAAGTGTTAAAATACAAGGTAGATTTTTTTTAAAAAAAAATCTTTGGTAGAATCAGATGAAGAATCTAGACCCACAATTATGTGTTAATGGAGTATTTTGGTGATTAATGACAAATCTATTTGTAAGACTAACAAGTTTATTGGTATACCTATTGCTTAGTCTCAATTGGATAAAAAGGTGAAAATCAAAGAGGTATGCATTCGACATCATAATTTTATATATTGTTGCATTCTTCAAATCCAAAATATAGGTTAAACTCCACTAAAAGTGTAACTTAAATATGTGCATATGTTCTCATTACACATTCATGTATGCACATATCTAAGGAGAGTTCACTCTATGTTTTGTGGTTTCATTAGTATTGATCCATATTCCTTTATACACATATACTAAGGATCTTTACTTTGAAACATATCATATGAGTATAGAAAACTTGTGTAGTTCATATATACTCATATTTATGTACATTCAATTACTTGCAAATTGTGATGGTTGTCATCAATTACCAAAAAGGGAAAGATTGATGTATCTTGTCCCCACCATTATGAGTTAATGGTATGTTGTGGTAATTAATGATAATCATATTGTGAAACTAACATTTTCTATGAGTTGGATGAATAGGTTATGTTCCATAATGATGAAGACTTTGGATGACATCATGAGGTGATCGTCATCGAGTCAAGAGCTTGGAGTAAAAGGATGCATCATGTGTTGATGAATATCACGAACTTGAAGAAAAGGAAATCATCGTGTGTCGATGATGTTCAAGAAGAGGAGATGATCATGAGTTGATCATTAAGTCAAGAGAAGACCCATCATATGTTGATAGAGGTAAAGTAAATGATGCATCATGGGTTGATACATGTCAAAGACGATGACCCGGACTTGAAGTAAAGATGTGCGTCATCAAGCTTCAAGTGTTTGTGTAAGGCAAATGTATGACTAGCTAGGGCTACGAATTTGTTCCTAGTCTTTTACCGGTCTTGTTGTTTGGATGGAAGATTGGATTGCTAGTATAGGTTGCCGTACTATTAAGAGGGGTCTTGATTAGTAGCTTTAGTTAGTCATATGTTGATAGCTCATTGTGTTTGCTCTAGCTTTTTAGCATGTTGCTAATATTTGCAAATGTGTTTTGCAAATAGTTGAGGCTCATGTATAATCCTTGTAGCATATGACTTTAGTTTGCGAATGTGTTTTCCAAACGGGCTAAGTCCATGTACCTTATTCCTTGTGGCATTAATTCTAAAAGTTGGCAAATATGTTTTACAACTTGTTGAGAATCTTGTCTTTAACCTGTGTTTGCATCGTGCATCAATTGGCAAGTGCATCTTGAAAATTGAATTGAAGTGAAGGGAGACACCACTTTGTGAACTGGCAGTTTGACCGCCAGTAGCCACCGGTCTGACCGGTAGTGAATCGGTCTGACCGCCATGGTTAGAGCGGTCTGACCAGTCCCCTTATACCGCAAGCTTTTGTGCGGTAGTACCGCCACTTAATAAACGGTACTACCGGGGCGCGGTAGTACCAGAGTCTTGTGCGATACGTTTATTCCAGAGAGGGTGTTTTTTGTTGATTGCCCTTGATTTCCTTGAGCGGTCTGACCGCAGGCACTAGGGCGGTTTGACCGGTCATTAGTTGGCGGTCAGACCGGCAGTGAGTCCAACGGCTTGTTTTATAGCCATTGGCGCTTGGGCGGTCTGACCGGCCACACTACTACAGAAAAGGTCTTCGCTGACGGTTCAAAACGTCATCACGAGCGGTTTTGTGAGCCGTCTCAATTTATGGGTCTGTAATGATATGAGTCATCACGCACGGTTTTTGAACCGCTCGTGAAAATGCTATCTGAGCGGTTCTTGTTCGTAACCGTCGCAAAATAGATTATCACAGAGCGGTTCGAACAAGAACCGTCGTGATAATTCTATCCTGAGCGGTTCTTGTTCGTAACTGCTCGTAATAGTTTTTTCCATTGCAAAAAAAAATCGGATTTTGAGCCAAACCAATCAAGTGCTAGACAAGAGTTTCCATATGCAACCTCCAAAGAAGACAACTAAAATCCAATTAAAATTCGATGGCAAACACATTATAGGAAAGGGAAACCAAAAGATTTCACAACGTCCCCTCCGATCGGGAAAAAGAATAAAGTTACAAAGTTAAACTAGCTAGAAACCATCTATGCCTCCAAGCTCTGAAGAACTCATCGGCTTCTTGGATTGGTCTTGTGAGCTCCTCTCTGTACCTCACCCAAGATATCACAAGATGTTCTTGCATGTCGTCGAGTTCGACTCAAGCTCGTCGGCAAGGAGAGACGATTGAAAACCTCCAGCGGCGCTCCGACGACCTTAGGTAACACAAAATTAAGATGATTTTCTTTACAACAAACAGCCAACAAATTATGTATATTATAGGATGTACACGCACCTTCCCAGAGACAAGGAGCTCCTCCGCATCCCTCCTCATCGTCATCGTCGGCTGTGTCTCCTCGCTGAACTGCGACGGGGAATCGAGGGTGGTCGCTGGAGCTCGGTGTGGGGGAGGAGAGAGGGAGAGACTGATGGAAAACAAGGTTGTGTCTAATATATAAGGACAGCGCCAAAATATTTTGCCTCCCGCGCACGCGTTCAAAATTTTTCAAACTCCCACGCTGCGAATCACATACGGTTTCATACAAAAACCGTTTGTGACGACATATCACAGACGGTTCTTAATACGAACCGTCTGTGATCGGTTCGTATTAAGAACCGTCTGTGATATGTATTTATCACAGACGGTTCGTATTAAAAACCGTCTGTGATATATATCTTATTACAGACGGTTTTTATTAAGAACCGTCTGTGACTTGGAATTTTCCTTACTTTCTAATTTTACTATGGCTTTGAATTTTCCTTACTCTGCAATTTTACCATGGCTTGAAGATTTTACCATGGCTTGAAATCACTAACACTCTGATTTTACCATGGCTTTGAATTTTCCTTACTTTGCAATTTTACCATGGCTTGAAATCACTAACACTCTGCTTTTACCATGACATGAAATCACTAACACTCCGATTTTACCATGGCTTGAAATCACTAACACTCTGATTTTACCAAGTTACAGACGGTTTTTAATACAAACCGTCTGTGATAAGATATGTATCACAGACGGTTTTTAATACGAACCGCTCAGGATACTTGAGACGGTTTTCAACACGGCAAATGCGTGATGAGCACGGAATTCACAGACGGTTCGTGTTGAAAACCGTCGGAAGTATCACGACGGTTCTTGTTGTAACCGCTCGTGATACTTCACTGACGGTTTTAACACGAACCGCTCGTGATATTACTTCTTCACGACGGTTTTTAGCGCGACAAAGAACACGAGCGGCCGCTAAACCAAAACCGTCTATGATTGTATTTAATACAAACGGTTTTAGTCAACCGTCTGTGATGAGGCGTCCAATATTAGCCTTTTTGTAGTAGTGCCATTAGTTGGCGGTCAGACCGATTTTATCCTGATTCTATGGAATCTTTCCCCCAACGGCTAGTTTTTGTGTGTGGGCTATATATATCCACCTTGGCCGGTTGTAGGAGGTTGCTGGAGTGTTGCTGGTGCCATATTCATTTCTATTGAGCTAAGAGCAAGCCATCTACACTCTTTTGTGCATGTGTTGCACTTGATGAGCTTTGAGAGGCTAACCCTAATTGCATGTGTTGCATTAGGTAGTGGATTGTGTATCCACTTGAGCTTAGACACTTGATTAGTTCAAGTGAGAGTCTTCGACTTGTTACTCTTAGTATTTGCCGACACTTAAACGGCATGGAGGCGTCGTGGTCCGGTGATCTTCTCAAGAAGCTTGTGAGAAGGCCCGACGTTTGTGAGTGGCTTGGTGCTCGCCATCTCCGAAGTGGAGGAAGAGCAACCCCCTAGTGGATCGAGGTGTTGGTTCTTGTTGGAACCAGTCCAAATGGTTGGACTTACTTCGGAGGTGTTTGGCTTAATTCGTGGAGCCGATCTAATTGATTTTGGGCTTACCTCAACGTGGATTAGGAGAAACCGGCAAGTCTCCGATCACCATGGTAAAACATCATCGTGTCTTTGTGGTTTGTTCTTGTGCTTTACTATATTGCAATTTACATTCCTTATATTAAATTGCTTACTTGTATGTGTATGATTGCTATCTTTTATATAGTCTCATATTGTTGACACACTTAGTAAAGACTAGTTGATTTAGACTTTAATTGTGCTAAACCGAATTGATTTACAATTCCGCATAAAACTCGGATTTAGTCAAAGAAGTTTTTAAAACTGCCTATTCACCTCCTCCTTTAGTCGACCTCCTCGATCTTACATCAGATAACATATTAGATTCTACATCGATCCTACGATTCGCAATCCTGCTGAAGAACCTCTGATCCGATTCAGAATTGTGATTCTGACAACCTTGTGTTGGACGGTCGCTGCCCAACCAGCACATACAGTGGCTTTGTCCTTGCCTGGGCCGTATTGAGATCCCCGTTGTTAATCAATATAATGTGGCTTTATAACCTTGTACAATTACACGTTTAGATAGTCAAGAAATATATTTTTATTTCCATTAATTTTTGAAAAAAAAGTTATATTAACACATATGAGTTGTAATTCTATATAATTGTATCACTTTGTAAGCTGTATATGGTGTGCTTCCAGACTAACCAATTATTTATATCGATAGAGATATAACATTTTATGCTTCATAATACCAAATTACCCGATGCATGCCACCATTCAAGTTTAAAGAGTTCCTCTCAACACATGTATATACTAGTAGGTGTAATGTAAACTACTGGGTACACTCTTGCTGAGGTTTTCAGTTGCTAGTTTAGCATTTACTTAGCACCAAGTGGTAAACTTAAGTACTTGCTTAAGAAATACTCCCTCCCTTTCGTCATATTTGTCCAAGGACTCGAGTGCTTTAGTCAAAACAGTCTCCATCTTATCACTACTTTGTCACTCAGGATAGGAGTTGGTGCTCAACACTATTTACTTGCAACTCTTCCTTGACCAAATGCTAGTGCTTAACTTCAGTTGGAGGTTCAAACATGGAATTAGAAAAAACAGCCTTCATGGTTAATTAGTCTATGACTATAGCCTATAGGTTTAAACACACTACACTGCAGACATTAGATTCCAAGTAACCATGTTGTGTACTGTAACTGAATTTTGTAGCCAAAGAGCAAATTAAGCTCTTAGTAAGTCCAGCTAGCTCCCTGAAATCAGATGTTGCCCCAAAAGCTTAAGCTAATGAGGAAAGACGTGCAATTTACTTATACTTCAACCTTCACTTATACTTCAACACTCCCCCTTACGTGTAGGCTCCCTCAAGTCTAAAACGTGGAATAGAAATGGGCTGCAATTATTTTCTTAATTGCGTCAACCAGGTCTTGAACTCAAGACCTCTTGGCTCTGATACCATATTGAGTTGCATGCACCAACCAATTCACCTAAAAGCTTAAGCTGATAAGGAAATACAGACAATTCACTTATACTTCAATAGTTCCCAACTATATGTCCAAAGAGGCACGGCATATGCACAAAGAAACAATCGTTGCCTTTGTAGCCTGCACTGAATGCATGCATGCATGACACGCTCATAAGTAAAGGAATGGGCTTTGGTCAGCTTTTGATCATTAGTTTAATATCTAGGACTGTCAAGGCCAGAAAATGTTTTAAGGACAGATGACGCAAGCGAGCTAGCCATAACCTGGTCGTTTTCAGACATGAAACATACGGTGTCGCTCAAGACTAGAATTGCTTTGTTCATAGTAGGGCCTAGCTAGTTATGAACTGCTTGACTTGCAGGCTGGGTTGCACGGCCAAGGATCACTTTCAGAGGCTGGGCCAGGCATCTGCACCATCAGAGCTGCATCAGCATGGCACTATGGTTGGCCCCTTTTGATCCCCAGGAAACCCTCACTTATTTCCTCCCCTGATGAGCTTAATTATCCAGCCACTGTTAATTCGGTTTAAAGCTAGTTAGCAGCTATGATCTGACAGAGCTGATGCATTGGAATTCCAAGTTAGTCTATCCAGTATGAACCCCCACTTTTCTTTTTCTTACCATGATTTGCCAGCTTATGCACGGTCGATTCAGTTTAAACTTTAAAGTAGCTAATATGATCAGGCAGAACATCAGCATTGGAATTCCAAGTAAGTACTAACTAAAGGTGCCTAGTCCAAGCAAACTAGCACTGACCACTGAGGTGGTGCTCATGCATGATTAGATGTCAAGAGACATATGACATATGCGTCATCTTATCTTGACTGCTATGCCTTTAACTGTTGCACCCAAGGATCTCCTGATAGCATCCAGTGGTGGTCTAAGACTCAAGTACGGTAGGGTCGTAATTAAGCTGCACGCTCAACTTCGCCTGCTGGGGTGTAACCATGCAACAAACCAGTACTGAAAGTAAAATCAGTAGCTTCTTACGCATATATATATGTAACTAAGAGCATTCTCAATCACCGAGTAATGTGTGGATATAGATATATCCGTGCATACAGAGTTACAGACTAAATAATACCCTTAATTAATCTCAGAATAATTCGATTCTGCTGCTAATTAGGTACACAGAGAGAAAGAGCGATTCTGCTGCTAATTAGGTACACAGAGAGAAAGAGCGTACGTAGCCTGTTCTAGTCTGAAGACTGCGCCAGTGGTGCACTTTAGGTGGCTAGCTTCCATATGAAGTGTTACTTGGATAATACATGTTTTCTCTGAGGTAGCTTCCTTCCTGCTGCTGGGATAGGTGAGTGCCACATAATTATTAATAAATATAATTTTAAATTGCAAAAAGACACTAGTTACTGTAACAGAAGAATAATATAGGCTAGAACAATCCAGAGGTCTGGCCGGCTAAATAATGTAATATAATCAGCAAAGCAAGCACAACAGAGAGAGAGAGGGAAAGAACATTCTCCTATATGCTAAACACATGCCGACGATCAATTAGCACAAACAAAGCTAATTATAGGTAAAAGAATCGCCATAATGGAACGGAGCACAAAACATGTACAAGATATACCTTTCCTGTCCTACTGGAATCCTCCTGAAAGTATAAATAAAAAAATGCAAAATAAATGTGCGCGCGCATAGCGTAAATAGGCACTAATTTGCTTCTCGCCCAAGATACGAATCGAAAGAAGATTCAAAGCTTCAGAAGGGCCACTCAGGAAAGGAATCGCTAATAACAAAGTCAATTTTGGGCGTTTGATTGCTTGCCAATTATTTTACTAGGTGACAAAACTCGCCTTTCATTCATTCGTTACAATGCAACTGTGCAAAATTCAGAGAAACTGGTCATCTGAAGAAAGGGTGGCACTAGCAGTCGGCCGTACGGGTGGGAGCTCCCATCCGTACGCCCAGATGCAAAATTGAAGACTCACCCATCAATCTGAAGTCCACACGCCAACCCAAGCATCCGATTAAATGCAGTACAGTGAAACCAACTAGACTATCACCATATCATGGCATGTGACACAACTAGTCCACTAGAGCGTCGAGTGGTTAGACTCATCAACTAGACTAGTACTTACTATGTATTTTTAATCAACGCCAACTTGTATCACTAGTTAGGGAGTGCCTCCAAGCATCTAGACTTCGAGATCATTAGTTTATATATGCACGGGTCTATTACAGGCTAACTAAAATTGTGGTCGAAAGGTTGTTTTCTAGCTTGTACAAGTGTTTCATCAATACGTACATAGTGCTCTCATCAAAATTGAATTTGGTCGGATGGCGTGGATCAAGAGTAATTAGTTAGTTTAGATTATGGATCGGATTGGGTGTGTTGGAAGTCACCAAAGGCCTCGGTCAATGGTTGCAACATTTCCGGACAACGGTTACAACATCGCCGGTCAACGGTTGCAACATCCCCGAACAACAGTTGCAACATTACCGGACAACGGTTGCAACATCCATCGAACACGGTTGCAACATCCACAGACAACAGTTACAACATCTTAGGACAATGGTTGCAACATCCTCGAACAATAGCTGCAACATCCTAGGACAAGGGTTGTAACATCCTAGGACAAGTGTCGCAATATCCTAGGACAATGGTTGCAATATCCTCAGACAATAGCATCAACTTGCATGCCTACCTTTTTCACATGTTTCATTGATTTTTGTTGTCATGTTCTTGTAGAGCAACGTTAATTTCTTCCAGTTTATTTGATTCATTGGTTTATTAATTGATTTTACATTCTTTGTAATCACGCTTTTTTTCGTCCGCCGATCAAACAAGATAATGGTAGTTTTGATTAACTTATGCGCTGGAATTGATGTATGTATTCTCCACTGTCAAGTGTTAAGTGTTATTAATTTGCACCTGTATGTGGCTAGTTTCCAATTAATTTTGAAGTTTGACCGTACGACACAGAACGTCTCAATCGGACGTCCGTGTAGAATCGTTTCCCCTGAAGAAACTATTAGAGAACGAACGAATGAGATCCACTGTATGTTTACCTCGATGGAATGACATATATCTAGCTTATTGCGCCTAGAAATGGAGGCATCCCCGCGATTCAGAGCGATTTTCTCCCACTCACGCCGGGACAGCTGTCCCTGAGTTTTGCTTCACGCAGCGTTGCTTTTGCGTGTTGGGTTATCACCAGCCGACGCATGCTCCCCTCTCCGCACGGCCGTCTCGTCTTCCACACGTGCTCCCAGCAGCTAGCTGCTCGCACCACCCCCACACTACTTTCGTCCCTGTTTCCTCCCCCACCTCCCCTTCCCACCGGCTCCTCCCCATCGCCATCTGCTCGCGCCGCGCCCCACACTGCCTTCCTCCCCATCTCCTCCTTGCCTGTCACCGCCGCCGCCGCCGCCGCTCCCTCCTCCTCGCCTTTCACGCTGCCCACCCCCTCCTCCCCTTCGCTCGGCACCTCTCCCTTCTCCCTTAGCTCTCCTGACGATTTTGGCAATCACCAATGAGGCGTGCCATCTGGCGCTCTCCGGTCTTCCTCCGGCCAACATAGCGTTGCGTCATGTCGGCATTACCAGACTCACCCCACCAATTCCGTCGAACAAGTGAGCTACCTTCAATTCCTTTCACGTCACGTCCTGTTCCACCACATCATGGCCATTTCCCCTCAATCGATTTGGGTTTTCCGCCGGCAGAGCACCTCGCGCCATCGTCTTCCCCTAAACCGGCGAAACCCATCGCCTTTGACGTCGCCCTCCCCTCCGGTGAGACCCGTTCCGATTCCTTGTTTGGGAAGTATCCTCATGCATTCCTCTCTCATGCCCAGGCCCTGATTTTGTCTCTACCTCTCCAGGGCACCTTTGCTGCAGGAAGTAGGCTGCGCCGCTAGCGGCTCCAATTGCCGGCCCGCGTCGGTCACTCCCCGTCGCCAACAACTACATCGATGAGCTCCTTGCATCTTCCTCATGCCCATGCTTCCCCTATTCCCCCCTATCCCCCTCCAACGGTGCTGCCCTTCCTCCTTCCACGCTTGATTGGTGCTTGCCCGCCACTGTGTCGAGCGTGTCGGCACGGCCACAATGTCACTCCCCTGGCCCCCTCTCCCTCCCGACAATCCATTTTTCTTGTCCTCGGCCTCTAGCGTCGCCCCTTGCCCGAGCCGCCTCTGCATCTCCTCTGTTCCTTGCTCTGTTCGAGTGTTTCGGTAGCCTCTCGGGTGCTTGTGTTGAGTAGCCCTGGTTATGGTGGCAACCAATTACGGGAATGATCGGTTTCTGTTCCCATGGATGTTGATGTTATTGCTTATTCGGGATTAGTAGATACAACACATTGCCCAAAAAAATAAGTTCATGTAGCTTATTGTTCATAATTGGGAACGTGTTTGGTAGTGTATTATGTATTTGTCAAAGCTTTAAAGGGGAATTAGCTTACTTGTGCCTGCTTTTCTTCAGGAAGTGCGGCTCTGGCTTAGTTCTATGGAATGCTTGGTGGATGTTTATGGGGTACTATCGACGAAGTTGGCTTATGCTCAAATGGTACTGCTCTCTGCCAATTGCTTAGTTTTTTTGAAAAAGAAATGTATTCATGTCTTATTGATATTTTAGGATGCAGTCATGTTGGTTCTGAATTACAGATTTAGGTAATTTCTGTATTCTATGATGTGCTCCTTGAGTTAGCAGCCAACAGTTTTCGTGTGCTCTTTTTATAGAGCTTTTGTCTGCTAGGACCTACGAGTTATCTAAATGAATGGGATACTAATTTTATATATTTATACGATCATCAGTGGAATAGTGTTTCCCTCATAAAAATTAGCACCCTTTGAAAACTTGAGACTAATAGAAATACCAATTCCAAGAATAAACCTAAAAATTAATCTTGTTTCTGCCATAATTTGTTGAAATATCGGTTCTGTAGAATTCCAAGAACAAATATAAACCAATTCCAAGAATAAATATGAAAATTAATCTTGCTTCTACCATAGCTGCAATTCTAGCTACATCTAGATAATACAGGTATGTGAATATGACACACCGTAATCTGTAAATCGTAATATCTCGCATTTTCATGCATTAATTGTCATAACCTGGTTCTCTAAGGTACTGCAATTTTTTTTTTATCTCCCCTGCTTTCCATATTATTTTGTGTTTGCTCGTGCACCACTATTGGTTTTTAGTGATGAAAAGGTTCTCTTACCGGTTCTGTATCGTGTATAGACTCCATAAATGGGATTACTTGAATCTGTGGTAAAGTATTTTTTTTGCTTATATAACCCTGATTTCACCACGACCTAAGTGTGAGATAAAAAATGCATTGAGTACGAGTGGAACCAATTTTGGCGTTCTATGTTTGTTTGATGGTTGATTAATGATTAATCATCAAACATTTTTTAACCTAATATCACAGTTAAAGGTTCTCAAAGTGTATCCATACAAAAACTGGTCGTCCATAGCGACATGTTTGGTTGGTTTCTTCGTAGGTACATTAAACTACATATAAAAAAGTTCTAAATAAAAAGGAAGCAAAATACAAAGAGAAAAAGGCAATTAAGAAATACAGCAGTTCGTATTTATTCTTCTAATTGCTTGCAATTAAATTGGCTCAATCTTTTTTAGAAGATTTAGCCGAAAAAGATCTTGATACGATCATGCGACTCACAAATTGAGGTTATCTATTCTATATATTTAGAATATATAGAGGTATAATACAACAAATAAATACAAATATAGTATTATCGTATGATAATGTAATCAAATACGTCGTGTTTACAGAAAAAGTCTTTATTCATGGCGAAATAATAAATGAAACAAACTTATGAATCACAATTCTACTATAAATCAATGAAAAATATTAGGAATCTTAATGGTACTATACGCCAAAGGAAGAAATCGTTAGTGGTCTATAATTGAAATGGTACCATGACTAAATATGGTTACAACCAACGAAAATTCAAATACACCAGAACATTGCATGTTGCGGCCATCACACCACAAGCATAGTCCAATAAAAGATTGACAACTTGTGTTTTTCAAATATAAAATTGTTAAGTCAAAATGAACAGTTCTAACCAACCATATTTTCGCAAAATAATATAACAACACTATTTCTTTGTAATATCGAAATGCAGCTAGCAACCATAAACAAGAAAAGGAATCAATGCTAAGCCACTCGTTAGTTAACGAATAATAAGAAGATCAGTCATACCAGTTTATACCCAAAAAAAAGATTATGCGCCAAACGAATTAGTTTTGTACAATTCAAAAAAGCGCCTACACTGCAACAACGCTGAAATCTACGGCGTGACCTAGCGTACAGTTTCATTCTAGTATATAGAATAGATCAAATAGGCCCCGTTAATCAAATTAACTCCGCTTTTAGGTCAGATGCATATACAAGTAGTGAAGAGCATCACACGATCTACAGTGCACGCGATGTTAGGGCAGTGTTTAGTCTGTGCACATGTGATGTGTCCCTACTGTCGATGGCAACCATTTTTGGACTGTTGGAGATGGTCGGCAAGAGATAGAGTGGAGGTTAAGTGGCGGTGGATGGTGATCGAGGTGAATGGGATACCTAGCTTAGGTTGCCACCGTTCAATTCGATGTTGACGCATTTTCTTCTTCGTCGTCGTCTCGAGAAGCCGTTTTCCTGTAGGTTCTTGTCACCAGCCTGTCATCCTCACCACTAGTAGTACTTGCAAACTAAGAAACCAAGCAAGCAAGCATACGTAATATTGTGGTATGTAAATAAAAGCAACTAGGTTTGAGAAGTTTCGGATGATGAATAGCAACCGAAATCAGCAGATAGAGCACAACTCAAGATCACAATGCCGTGTAGGTTACACCAACCAAACAAGTGATTAGAGATAAGCTAGAGATAGAGTAAATTTCACTTTGAATCATGTAATGTTACCATGATTTCATTATGCACCATCTTTAATAAAACAAAATTACTTTGCACCACATTTTCTTACTTTTTTTCACTTTGCACTAGAAAAACGTCCTGTCAATAAGAGAAAAACATGAGACGTACAGGGAATTTGCCGGCAACGAGGCATGACCGGCGAGGTGGCAGCAACCCGAAAAATAGAGAGAGAGCCGTTTTGCCATCGCCACTGTTGCTATGGCCGCCGCCGGCGATGCTCCGGCTATTCTTCTCCGCTTTCAATCCATTTCTTATCTCCATCTACCTCCCCTCTCTCCATCATGTGCCTCGCCATCGTTCACCGTCAGCGAGCAGAAAAGGTGGTGCAAAGTGAAAATATTTGCTAAGGTTAAGCAGTGAAAATATTTTGTTATCTCAACTCAGTCGCACACGATCATATTGCGTGTATATTGTATGGCAGTATGTGTTTGAGGTATCTTATGGGTAAAGTTAGGCAACTCTGCAGAGTATAATCAATAGTATTCAGAGATACGTCGTGTTTTCAGTTAATGGAGCTGTGTTCATGAGTGATTCCAATATATGAGGCATAAGTAGAGATTTTGAGATGTTAAGTTGGTAATTACAATTGTTGATTAAACTCCTAATGTTATATTAGTATGATTTTATTGTTTTAAAGATAAACCGTTTTAACTCAAATGATACATCAACATATACCTGATATGATAAACCTTCAACAATCAATTGAATCCCTAGCATGTAGTTAAATAGATCTCCCATATGGTTTGCTGAGTACGTTGTGTACTCAATCTTGCTAAATTTTCATCAGAAGGTGTATTAGATGATTGGAGGACACTTTGGAGATCCTGTTAGAGTTACGACCGCACTCAAGCTTTCCTGTGGAGGCTATTTGGTTCTTCTGAATGTAAGTTAAAGCTTTGGGCTTGAGATGTCCATTTTGTTGCTACAAAATAGCTGTTAGTCCATAATTCAATCAAATTAATGTTTTTAAAATGTTCGTAAGCATGTTTGGTGTCATTTCAGACTGTAATCGAAATACTGGACGATTGCACGAACCTGATATACACTGTTTGAAAAATGGTGTGTTTCAAAGACGGGCGTGAAGGCAGAGGGCTAAAGCGAAGATTTCACATCCATAGCGCGTACGACATCACCGAAGAATCGTCGGGGACCGTCCCGTTCCGGGCTGTGTTTCATGCCATGCCGAAGAATCAAACGAGCCCCCGAACTAGGGTACACTCCGGCTGTAATTAATTCAGCCACACCGAGTTTCTCTCCTTTTTTTTCCTACGCACTTTTATCGTTATCTTGGGCCTTCCTGCTTGTTACGAGTCTCAAATTCAGGCAGCCATTCCTTTGCAGTGTTCACTGGACCCCACGCATCTCACTCACTTTATTTTTTTTCTTACTCAACTTTTGTTCTTTTCCTTGGCCAGTGAGGACAAATTGTAGTTTTTCCATGAGTTTTTTTTACCTTCTTAAAGAAAAGGAGCATTTTTCTTGTTTTGGTGTTCCCAACTGAGTTCAAAGCTTCTCTTTTGATAAGTTCAAGTTTTGGGTGCGCTGTGTTACCATCGCAAATCTTTGCCATAAATGATTGCAAAAATTTGGGAAGAACTAGTATTATTTCAGTTGGCCGCTTTCGAGTTCTTTAGAGATACTAGCAACAAAACAAAAGTTAAAGGTCCAAAATGCAAGTTCCTACGGCACTTGGCGCTTTCCATCCATACATGCGCTGTGAAACAGTGTAAATGAGAACCAATTTATCAAGCCCCCACGTGATGCAAGTTACCACCGAACTGGATCGGTTTGGCCGCTCAAGAAACAAGCATCACATGGTAGAATTGAATGGAATTTAGATGGCCCTAGCTTACTCTCCCTAGCGCATCACAAGGAACCCGCCTTTCTTCACACTAATCATGTCCCCAGAGGCCCAAAGATTCCGATGGAAACGAAAAGGAGAAATTGTTAGAAAGCATCCCCATAATTACAATCATCTTCTCTCCAGAGGAGCACTGCGACGCAACGATCAAATTGCGTATTCATCTGCTTTTACCTTCCAGGTCTCAACAACGCTACTCATTATCGACATTTGGGCGGAGATTGCACAATAAAACAGTGCATTTCAATCCCACTCCTAGTAGTGCAACAGACGTCCAACTGAAACACTTATCTCATCGCACTTTTTCTGTTAAAAGGCGACAGTTTGGGGGAAGCCGCGACTTGTTCCCTAACCGCGCCAGCTGTTTTGCTTCTTGGCATCAAATGTGGCTCCATCGTTGAGCATGTCCTGTGCGTCGGTTTCCATGCCGAGCTTCCAGAGAGCGAGGGCTTGCAGGTAGAACGCGGTTGGCCACTCGGGCATGCAGACCTGGGCCTGCATTGCGTCCCGGAGAGCAAGCTCCGACTGCCCGTTCATCAAGTAGGAAAAACTCCGCCTCGCAAAAACCGTAGCTGAAGGCACCGACATCATTCCAACTAGCTGCATCACGGGAAGTGAGCTTGTTGTGTTACAGGACAGGAGATACAGATTCAGAATGCTCGCTGTAAATCATGAGTATAATTAATGCTTTGGCAACATTCTGCACAAGGAAGTACAATTCATATGAATGGCTGGGCACTAGAGGCAGCTTTACAGGCTGAGGGGCACACTACTTAGGAACGTTGAAGTGTTCGTCAGTTAGCCAATTACATAGGATGGTCCTTCCCTGTAATAAAGCTCCAAAATAACTTGCGGTACTATGATTGCCTAGATAAAAATAACTTGCGATACTAGGCTACATACGGACATTGCGATACTAGGATAGCCTAGTTAAAAATAAACAAAGAGAGTCCAAGTGATGATACCTTGGAGTAGTAGTCAATTGCAGTCTTGAAATCCTTATCTCTAAATGCAATATCACCAAACTTCTTTGTGTTCAGCATCTCTTGCACTTGCTGAGTCCATTCTTGAAAGGATAACTTCAGTTTTTACAGCAGCATAAACATGCACCAAATAAAACTAGCTTATTTTAACAAAGCAAATGAACGAAACTTCATAATTTCTGAATATTTGAGCAAGTGGGAATTCAAAGAAAAAGAGGCAAAAGTACATCTCGTATTCTGCACACAGAATAAAAAGGCTTCTAATGAGCAATACAGCCTCCTAAATTGAACACTGATAAAATGCTTGGTTATCCAGTGCAAAAAAGTTTGCTTTTTAAAACTATAAACAAGCAAGACTGTGGTGAATGCAAGTCAACTTCTCTCCATTGACAAGAGAAGACGTCTTAGATACATAATTCACACTGTAAATGCTAATGCTCTCAAAGCTTATCATATGTAAACGTAAACTATCAGAGGAGGGAACAGGAAACTATACGGATAAAAAATCAAGTATGGGACCTTCAGTAACAAGTCAGCAGTAAAGTCAAGAGCGGACAACAAAGTGACAAACAAGCCATGTGGATCACAAGTTCATGACTGAGGAAACTTCATCACACAATTGATGATGTAACGTCAGAAGCATCGTAAATGAGGGGAAGAACAATTGTAAGTTACCTCATTTTCAGCACCTTCATCATCTTTGTAACCCGTTTTGAGCAATATATCATGTACCGCTGTAAGGTCCATACCGGCACAGGCCTTCCCAAGTGGCGAAAGAATAGTTGGCAACACTGACGTGGCTTTTGTAATGCCCATTAACACATGTGATGCCACCTAAATCAGGATTGATACAAGAAATGAATAGTGTTACTCGAGGCACTGAATAAAAAAAGAATGTGTGAAAAAACGGTTCAAATTATTTACCTCCTTTTGCTTCTGAAGAGGCCCAACAGAAGACAAGAGATACTTTATATTGGGTCTGTCCCTAGCTTCAAACTGCAAACATTTTGATGCAAGATCGACTAATTTGGATGCATCTTCATTGGCGTATTGCCCTTCTAAGGAGGAATCCATCAGCAACAGTATATTCTTTCCTCTTATCAAATCAAGTGCCTGGAATTCCAAACAAATGAAGTGAAAAATCCACTGGCCTAGCAACATTGATAAATGGCAATACAACAGCTTAGCGTAAGTTCCCTATCATGCTGCTATGTTCTATGAGTTGCACTTGCATTTGGATAAAAGAAAAATATTCAAGACAAGATGGTGCTGCGCTGATTGTCTATTATGGAAATTTAGTGCCTATCAGTATTGTAAGTTCTTGGTTCAAAGCTCATAGCAGTCCATGGTTGCAAACTTTTAATCAGCTGTCAATGTGATAATTAAAAATTGTTGCAGTATTATCCAGGATGCAAGGGAACTGATAACAAAAACTAGTGATAGATGTCTTCTTGAGAAAAACCAAAGATCCGATTATTCAAATGAAGCATACATGACTAGGAGGAATGTGTTTCCCACTCAAAAGATCCAACAGAACTGTTCCGTAGCTATATATCACACTCTCGGGGATGACTCTGCCTGTCATACAAGAATCAAGCATAAATTATTCAGTGCAGTCCAAATAACGTACGCTAAGTAGTAGTTGGGAATCAAAAAGAGAAAGTGTGAACAATTTACCACGATCCACAAGGTATGTATTGACTGATACTCAGTATACTCAGGAAACAAGAAATTTTACAAATGTATTATTGAGAGAGACAAAATTGACTACAAGCTCAAGACTTAATTTTGTGGACAGTGGGTACCATAAGTCAACTAACCTATATCTCATAAGCTTAAAATAAGCTCACTTATTCATTTACATTGGAAAACACTAACAGTATCAGGTAATCATGATTCATGAATGCGCTAGCAAGGATCATGTGGTAGTCCTTACCGGTTCGTAGAAACTCTGGTGGGGTGTAAGCCAGGTTGGTGCTGTAACTTTTTCCGTCACGACTGTTCTTCATTAGTCCAAAACTTGACAGGCGGGGATCACCTTCCTGGTAGAATTAGAAATTATTCATGAGTCGTGACAAGTGAGAATTCCCTCGGTAGCTACAGAGGCCAGTCAAATTTCACAAAGTAAATCTTTTATAAGCAAAATTTCATGTTCATAGAGGGAGCAACAGCAGTTACAATGCAAAAATCAGTGGGAAAACTTACGTAGAGTACAAGCCAGCAAAGCCGCGCGTACCTCATCAAAAAGTACTCTATAGGCATTCAGGTCGTGATAGATTTTCCGGTTCTCCGCATTGCAGTGATCGAGTGCTTGTGCAATGTAATATGCAACCCTCAACCGCATTTCCCATGGCAATGGCTGCTTATCCCCTACAAAAAGGCAGGATAACCCAGTGAGACAAGAAAGATAACATCCTGAAAGAAAATGCAGACACGCCCACATAGTCCGGACAAACCACATCTGTTTTGCATGAGCCACAGACAAGTCAAATGCAGTAATGGTAGAGATGCATTAAGCTCTTCAATTAATGCACAGGAGATTCACGTGTTGATCCACCCTCTACGGATCATCAAGTACGTCACCAAGCCCGTAGCAACAACAACAACAACTACTACTACTACTACTAACTGAATATGGAAACCGATATGGGTATGAATAGGAAGAGGAGAGCCGTGGCAGTGGCACATACAGTGGAAGAGATGCTTGGACAAGGTGTCATTGGGCATGTACTCCGCGACGAGCAGCCTCTCGTCACCCTCGGCGCAGCAGCCAATGAGGTTGACGAGGCGCTTGTGCCGCACCTTTCCCACGCCCGCCGCCTCCGCCTGCAGCAACAAGCAAGCAAGCAAGCAAAAAAAAACAAGGACGCATCAGAGGAGAGGCGCATCGCATTGCGAGATCCGGAAGGGGGTCCCGAGCCACACAAAGCGACGCGTTTGCATTTGTAGGAGCGCATACGAGGAACTGCTGCGGGTCGGGCCAGGAGAGGCGCGAGAAGCGCTTGACGGCGATGAGGCGTCCGCCATCGAGGCGGCCGCGGTAGACGACGTTGGGCGCCTTCTCGCCGCTCTCGGAGACGATGAGGTCGGCGCTGAAGCCCTTGGTGGCGGCCCGCAGCTCGGCCAGGCCGAACTCCCTGAAGACCGGCACCGCCCGCTTGGCGGCGTCCTTGTCGTCGCCGTCGGCCCCCGCGTCGACGCCATTCGCCGCCGCGTCTTCGATCGGTTCGGAAACGGAAACGCAAACCCAAGTGGTTAGATTAGATTAGATTTGTATGTGCAGCGAGCATAACTCACGAGGTTGGGGGTTAGGGTTTAGGAAGCAGCAGCAGCAGCAACAGCAACAGCAACAGCAATGGCGGTGGCGGTGGTTTGCTTACCGGGATCTGCGGGGTTCTCGGCGGGGAGAGCGGCGGCGTCGTTGGGCGGCAGGGGCCCCGCCGGCTTCGACTGGAAGCAGCCCATAGGAGACGGAGATCTAATCTGGAAATGCGAATGCGAGTGGAGGTGGAGGTAGGGCGGTGGCGGTGGGCGAGAGTGTGTGTGAACTCGCTGCTCACTGCGAACCAGTGAGGCGGGGGTGAGCTGGGAGGCAGCGCTCCGAGAGAAGCGCGCGGCATACAGAGGGGCGTGGTGGGGGATCCGGTAGGTGCGCCCGCAACGAGGAATTTTATTGTGCCCCGTCGCACAATCGGATTTGTGCCACCCGCCAACAAAAACCTGCCACGTCGCAAAAGTAGTCCGTGTGCTACTATACTCTGAATTGTTTTTTAAAAAATAATTAAAAAATAAATAGCCACTCCAAAAAATTACAAAATCGGCTCCACTGGCGACAGAGACCCTGTTGACCCCCTGTCATCAGTTCAACTAGCAGCAGCTACCTATCGTCATTTGAACTGGCGATAGATAGATGTCGTCAGTTAAACTGATGACAGGTAGTTGAAACCTTAAACTAGTTGATCTGTTTGTGATTTTTGTACATTTTCAACGGTACGAAATCTGTTAGACTAGCAATAACATTTTTTGTGATCGTCATGTGTTGTTTTAGTGCGGTGAATTTCTGAAGAATTTTGCGAGCACGATTGAGGTATCAATGATTCGTAAGTAGGAAGGTAAGTGATATTCCGATGCGCCTGAAAATTCATACACGATGGAGAACTTTGGAGAAATGACCTCTTGCCATTACTTGCTCATGTATATGCACTACATATTATGTAAAGAAACAAAATGTGAATTTGCCATTACTATCAAAACTACGATAAATCACACTGATATTACATAACATTCAGCAAAACATCATAACACTTAGTTTTTTTCAAATCAAAATGATAATTCAGAACATTGGCAATAACATATTACAACTGTCTGTGCTTTCCCCTTGGCCACGACCTCAACGTTCCCCATATGGACTGCCTCGAGTCGGGCGACCGGATGAGGTCCCCGCGGCGACGTCCGGAGTGTCGATGTCTACTTCGTCTTGAGGATTTCTCGTGGGGTATTTCTTCAAGGTGTGCCCAGGCTCCTTGCAAATTGAGCACTTCTATATACGACGTCCGGCTTCTGCTTCGTCCATGTCGTTCCTAATGCGCCGTACATATCGCCGGCCAACCTTTCCCTTGAGCATATCAATGTCCGCGGCCCAGATTAGTTGCTCCCAGATCGGATGGCCAGTGAAATGGTCAACCACAGCGTAACCATACATCTCTCCACTCTAGATTTGCATCACCGCCTCCTTGGTGAAATAGTCAAAGATGTACTGGTCGGGATGTTGCGCCACCGTCGAACATGCGGTCATGACATGGGAGCAGGGCCTATGCAGAAGAAGGGGCTTGTTGCAAGTGCATATGCAACTACCGTGGCGTAGCGTGCATTCGTGGATAACCCTCTCGTGGTTCGTCCCGCGGCGTCCTTTATCCCTGCACATTATTTCGAAGCGAAGTTCCCTTGTGCCCATCTTGCATGTCCGGTGTATCTCACCCTTCCTGCTCTTCTCCTCCATGTACTTGGTGACCATGGCAGAGTAGAGTACTCTGTCATTTTCCATGGCGAGCGACGCGTTGTTGTTTCTGTCAACAAAGTAGTTCATCGTACCGTATAGAATTGTCTCCACAATACCAACCAAAGGGAGGCACCTTGCGTCGCGCATGACCCAGTTGTATAGCTTGGCTAGATTGGTTGTCATAACATCATATTGAGCACCACCCCTATCATGTAGCAGCGACCACTTCTCCTTAGGCTCATGCTCAATCCAGTCCGAGAAGCATTTCACCTGCGGTCCTGTCCTCCTCGTCAATCTGGGAGCATCTGTGAGTAGCTGTAACAATGCTTGGGAGCCTGGTCAGCGCTTGGGGCGGCCCTTTTCGCTGCCTCCTTTCTGTGCGTCTTGGTCCGCTCATCCAGAATCTTCCAGAGTGCTTCGAACTTCCGCTGCAGGTTCTGATTGCACAACCGCTTGAACAGGTTCATCAAGTCCTTGCTGCAGAACTGTTTGCAGAAGTTTGCACCCAAGTGTCTCATGCACCACCTGCTCTGCAGATCCACCTACGGAAGTGGTACGTTCTCTCCTTGTTGTAGCTGAGTTATTGCACTCAGCAGGTCCGCATGCCAATCATGTATGAGGCATACGTTTGGACGACCCTGTACAGCAGAATCCACAAATTCTTCAGGAACCACAAATAGCTATTTGTATCCTCGCTTTCAACGAAAGCGAATGCCACGAGAGGAACTTGATTGTTCCCGTCCATCGCTATTATAGTCAGTATCTGGCCCTTGTATCTTCCAGTCAGGAATGTGCAATCGACGCACAAGATAGGACGGCAGTGCCGGCATGCGTTGATGCATAGACCAAAGGTGAAGAATGGTCGTTGCAGTACCTTCTTATTTGGCCACTTCTGATGTGTAGTATCTTGAATGTCGACATGAGTGCTGGGATTTATGTCTTGTATGACTCGGAGTAGCCCGAGGAGGTTGTGGTAGGAGCCCTCGAACATACCGAACCTTTATTCCAATACCTTCTGTTTTGCCTTTCACACCTTGGCATAACTGATTGTGTACTGGAACTTTACCTCAATCGCCCGAATGATGGACTGTAGCTCAAAATCTAGATTATCCACGATCTCACTGTACATGAGGTTGGCGATGAAGCCTGATGACAGGTTCCTGTGAGACTGCACTGACTCAGCGACGACACATGCGTGAGAGACGACTATAGAGCACTTCTAGTAGGTGTCCCACTTAGGCAAAAATGCGTACACTCGCCAAGGGCATCCCTTTATATCGCACTTCACGTCGTAGGATCTGGAGGTAGACTTGACGACTCTGAATGTGCACCGCACCGATAAGGCCTAGAATTTGATTACGTCCTGCACGACCTCCTTGCATTTGAACATAGGTCCTTGCCTAACCTAGCTCTGGTCGTACTCCCACGGCACACGGGAGCCTTCGTTGACGACGAGGTTGTCGAACTGGTATGTGTTCCACTCGGATGGAACCACCTGCTGGTCCACATCATCCTCGTCGTCGGAACATTCGTCTTCTGACAATGCCATGTAGTCCCGATCTTCGAGATGCATCCTTTGCACTACGGCTTCCACCTCTTCACCCTCGTCAGCAAGACTATTAGCTTGCCTGACCGAAGGAGCTACTTCCGTAGGGTCTTCATTGACATCATTAGCAACTCTGAGAGCGTCAGCCATTGTGTGTGTCGTGCTGTGACTGGAGTCCTCGACTTCTTCTTCGGCATCAGCACCCCCTTCTTGTTCAGCTGCGGATGGAGTGGGCTTGGCATATGTCTGGGTCAGAAGGATCAAATTCCACCATCCCTCCCACGCCATGCGTACATATGACTGTCATGAATTTGTTCCCTTCAGTTGCACTAACTCCCAATATGTGGACTGTGCTGTCCGGGGGGCAAGTGTAGGATCAAGGATAACCGACTGGAGGGAGGGTGAATAGGAGGTTTTTAAACTTTTTAACAATTTAACAATTTAAGCCAATTTATAACTTAGTCTAAACAAGTTACACTTCTAGCTAAGCAATTTAATCACAATAAAAGAGCTAGAAATGTAAGTGCGGAAATAGTAAAGACTAGGAATAACCACAATGAGACAAAGATGTTTTCACGTGGTATCGAAGACTTGCTGGTCTTCACTAATCTACGTTGAGGAAGCTTGACAACTCAAGGCAGCTCCACGAATTAAGCCTTCCCTCGATCACTATGGTTGTTCTTCCTCCGCTCCGGAGATGGCGAACACCAAACCACTCACAAGCTTGCACCAGGTCTCTTTACAATCTTCTTAAAGAGATCACCATCCTCCACCGCCAAGGCCGTCTAGGAGTTTGGCAAAACTCCAAGAGTAACAAACCAATGACCTTCACTTAACGACGCTCAAGTGCAATAGGATCAACTAGGAGAATGAATGCACTTGAATGACACTCAACAACCTCACAATGAATGCATAAGGGAATTTTTGGTGTTGAGTGAATGCACAAGGCTCTCAAGGCTCCAAAGATGTTAAATGAACACTTGCTGTTCGTCCTTGAGCAGGTGAGCGGGTATTTATACCCCCACCAATAAATACTAGCCGTTGGGACAGAGATCCCCAAAAAATCAGCGAATTATGGTATTACCGCCGGCTAAGAGCCGGTACTACCGCACCCATGTCAGAGTTCTGTAACGTTTACAACAGAGGCATTAAAACGTTCTGACATAGCCGTTGAAATCACGGCGTGGTACTACCGCCAACTATCATGCGGTATTACCGCTCACGTAGGTCGTACCGCTCCTAAGTGTGATCCTACCGTTCCAAGCAAATTCAATCTTAGCTGAAAAACACACTTCTCTGGAAAACATATACCGCTCCACTAAAAACGGAATAACCGTAGAGCGGTAGTACCGTTCAGACAACGCCGGTACTACCGTTCGCAAGGTTTTCAAATCTAGCCAAAATGGAGCTTCTCTGTAATTTTTATACCACCTCAAAATAATCGGAACAACCGAGAAACGTTAGTTCCGCTCAGTATATGCGGTATTACCGCTACACAGTGGCGACCAGAGAACTTAGCAAATATTAAAATGGACACGTGGACGGCTCAGATCAATTGGGCCGTTCGGACCACCTTTTTAACCATTCGATTAAGGACGGTCCGAACAGCCCATGGAATTACCGCCAAGTAAAATGCGGTACTACCTCTCTCCGGTAGTTCACTGAAAACTCGTAATACTGAGTGCTACGGAAACAACCAAGTCGAAATGTGTCTCCTTTGGATTTTACGAACCGCCAACAAACAAGCGGAAATCTGTGCATGCGGTACTACCGCTTGAAAGCAAGCGGTACTACCACAACACAAAAACTTAGACAAAGACCTGCTTGGATTGAACTAGCCACGTGGGCGGCTCAGATCAAGCGGGCCGTTCGGACCTGCCACAACCACACGATCAAGGGCGGTCCGAACAGCCCACGGTAGTACCGCCAACTAATATGCGGTCATACCGCTCAGCGATAGTTCCGCCAATAAACTTCCGGTACTACCGTGTGTGCTGTCAATTTTCAGAAAACTCTCCAATTCGAATCCAACAACAAATTCAAATGCATGCATGATCCTAAATTGATCCATAAGGCACAAGAACATGTTATCAAGCTACTAGTCATGATCCCTCTTAGTAGTACGACATTTAATCCTATAATCCGGTCTTCCACCAAATCTTTTAAGACCGGTAAAATACAAAAGGATCCTAGACTACTTGTACCTTGATCTTGAGTCATCTTGATCTTCATGTAGTCCTTCAGCATGCATCTTTATGTCATCAAACTTACCAATGGGACTTAACCATGTAAAGACTTAATAAACACGTTAATCCCATATTCACATATTATCATTAATTACCAAAATAATTTTTAGGGGCCTAGATGCTTTCAATCTCTCCCTTTTTGGTAATTGATGACAACACGACTAATATGTGAGAAAGATTGTTTTGAATATACTATGAGTGTATATTCTTTTGATGACTTAACAACAAAATAATTCTTGCAATTAGCTTGAGAGAGTTTATAGAATTATTTTTTTTGTTAAGTCCTATTTAAAGAAAGCTCCTCCTAAACATGTGTATATAAACGATAGAGAATTTTTGCAAACACATGTAGAGATTTTTGAAATTTTAGCGGAGTTTCTTTTGCAGAAAAGAACTTGAGAAATAACATTGCAATGAACAAAATAGGGATTGCATTGCATAAACATATCATAAAACATCAAGTTCAACATGGTAACAATAAACCATAATAGAGTGATAAACCATTACAAGCACACTTTCATATCACAAAATACATCACATAAAATATATAAATTAGTAGTCTAGCTCCCCCTAAATCTTTCTTTTCTTCTTCTTCTTTAAATCTTTTCTTCTCTTCTTCTCCTTCTCCCCCTTTGGCGTCAAAGTACCAAAAACAAATCAAGTCTTGGATTTCGAAGGGAAGAGATGCATCTGAGGAGCGTAAACCGAGCTGGAGTGAAGAGATTAGAGTAGGAGTGGGGAGGCTGGGCTCGAGGAATCAAGCAGGAGGCGATGAGGTAGATGCCGGCCTAGGCGTGGGAGGAGGACGCATGTAGGCCGAGGAGTAGTCATCAACTTCTCTATAGAGTCAATGGTCTCGACCATGGCGACCATCCTATTAAGGGTCTCATCACGGAAATCATGTTGAACTAATTCCATGGCAGCAAGCTTGTTGTGAGTCTCTCTTTGGGCTGTCTTCATTTCTTCCAAGATGTTGAGAATCAATTGTTGATTTTGAAGAATCTATGCAAGAGTTACTTGATCTTGAGCACCAACTTCAGCTGCCTCCTCTGGAGCATTTTCTTCTTGCTGTTCTCTGCGAATGGGAGGACCTTCCCTAGGCTTATAGGGCTTGTGAGGAGAACCCAAACCTCCATGATACTCAAACTTGCTAAGTATCAAAGCCATAATGTAGGGAGAATAGTAAATTCTCTTGACTCTATCATTCTTTGAGTTAGCTATGCCTTGAATGATGACATCTATCACATCAAATTTCCTTCCATTCATAATATTGTCAATAATATTCCAAGCATGCCCTCTTACTGCATCAAAGTTCCCACTCTTGAGATAGAAGGTGTGATTAATAATCCTATTAATCAAACTTGGAATGGGCTTGAGACCATGAATCCTTCCTGGAGTATACCTAACATTTGGATCATAAAAGTCTGTCCATCTTTGGAGATAGCAATGCAGCCTATCAAAAGTTTCTCCCATTGCATTTGGATGTTGTGTTCTCAAGACCCTTCAAAATCGCTTTGGTGCACTCCAAGAGGGTTATAGTGTCATCCACTTCATCTTTGTAAAACACGGATCGACATGAACTGTAGCATAGAACTGTCTTATAATATCCTCATCATAATTATTTCGCAGTTCTACAAGATCATGGAGACCCACCCTTTGAAACAGCATGTACACACCATTATATTTCTCCAAAGAATTGATGTGCTCCCAATTGATCCACTTGTGGTCTGCAAATTTTCTATGATGACTGTACAGCTGATTATACACTTGTTCTTGAAACTTTGTATGAAATCTTGAATTTTTAGAGTTGGAAGTGAAGTGGTACTGATTTAAGTGTCGCCTAATTGCAAATTCGTCTGCTGAAATCAGCCTTAAATCAATTTGATCTTTTCAGGGTCTTCCATTTCTTCATCTGAGGCAACATGGACATCTGATTCTGTCTCATGCTTTCATTCATCTTGAGAAATGTCCTCAATTTCTGGATCATCGGCTGCTAGACCCTTCCCTTTATCTTGAATGGACTTTCGACAAACTTCTGGAACTTGGGATGAAGAGGATTGACCTCTACTAGCACTGATGGTCTTGCGAGAGGTGCCTCTGGTCCTAGGCATCTTTTCAAGGAGAGGATAAGTTAAACAAGGTTCAAAGGTTCAAGCAAATAGAATCAATTTTGAAAGGAATGCTTTTACATTTACATTAAAAAATGATACTCTAGTCATTGTCTGCGGGTATGACCCGCATCACAGTAATCCGCGTTCAAGGAAGCGGTAGTTAGGTTTTGGTGAATCCTAGGGCATGAAGATTTGTGAGATTTTTTATGTTTCTTTTGGATTGAATCCATGTGATGGATGTATAAACATCATAGAACATCAATTCAACAACTTTTGCCCAAAGGAAACGTACAGAATCATTCACATTCTAAATTAACCCTAAAAGTGACCTAGGGTTTCAAATCCGGGTAAAACAAGGGTAAAAAGTGATTTTACCTTGGGGATCGAGGGAGTGAAACCCAAAGATGCAAGGAAATCAACAGGAATGAGACAAAATCCGAAGAGCTAAGCAGATTTTTCAGAGGATTTTGGGGTTCTTCGGTGAGAAGAGAGAGAGATAAAAGGAAATGAAGCGGTGGAGTTTGCGGTAGAACCGTCGGGCGCACGAGTTGAAGTAGTAACCACACGGAGTTACTGTCTATTTCTAAATCGACGCGGTATTACCGCTCTTTTACCGTCGGTAGTACCGCATTGCGGTCATACCGTGGTTACAACACCGGTTGTACCGCTTTGCGGTCAAACCATGCTTAACCCGCCGGTAGTTCCGATTTTCCTGGAACTTCAGGATTTTTCTTTGGATTCCTTGAGAATTATGCAAATGATCCTCAGTTTTGCACAAAAATAAATATCATTGAGGATCACTATGCATTGAATAGACTATTGTCTATCTAAGAACATAATTTTTATGAACATAATAATCTTTAATAAATGTTTTGAGAGTGTTTTCATAAAAAGCTTCAAATAACACCAAAAAGACACTATGCATGAGGCAAGAGTTCACTAACATTAGAATAGTCTATGACATTTAATTCATTTCTCAATTTACAAAAGCTACATTCATCTAATGGCTTAGTGAAAATATCCGCTAATTGGTCTTCGGTTCGTATGTGGTTAATCTCAATATCTCCCTTGCTCACATGATCTCTCAAGAAATGGTGGCGGATATCTATATGCTTGGTTCTTGAGTGTTGGACGGGATTATTGGCTATTTTCACTGCACTATCATTGTCACACAAAAGAGGCATTTTATCAAATTTAATTCCATAATCCACCAATGTTTGCCTCATCCATAGCAATTGAGCACAATAACTTCCCGCGAAAACATATTCGGCTTCGGCAGTGGATAAAGCTGCAGAGTTTTACTTCTTAGATGACCATGATACTAAGGATCTTCCTAAGAATTAACAACTACCCGAGGTGCTTTTTCTATCCACTTTGCAACCCGCATAATCGAAATCCGAATATCTAATTAAATCAAATTTAGCGCTCTTGGGATACCAAAGGCCAATGCTAGAGGAATGCTTTAAATATCTTAGTATTCTTTTAACGGCCATTAAATGGCACTCTTTTGGTGTTGCTTGAAAACGTGCACACATGCAAACACTAAACACGATATCGAGTCTAGATGCGGTAAGATAAAGCAAGCTACCAATCATAGATCTAAAAAGCTTTAAATCTACCGGTTTACCACCATCATTTAGGTCGAGATGACCATTGGTTGCCATGGGAGTCTTGATGGGTTTTGCATCCTCCATGCCGAATTTCTTGATAAAATCTTTTGTATACTTGGTTTGGCTTACGAAGGTTCCATCTTTGAGTTGCTTGATTTGAAGTCCAAGAAAATAGTTCAATTCTCCAATCATGGACATTTCAAATTCTCTAGACATCATATTACCAAATTCTTCGCAAAAATCTTGGTTAGTAGACCCGAATATGATATCATCAACATAAATTTGACAAACAAAGAAATCATCATCTATGACTTTAGTAAATAAGGTTGAATCAATTTTCCCGATTTTGAATCATTTTGAGACTAGAAAATCTCTAAGACGTTCATACCATACTCTAGGAGCTTGTTTAAGACCATAGAGCGCCTTGAAGAGTTTATAGACATGATTTGAATTCTTTGGATCCTCAAAACCGGGAGGTTGTTCAACAAAGACAAGTTCGGATATTTTTCCATTTAAGAAAGCACTTTTGACATTCATTTGAAATAGCTTAATATCAAAGCATGATGCAAAAAACAAGCAATATTCGAATTGACTCGAGTCTAGCTACGGGAGCAAAGGTTTCACTAAAGTCCAAACCTTCGACTTGTGAATAACCTTGAGCGACCAATCTTGCTTTATTTCTTACAACTAAATCATTTTCATCTTGCTTATTCCGAAAAACCCATTTAGTACCAATCACATTGTATTCTTTAGGTCGATCCACCAATGTCCAAACTTCGTTTCGGGTGAAGTTGTTAAGTTCTTCATGCATCGTATCCACCCAATCCAGATCATTAAGCGCTTCTTCTATGTGCTTTGGCTCAATGGAGGAGACAAAAGAGTAATGTTCACAAAAGGAAGCGATACGAGAGCGAGTTTGAACACCTTTACTTACGTCACCCAATATTTGATCTATTGGATGATCTTTTGCAATAGCGTTGTGGATTCTTGGTGGTAGGTTGGATGGTTGATCATCATCCTTGTTCTTCTCTTCATCACTTTGTATTTGATTTGTAGTGGAAGAAGATGGTTCAACTTGAGAAGAGGATGATGGATTATCTTCGGGCTTGATGTCGCCTATTTGCATATGCTCCATTGCTTTTCTTAAAGCTTCATTACCCACATCATCCAAATTCTCATACTCTTCTTGAGAGCCGTTAGTTTCATCAAATTGCACATCGTGCCTTTCTTCAACTAAACCGGAGTTTTGGTTAAAGACACGATAAGCTTTGCTATTTAAAGAATAACCAAGCAAGAAACCAACATCACAACGACTTGCAAATTTTGAAAGATGAACACCCTTTTTCAAAATATAACACTTGCAACCAAACACTCGAAAATAAGAGATGTTCGGTTTTCTTCCTACAAGAAGCTCATAGGAAGTCTTTTTCAAAAGACGATGTAAATAAAGACGATTTATGGCATGACAAGCGTGTCGCCCCTGGCCTCGCAAGGCGATGGTCCGAGTACGTTAGATGATTAGGCTGCCTCACTACCCGACCAACACGAGTAGCCTGAGGTGGTGTCGCGGGGGGGGGGGGTCCTGCGTCGGTTGGGTCGGTCTGGCGCCGTGCTGACTAAAAGCCCCACGAGAGGCTGGGTGCCACGCTGGTCCAAGAAGAAGTCCCCAGAGCATGCCTCATTGTGCGACAAGTAATCGTCCTCCCAAGACGGTGGTTGACCTGTGAAGCATAACGTTACACATGGAATCATGGAGAAAATCACGAAAAAAGATGTTACACAAGCAAGCAAGGTGGTCATACCTGGTGGCACGAAGGCGTGTCCCGATGACTCCGCGTACTCCTGCCCCGCTTGCTAGTAGAGCTCAGGACCAGCAAGAGAAGATTGCCGCTAGTAACTAGTGGGGTTCGAAATAAAGAAGCATTACAGCACGCATGTAATCATGGTGATAACTATGAAAAAGGACATTACGCAAGCAAGCAAGGTGGTCATACCTGGTGGCACGAATGTGTGCCCCGACGACTCCGCGTACTCCTACCCCGCATGCCGGTGGAGCACAGGACCTGCAAGAGAAGATTCCTGTTATAACTAGTGCGGTTTGAAATAAAGAAGTAAAAGTGAATGTCTCATGCTCACCTCCAAAATGTCCAGCGGTGCTCCTACCACGGTGCCACGATGACACGCAAGCCTCGTCCGTGGTAGGAGCCTATGGCCGTGAACTACCTTGGCTGACCCCTCGTCCTCACACTGGTCGGTCCACCGGGTCCCTCGGTGTGCAACAAGTGGTGATCTGGATGCCTCGTCTCGCCTTCTCCATGATCCACTGCAGGACCCCTCTGGTGTCCCCCAGTGTCATCTGCTACACAGAGGCTGCCAACTCGAGAACCTCCCAGTGTAGATTCGTCTGCACAAGTAATCAACAAGTTGAAACCTAAATCTTGTAAATTAAATACAAATTAAGGACCGTCCAATAAGTACAGAGTGGTGGAATGCGAAGTCCGGCTGGGTGGGGTATGTGTCGGACATCGCAGCCTTGTGTCATGGTGGGTCGACCATGACCTGGACGTAGCGAAGTCTCGTCCGACTGGCGTACCACTCCATGTACTCCTCGTACGTCCTAGGGTCGTAGGGAGCATCCTTTTGGACGAGGTCGTCATAGGCCCTGAGCCAAGCCGCAACCCGACAGGACATCTTGTCCAACCAGGAGGTCGTGCCACATACTCCCTTCCTAATATATCTATGGACATCAAGACAATTATTTGGTCGGCATGTAACGCACATTGTACAAAAGAAGTAAAGTGTGAACTTACGCATGGACATGCTTGAGACTCGCGTCCCCCATTTGGGACCTCTGTCATGATCGAATCGTGGATGACCCACAGCACTGGTACTCCTCTACGATGACACAAGGATGTTTTACCGTGGTATTCGGAGACTTGCCGGTCTCCCCGAACCTAATCCACGTTGAGGTAAGCCCAAACTAATTGGATCAGCTCCACGAATTAAGCCAAACACCTCAATTCCACTAGTGGTAGCTCTTTCCCGCTCTGGGTTGGTGAGCTATAACCTTCACAACACGTTGGGCCTTCTCACAAGCTTCTTGAGAAGATCACCGGACCACGACGCCTCCATGCCGTCTAGGTATCAACAAACACCAAGAGTAATAAGCCAAGCCCCTTACTTGACTCTCACCACGTGCAAAGAATGCAGAAGCTCAAGTGGATACGAAATCCACCTCTAGATGCAACACATGCAACTAGAGACCTCTCTCCTTGCTCACAAGGTGCAACACATGCACAATTGAGAGGAGAATCTCACACTAGCTCAAGAGAGTGAAATGAGACACCAAAGGTTGTCTCTCAACCAGCCAAGGTGGGTATTTATAGCTTACACACAAAAACTAGCCGTTGGGAGCAGAAATCCCTAAAAATTAGGAATTGCGGTCATACCACCGTACAAACTTCGGTACTACCATTTTCTACTGTTCATCGGTCGCACGGGTGCATTAACGGCTCAAAAACTAGCCGCTAAAGACTTTAGTGTGGTAGTACCGTAGTACAATGGCCGGAACTACCGTTCTACGGTAGTACCTCTCTTCTTGGGCGGTAGTATCGCAGTCCAATTTCAGCACAGACGACACTCAGTAAAAAGGTCATAACTTTTGACTCCGATGTCGGAATTGAGTGATCTTGGACTCTATAGAAAGCTTATTCAGAGGGCTACACAACCCACCTATTTGATTGATCTCAAACACATTTGATCAAATCAAAAAGCACAACTTCAAAGAGCCACTACCATAGTCTAAGCTCAAATAAATAGCAATAAGCAATCTTAGACCATGCCAAGGAAAAATGCATGAATACCAACAATTTGGAAAATACATCTGCAAACTTAGATCATACCACAAGGAGTAGGTACATAGACTTTAACCATTTGCAAAACATATTTGCAAAATATAGTCACATGCTACAAGGATTAAATGCAAGAGCATCAACTATTTGCGAAACACATTCGCAAATAATAGTATCATGATACGGAGAGCTAGAGCAAATGAGATTGAGCTATCAACACATGATGAGACTCAAGCTACTAGACAATACCCCTCTTAATAGTACGGTAACCTATACTAGCAATCCGGTCTTCCAACCAAACACCAAGACTGGTAAAAGACTAGGAACGCATCCTTAGCCCTAGCTAGTCATACCTTTGCCTTGAGCATGTTCTCGAAGCTTGATGACGCACATCTTCACTTCAAGTCCGGGTCATCGTCTTGACATGCATCAACCCATGATGCATCCTTTACTTGACCTCCATCAACACATGATGAGTTTTCTCTTGACTTAATGATCAACTCATAATCATCTCCTCTTTGAGATCGATATGCATCAACACATGATGCATCCTCTTCTTGAACCTTGACTTGATGACGATCAGCTCATGATGCCATCCGAAGTCTCCATTACCCTGGAACATAACCTATTCATCCAATTCATGGAAAATGTTAGTCACATGATGTTACTGACATTGATTACCAAGATATACCTGCAATAAATGCTTCTTAACAAGCCATCGGAGAAAGGTGCGGTACTACCGCTGTTGATTATGCGGTAGTTCCGCTCTTCGGTAGTTTTGTTCACATAGGGCGGTACTACTGCTTCCCTTACAGGTCAAAAACTGGCCCTGTCTAGAGATAACGTACCGCCAAATAAAATTCGAAACTTTGCAAAGCGGTAGTTCCGCTCGAGAATATCTTGATCGTAGACTTATTTGTGGTAGTTTCGCCAAAAGAACTCCGGTAATACCGCACATCGGTAGTTCCGCTTACCAAATGCGGTTATACCGATTTTTACTGAAGACTTTTCCAGAAGCAAAACAAATGCAATGCACGACTCCTTTGTCTTGAGTCATGTCGATCTTTTATCATCTTTGCATTTCATTTTCATGTCTTCAATCAAACTCCGGGATTAAGCCTTGAAAACATCTTAGCACACACATTAGTCCCACAACACAATTACAAATAATTGAATATAAAGCAATATGAGTATATATGAACTACACAAGTTTTATGTACTCAAAAAATATATTTTCAAAGTAGAGATCCCCAATATGTGTGGATAAAGAAATATAGATCAATACCAATGAAACCACAAAACATAGAGTGAACTCCCCCTAAATGTGTGCCTACACGAATGTGTAATAAAAATATATCCACATATTCAAGTTAGACTTTTAGTGGAGTTCAACCTATATTTTGGATCCGAGGAATACAACAAGATATAGGAATATGATGTCGAATGCATACCTCTTTGATTTTCACATTTTCATCCAAATAAAACTACACAATAGGTATATCAATAGAAATGTTAGTCTCACATATAGATTTATCATTAATCACCAAAATACTCCATTAACTCATAATGACGGGTCTAGATTCTTCAGTCGTCCTCGGCATACAAGCTAACCGTGTACGCTCCCAAGTCCAGCTGTGGTCGTCCGATCTAGAAGCGCTCGAAGGACCACAGTTGCAGAAGTAGCAGGAATCCGGAGAGGATGGAGTTGTCCTGGGCCCGGCGACGCTGCGTCGCCTGATGCAGACAGACGTCACGCGACAAAGCAGTCGGACCCGAGCGAGGGCGGATCTCGATCACTGGCCAGTCCGCTAATTCATGTGCATACCAAACGTAGTGCTTGTCGACGCTGTCGCTGTGGGAACCCAAGAACATGACCCACCCGAACAGCCACAGCAGGTAGGCCTCGAAGTGCCTCCTAACAATGACGTAGTGCTTGTCGACGTTGTTTGCGAGGGGACTCTAGTCTTGCCATCGTACTCTGAAGCCTTTGTGTGATCTCTTCAGCGAAGAGATCGTAGCCTGGTGCTCGAGCAAGCTCTTGAGTTGGATTCTCAAGCAAGTCGTTGATGTGTTGGAGTTCTTGAGCTTCCTTTGGTAGTCTTGGCGCGCCGGTAGATTTTTTGGGTGGCAATCTTCCTTCGTCGAGCTGTCTCAAAATCAGATTGTTGAGACTGTCTCAATGAAGCGTGATTATGTCGAGAATCTCTCTCACGCTTATCAGAGTGTTGGTCCTGTCCATCACCGGTGGTGCTCTTGCCATTGCCACGAGTGGGCGCAATGTGTGATCTTCGGGGAGCATCTCTACCTCGGTCTCTAGGAGAGTGATCTTTATCTGAGGGAAGGACGAAGACCTCCTGTTGATGATCCGCACATTCACTCAAGGCCTCCTCGGTTGAGGAGTAGTCGAGAGACACCATCTGGCGACTCGGAGTAAACCCTCCGGAAGGGAGTGCAGGTCATAACTGTCTCCATCCGCAGGTGGGTCCTACGGAGGGATGGTTGAATTTGCAGAAAAAGCGTGCTTGATCCCATTCTCTGCGGGATTAACCGGAGAGATAGGATCACCGGATGCTGATGAAGCCCCGAAATAATAGCTTCCAGAACTTGCCTTGCCAAATCGAACTGTCTTGGAGGGACTCGAACATTTAGAGGAAAAACTCCTGTCGTGTTGTGAGTCTGCCTGGGCGCAGTCCTGTTTGTGGTCGGATTAACCCTTGTCCTCGGAGAAAACTGATTCCTCGGTCGAACATATTGCTGTTGTGGGGGATAAGGATCCCTCCTCAACTCCATCGGTGGGATGATCTCCTGGAGAATGATCTCCGGAGGCGGCATCACCATCGGATGATGCATTACTCGGCTCTAGACCTGTTCAAATGCGGGTCGGTAGGGCTTGAAAAGCTGGCCAAAATCTTCGAGCAGAGCTCTACCAAAAACTGGTTTTTCCCATAAACAGTGCTATTTTATTCATTTTTTGGAATTAAAAACTAATATTTAATTTATTTTTAGCATTAAATAAATAGATTTTCACTTTTTAAATTGATTTTACAGAATTTGGTAGGTAGAACCTACCGAGTTTGCGGTCCCAAGCTTTGGCAGACGGCGTCGGGCTCGGGTGGGCCGCCCATTAATGAGTCTACTCGGCTCATAGTTGAAACCGGCATCCATGTCGACGTCTGCGTGACCGCCAAGTCGAACCAGTTCTCCTCGTTCCATTCTCCTGCCATGAGTGCATGAGAATTGAAAAAAGAGAATGTGTTGACAAGAGATTCGGAGGATCCCCACTGACGGCGCCAAGCTGTCGGTGTTTTAGAACCAATCTTCGTAAAGATTGTTTGATTGGGGTCTCAAGATGAAATCACGCAGAGATTGACACGGGATTTTTATACTGAGTTCGGGCCTTCTCAGGAGAGAATAACAACCCTACTCCTGTGTGTATGTATTGAGTATACTGGTTACAATCAGTAGAAAATGCTACAATTTTCCTTGCTACTCAGTGTGTATGTCTCTAATCGGCCCTCCCTTCATTATCTCTGGCCATAGCCCTTTATAGTGTTCGTAGAGGTAGTCGTTTCTCCAGACCAAGAGGCGCCCCATCATTCCAAGTAATGGGCGTATTGTTGGTAGTAATCGCCGGGGTGTTAACTCCTCCACATCGCCTAGCAGTTTCTAGTCAGAGATAACGGAGTATTACGTGCTGTTACTCTGTAGGATAACAGCGTATATTGACTGCTTGGATTCCCTAATCAATTGGGCCCACTTGTCTGTAGGCTCTATCGATCATAGGGTGGTTGTAGCTGACCTAGTCGTAGAAGAACTTACAACCATAAGATAGTCGTAGAATAACTTACGACTGGATACCAGTCGTAGAAGACCTTACGACTGGAGAGTGGTCGTAGAAGAACTTACGACTATGAAGTAGTCGTAGCAGGACTTACGACTATAGGGGTGGTCGTAGAAGAACTTACGACCACCTGGTTGACTTCTTCCTTATGAATATAAGGGGTATGCTCAGAGTCTATATGACGTCATATTTATCTATAATAAGAATTATAGATAAAAGATAAAATGAGGATTGTTGGATCCTCGTCAGGGGTCAAGAAGGTTCAAAAACCAGGGAAAATCAAAACTTGAGTCAAAAGCTTGCTCGTGGGTGAATGATGGTCAAGATAACCTTGAATCAGATCCCACAAGTCCTAGCAAATTAGATCGCAGCAAAAGACCCAGCCAAAACCCCTGAAACACAAAAAAACCCAAAATCATCAAAGAGAGAACAAGACAAAACACATCTTGAGGCAATCTTGATTGGTTTGATTATAGAGATTGTATGTTTACGGCTACTCCACCATAGAGGACAACTCACACTTGAGCGCCTAATTTCTCAATCCATCTCTCTCAAACCCTAGCATCCTCTATTTCCTTCACTTTTCCTAAATCACAAATTATGGTTTCCAAGGCTTAGTTGTGCAAATCCTGCATCGACCCTTATATAATGGAGGCTAGGTCTAGAGAGAAAACTTTACCGAACACCCGTTAAGCTCACACACAAACGGGTCTACATCTACGCACGTTTCTCAAAGTGGATGGCTATCTGGGTCTCTCAATCCGTCTCTTCGTGACCTAAACTACCTCTCTTTTGTGTCGCAGTTTCTCTAAAGTCACCAACCGGTATTTTGACGAAGATACCAAAATACCCCTTCTCGATCCTTCTCCAAGGATGAGTCCAATCAATGTGAAGCAATCAGATGCTTCTCCACGCGTAGGTTCATCAATGATTCTCTTCATGTCGGCAAATATCCCCCATCCAGCTCTCACCGGAAGCACCATGACACTTGCACCGACCCCCAGGCCACTTGATACAACCCGTTGCACTGATCTTCCTGTCCGATCATTCTTATCCATCTTGTGCCATGGTTGAGTCCAACCACTTCATCCAATATCCTCGATCGTTATGGACCTCAACTCTCCTAGTCTAGTTCCGATCATCCCCACCATTGACCGTCTTTGACTCCAAACCATCTGCACAACAATAGACCAAGAAATCGATTTTGAGTACAAGTTCCTCGCAACTTGACTCATGTTAGCCAAAACATGCATCATACAACACCTATGCACTGAAACTCATAACTTTGCTCAATTACACAAAAAAAGTTCACCACACTCCCGGTGCATGAACTCCCTCTGGCTGGTAAACCGCTGCCCCTCGGCTAGTCTGACTACTACGCAGGCTGGTCTGACCGCCATCCTGGCCGGTATGATCGCTAACCATTGGCTGGTTAGACTGCTTCCCAAGTCCGAAAAATACAATCTCTGGACTTTTCGGCAAAACTCTATCTAGTCTCACGTCTAGTCTATATTTTCAATGGCACTTAGTGCAAACACACCCTCAAACACTCTCACATAAGTGTTTGGTGCACAATCTTGAAAAGCTCTCACCACCGGCCACTACAGGTCTGACCGCCACCCTTGGCTGCTCAAACCGCCGCATATGGGCGGTTAGACCGCCTACAGGTTGACGGTAAATCTGACAATTTGCTAAACTGAGGTTTTGATTCTCAAATACCTCGACACCAATGCCAATTGTTTAACACTTGATCATACACATGTTCTCCACGCTAGATCCTTGTGGCCATCTCCTGACCTTCTATCGCCGGAGTTCGGGCACTTTGTTTCATTTGCGGTGAGGCTTCTTCCAAGGACCCCTTCCTCGTCAGCGACCTCGTCAGCGACCTCAATCGGCTCGATGGCCAATGACTTGTGAGCAGGGTTTGGCTAACCGGTTTCAAAATTTTTTTTTTTTTTTGGGGGGTCCGATAGAAATTGTTTTTTTCCTCCATATTTTAAATTAAAAAAAGATTAAATTCAAGCAAATTCGTTTTTTTGCCTGGTTTGGCCGGTTTGAACTTTTACCGGGGGTTCGATATAACCGATAATCCTGAATTTCGGTTGATTATCGTAATCAAAACTATACTTGTAAGGCAACTGAGCAACCTCGATGGAAGTCCACGCTTGCTTTCCCCTTTAGGCTTTAGGGGAAGGCCACGGTTCCTTTGTTCTTGGAATTTTTTTTTCAAATAATCTATTTTTTATTATTAATTACAATATTATACTTGCAATAATATTTTTTACAGAAATATACTTCAGTCGCTCAACCGTTGGGCGACTGGTTCCAGTCGCTCAACGGTTGAGCGACTGGGACACTTGTCGCCCAACAGGCATAATGCATGTCCGGCTAGATAAGTGAGCTGCACACTAGAACCAACCGTTGAGCGACAAGTGTCCGATCGCTCAGCGGTTGAGTTCTTGGACCGATCGCTCAGCGATTGAGCGACGCAGAGTATATTTCGTAAAAATATTATTGCAGGTATAATGTTGTAATTAATAATAAAAATGGATTATTTGAAAAAAAATTCTTGTTCTTGCATGTATGCTCCACAGCTCCATGATAATTTCTCTCGTCTTTCTTTACCGAATAGAATGCTACGTCTTTCTAGAACTAGATCTAAATTAGTGCCCGCCATGTTTTCTTGCTTTTTTTAATCAATGTGAACGAGAAGATAAATTATGTTGTTGGCTTGATCTATTTGATGGGATGATTTTAAATAGGCTAGTAGATGAATGAAAACAAAAGAAAAAGAGTAAAATGCGCTGAGTCCTTAAACTTGTCATGTTGGTTCAGTTAAGCCATCAAACTTTGAAGCTGCAGTTTTGTGTATCTAAACTTGTTTAAGTGGGTCACTACAGATCCCAAGAACGATGTGTACCGCTGACTCGATGTCAATGTGTATTGTTGGTTTTTTTTTTCAATTAGGTCCTCATAGGACATTGATTCCTCAACTACTCCAATCTCCAAATCCACTGGGCACTTACGTTTGCAATAAAAAAAACCACGGATTTCTTACCCCTTCACATCCCATCCCCTTTCGTTCACACCACGTCTGCGAGTTGGAGGTGATTCAGGCGATCGAGCCGAATTGAGTCGAGGCAAGGCCAGACGAGCGATTGGAGTGGCCCGCAGCGAACAAAGCTCCTGTTGGCTTACAATGCATCGGGTCAACATCACATGGCAGCGGTCAAGCCCAGCAAATCGTTCTTAGGATCTGTAATGACCCACTTAAACAAGTTAAGCCTAGCAAATCGTCATTAGGATCTGTAATGACCCACTTAAACAAGTTTGGAGACACCAAACTATAATTTCGAAGCTCGGTGAGCTAAGTAAACCGACGTTACAAGTTTGTGGGCCAAGAAAAGCTACTTTCTGTAGTCGCAAAGTCTGCAGAGGCAGAGGTAGGCAAAGGGCAGCGCGCGGCCGGAAATAGCCTGCCTTTCGGGTCCATGATTGGCTGCGTCCGGGTTCGACGGCATCCCATGGGCCACGTAGAAGTCGCTGCCGCAGGCTCGACGCGTCGGCTTGCCGTCAGGCGACGTGACACCACCGAGCCGGGATCCACGCTGCCACGCCACAAATGAGTCAACTTGATGTCCCCACCACACTAGCACTAAGCACTCATTGGTGGAAGAAAATGCGGTAAGAAGAATCTACCCTATCAGCATTGATTCGATTGATCAAGAGAGAATCAACGGCTGATGCGATAGACACTTCCCTCGCTGGCCGCTTAGCTCTTTCCCTAGCCAGTACACGACTAGTCTGGTCCCTTCTAATGGAGCTGGTCCCGTTTCTACGCTCTACTTTGCTCCCAGTGCGGTGATTCCGAGCTATTGGGCACTAGATACCGTTATTACGTAGGCCTACAGGGCCTAATTAACTAGTTTATATGTGTGACTTTACTTTGGTTTAGTTTTTTGTTCTCTTTTGAAAGAAAACTTTGGTCTAGTTTGACTAATAGCAGAGACTTGTTAGCCGGGCCCAATTAGCTGGGGCACCACATTACTAGTGCCATTGTTATCAGCTTGCCATGACTCATGAGCCCATGAGTCATGACCATGATGTGCAGCAGAGGCCTGGAACAATGATGCCGCAATGATCACCTGCTTCAGAGAAAAAGATGTGAAATCATTGCATTCGACATGATTGACAAAGCATTGCATTCGATGTGAAATCATGCGAAGATGAAGGAATATCGTATTCAACTTCAGAGTTTACAAGTAAATTCAACATAAACCACAACTCAACGTAGCAATGTTCTCCATAAAAAGTTACACGTAACGCGACATGAAAGACGACACCTTTAAGGCGCCATTCAAAATTTCTCTTGCGGTAGGAGGTGGTGGAGGTAGGAGGACTGGCTAATAGGTGTATCAGCCCTGAACTTTCCTCACTTGAATGTGGTGAGTAGATTCCTCTCTCCAGATTGACTTCACCCCACTCTGAACTAGGGTGACATACTCCCCTTTCTTCACGTATTGCGCGCTCTGTTGAACATCCAAACCCATGAATAAAAAAGAAAATAGAAGATGGGGATAAACTTCATACACAAACAGAAATGTTTATCATCGACACTAATAAAAGATCAACAGTGTGAAGCACATGGTCTTACCAACAGGCTGCTAATTGCTCTCGAGAAAGTTTCCTCTGCATCATCAGAGAACTGCATGTAAATAGGAACCACGCCCTGATAGAGTGCCAGGCGTTGCTTCACTCGTTCTCTGCAAGAACAGTTCCTGTTATTGTCAGTGCTCCAGAGCATCTCTTTCTCCTTTTGATCATTTTTTTTTGACTGAATGCTAGGTATTACACATCAATGCACAACATGCTTCCAAAGTTGATTTCATAAAAGGAAAGCACCGGAAGAAAATTTGGCATGGCATGGGTAAAGGTCACAAAATAACTTACTCATTTGTAAATGCAAATATTGTAGATGAGGGACGGTAGTGGCTCAGAAGGATAGCCATGGAGCCCGTACGTGTAAATACAATAATCGGTGTACAGAGGGTGTTCGCCATCATCGTTGCATGGGATCCAAACATTTTACTTAGTTGGCTCTGGGAAAATTCATCGTTGAGTAGAGCCTACCAAAGGAATCATGAGAAAACAAGAGATTAAAATGAAGGGTATAAGGCAGTTGGTGTCTGAACAGTGAACATTGAAAATGCAGAAGCCACCATATAGTGAATTTGAAGGTGTGGAAACTGGAAAGAAGGGGGCATACCTGTGGAGACACAACAAGACTGGGAGATTTAGTTGGGTTATAAAGGCTGGATTCTGTTCTAAGTGCCACAGTGTGCATCACCTTGACTGCCTTCAGTGGGAACCTAAACACAGGAAGATGCACCAGTTCAAGGCAAGCCAAATTGCAACATAGACCATGACTGAGCTACTGGAACAACCGCACAACATGCAAAATTGTATGCACCCTATCGAAGAGCTTAAAGAAATGAATTGCTTGGAGGCTATATGGAAGAACAGAAATAAAAGGGCTTAAGGGCATTTAAGAGTTAAAACCTATGATAGGTTTAAACCTTACTTTCCATGAGCAGTTTCACCAGATAGCATGATGGCATCAGCACCTTCCCGAACTGCAATTGCTATATCGGAAACTTCTGCCCTTGTTGGAGTTGGATGGTCTATCATGCTTTCTAACATATTTGTGGCAACAATAACTGGTTTTTGCATGCTTCGGCATGTTCTGACAATCTCCTCCTGAAAAAAGTAAAATAATTGCAACTTAAATGCTATTAGTGCTTGCTTGTTTTTCAGGCGTATGAATAAATAAAAGAGGGGAGGAAATGTACAAAATGGTAAGAATGTTTTCTTGTCCTCCTAAAATTGTATATAAATTTTAATCTCACCTGTAGCAAAGGAACTTCCTCAATAGGAAGTTCAGCACCAAGATCTCCACGCGCCACCATTGCCTATAAGCATTTCAAGAAGTTCAGTGTCTAGCACTAATAAAGAAGTCCATCAAGGTGGCAAGTATTTTTTTTTCATTTATCAGACATAGAACAAGACCTGCATGCGGGCACATACAGGATACATGCAGCCAGAAATAGAACAGTAGAATTAAGACAATAAAATTTATGTGTTCCAACTTCCACAAAAGCTCCTCAACCCACATTGCTTGGTCCAATTCTCATGACAACTATCTGAAGGGCATTTAAATATTGAAAGGAGCTGCCACTTGACAATGTCTTTTTAATATGAAAGAATTGACACAGGCGATGCCCATGGTCTTACCCCATCTGATGCGGCAATAATAGACTGGAGATTTGGTATTGAATCTGCACTTTCAATTTTTGGAATGACATGTATATCTGCGTTAGCACCTGGATATGAAAAAGAGCAAATAACACATTAATTAAGTTCCCGATATAGATATCCAAGACTTTCATACATGACAGAGAACATTACTTTTAAGGTAGTCCTTCAGTTCATGAATAACTTTGGCATCCTTCACAAAGGAAACAGCATAGAAATCAACACCGTTTTCAACGCCAAACTTTATGTCTTCCCAATCCTTCTCTGTTGGAGCAGAAGCATGTCAGGATTTTGTGTACAACTATGTGACAGTCGAACATTTTAGGGAAGAAATCAACCGACCTGTTATGGATGGCAGAGTTGCACTCTTTCCACGGACATTTAGGTGGCGCCTTGATTTCAATTCCCCACCATCAACTACTCCACACTTGACTGTATCAGCTGTTTTAGACTTCACGGCAAGCGACATCATTCCTCCTGTACCAGAAAAGATATAATGAAGGGTTAGTAAATGCAATATTCTCTACTAATTACCTGCAAACAGGTGAATTCGCAAAGACAACCAGAGAATCTGATACGGTCCATGCAAGGGCAGTTGTAATACAAGACCAACAACATATCAGTACCGAAGGAATGAAAAACAGTAGATTGCACTTAAAACATTATAACCAGGAACAGTTGTAGAGAACATTTGAGCACATGACAACTTCAATGGCGTGAACAAGCACTTTGCTTCAACAAGGAATTAATCATGCACAGTCCAAATATAATCTGAAGATTGATAGATCAGTCCTCACCATCCACCAAAAGTATGTCGCCGACTTCAACATCGTTTATGAAGTCATCATAATTCACGCTGACAGTGTCTACGGTGCTCACCCCTCTTTTAATCGTGAAATTGAACTCTTGACCTTCTGTAAGCATGATTGGTTGCGGAACATCCCCACTTCTCACTTCTGGACCCTGCATTGCGGAACCTCAATCATCACGACTCATTTGACTGTGCCATACGAATTTAATGTATTCAACCGTTGTATACCTTGGTGTCCAGCATGATAGCAATAACATTGCCATCAGTGTTCTGTGCATTGTACTCCTTCACCAAATCAATCACCTTCTGGTGCGACTGGTGGTCACCATGGGACATATTTAGCCGCGCAACGTTCATTCCAGTCTCTGCAAGCTTCCACATCATCTCGCGAGTGTTGGTCGAGGGGCCTATGGTGCAAACTATCTTTGTCTTCCTCCGGGAATTTGCACCGACCGCTTGTGAGGTGGCATCAACAGTAACCTCACCATTGCTCTGCATGCCAAAAAAAAAAAAAATCTGTCACCGAATGAACCAACCGCTTCAAACAGCTAAATCTCTCCCTCCAATTATCATATTGATATTGGGAAACAACGGAATAGAATGATAGAAATGTTTTTAGCGAAATAATATAAATATTGACCAAAAACTACAAAAGTGGTAAAAAAATTGCGTCGAAATAAAAAACCAACTGTTTGGAGTCTACAACTTACATCGCTGAGTGAGCACAGACCAACCATTTTTCAAGTTTTAACTGTTGGATTACACTAGTTCTACTCAGATCAGGGCAAAAGGCATACACAATTTTAGCAAGTGTGCAGGGACGACTCCACTTCACGGTTAATTAAGCAAATCCAAGTAAAACGCGAAATCCTAGAGCTTGGGATCCAATCGCCAAACACTGAACCAGCGTGCAATGACGAATCCGCCACAAGCTCGAACGGGCCGCAACAAAACCTGAGACTGATCTCTCGGACTCAACCAAATAACCAAACGAACAGGGAGCATTAGTGCTACTGTGCTAGCAAGAGTACAGGGAGAAAGGCGCCACTCACCGGAGCGGAGAGGGGGCCGTTGGTCCCGACGGCGAGATCCGACACCTTCTCCGAGGTAGTGGTCCGCAGGGACCGCGCCACCACCGCCCTCCTCGGCTGCGGGGGCGCCGCCGCGGCCACTGGCGCGGGGGGAGACGGCCTGAGCGCCGGCGCCGCCACGAATCCCCCGATCTCAGCCGCCGCCGCCATTGGGCGCCCCGTGGTTTGCGCTAAAGATAGTATAGTGCTCGTGGAGGAGGGAGGCTGCGGTGCGTGTGTGCGCTCTTCGCCGCGAGGTCGGGGAGGATGCGACTGCGACTGCAAGGGTTTTCTTCTATTCGTAAGGGCGAAGAGCAACCTCCGCCTGGACCGGGTCTTTATACGCCGGGAGGAGGGCTACTCCTGGAGGTGGGCCCGGTGCCAGGTGTACAGGCGCGGTCCACACGATGCGATGCGTGCCTCCGGCCTCGGTTCCAACGCCGAGCCCCAGATAGAGGGGGCGCTAGGCTGCCAAGAACCGGTTACGGCATGCTGCTACGTAGCCTTAACACCCACATGTCAGTGGCTGGGTGGGCCCGGGCGTCAGTAACTGGAGGCGTGGGTCGGAGAGGAATATGCGACGAGGGAGCTGAGATGCTGGCATACTCGTGGGTGCGGCGCGGAGATAGCAATGCTATGCGAAATGGCTCGACCCCACGGATGGCAATGCCCGGTTACCCGCGAACGAATACACTAATGACTAATGAATGAGAGAGTTGAGGGGAGAGGATCGAGTGGATGAGGATTAGGGACAGGTGGAGTTAGGGTTTTTGTTTTGGTCCGTCCATTCCCATCCCCCTTCTATTCCCACCTTCACCTCGTCCTCCTACTCCCCCTCCTCCTCTGCCGCCGCCCCCTCCGACCTCCTCACCAGCGTCGAGCCATCGCCTCCGCTGCGTCCGTCCTCGCCGCCATCGCCCTCATCCACGAGTCAGGCCACTTCCTTGCCCACCCTCGCCCGCTTCCGCTTTAGCCCCGTCGAGTACACACTCCGCGCCATCCCACTCGGCAGCTACATCGGCTTCCCCGACGATGACCCCGACTCGGGATTCGCACCAGATGACCCGAACCTCAACCACCCCGTCCCCGACCGCCGCCTCGTCGTCTCCGCCAACCTTGCATTTGCCTTCCTCATCATCTACACTCAGGCGCTCACGTCCTCTGCCCCCCGCCCGGTGACGCCGTGCTTCACTCTGCCCCTCCCAGATCTAGCATATCTTGGGAAAGCAAGAATGTTGCTGAGGTAAGAGATGTCCTCTGCCCCCTGTCATCGACGCTGCGCTCCGCCACACCCGTCGCCTCGTCTCTCTGCACGACTCGCATTGGCGGGCACACGAGCATACCTACAGGCAACAAGCATGGCCGAGGTTCTCTGCCCGTCGCCCTTCACGGGCATACCCGTGGGCGAAATATAGGGTGACGGACATGAGTATGGGCAAGCATTACCCGTACCCGCTGCGCTAGATTGCCATCCCTACTTGAGCTTCTGCCGCGTGCAAGTAAACGTTTGTGTCAAGGCGAAACTAATGGTTTTCGAATCCCAGCTCGAATTTGTATAGATAGATGTTAATGGATCCAGGGTGACGAGACCGGATTCACACGTCGGCACACGATCTCTAGAGGAGATGAGAGTTGTAACTTGCGAGGATTGGAGAGGAATGCGAAGAACACACCACTCTCACCGTCACTGGATTCCATTCCTTTTAAATAGTAAAGATGTCAATGGTCGGCACTAGCCTGACGAATCATCCAAACTGCCTGCCGTGTGGGTTGGGCAAGCGTGGCTAAGGACCGAAAGCACAGCACGCCCTTGGGCTGAGTTTGCGACGGTCGCGCCCCAGCAGCAGCAAGACAACAGCACTTGTGTCTGACGTGAACTGAACATAGGTCGAATCGTCCGCTGCAGCAGGAAGAGGCACGTGATTCCAAGACCAACACGATCAACAAATAAACCAAATGCAGTTACCCTCCTAGCGTGTTGGGATGTATACAAGGTACATCTTGTTAGCCCGCAATTACAAGAGAATATACTACAAAACCAAGGTGGTCTTTTTTTTTCAGAGAGAGAACCAAGGTGGTCTTTTTTAAGAGAGAGAACCAAGGTGGTCTTTCCTAGGCATCAGAGAGAGAAGACACCTGCTCAATGGCACAAGGTATAATGTTTCAAGAACTGACTCCATATGGAAGAACTGCAGCTGCTACTGGTCGGCCCTCTTCATTCAGAATGTTATATGTTGAAGTCGCATTCCTCTGCCAAATAAATAGAAGCATCAGCCATTTGCACAGCTAAGGACTTAACAATAGGTAGTGAACATATTTCAAGTTTCTGTTAGAAATTGAAGTTTTCAAGAAAGGAGGCAATGTTGCACATTAAAGGAGAAAAGTTGCATTTGATCTTTACCGAATCGATGGCTTCCAATTTCATCCCAGTTGACCGAATGAACTTGCGGAGCTCAGGACTAATCGGTTGGATGTGTCTTCCGCAGCCAAGAATTAGAATCTCTGGAGAAGAATGCCACATTGGATGATATGAACCCAACGATATTCATTTTGATTCAGCAATGTGAAGAATGAAACTATCCACCCATGGGCACAGGGAAGGATGTTAATTTTAAAATGCAAGATAAGAAACTAGACTTGGAGCAACATGTTGAGCCCTATCGCGAGAAAATATTTTATGAACAACAACATCGTGTCGTGCGCAACTAAAGAATATTCATTTTGACTTCAAACCATGTCCGTTTGAAACATGGATGATGACATTAGCGTGAGAAAAATCACTAAAGTCCGGTCATCACAAAATTGCATGAACAACAACAGAGCATTGGTCAAGAGCAAAATTACCTGGGATAGGGTGCACAGCTTTGAAGATTGATAAACTGCATTATTGAAGCAAGATAAATTGTCATTAGATAACAAAACATACATGAATATATTCTCCCGCAGAAATGCAAACAAATAGTACCGCATAGTGTAATGATTTGAAGTCATGGCTCAAAACACAAGAAGATTCATATATACAACAGTGAATACAGTAGCCTCTGAGCTTCAAGTGTGAATCCTACCTTTCAGCAGTTATCTCCGCAAATGTTTTAGGTGCCCAGGTCATTATCTTGTTTTCTACTATCAGCAAGCTGCCTTCATACTTTACATGGTTAATCTTGAATCCAGTTTCATCATATCTACAAAGTACAAACAGACGAGCAAATTTGAGCCACTTCATTGAAATATATAATTTCTACATACAGAACTAAATGAGACGGTTCATTGAAATTTTCTTCGGAAGAAAATCACAAAATCAAAAGCATAACATGAGAACTCTAAGCCTCCAAGACCTGGCAGAATTCAAGCGTGTCCCAAGTCACCGGCTTTCGCCATTTGGGTTACTCGTGCCTACTACATATAAGCGAGACCGACATGATGATTCTCAGGGAAGGACACAAAAATTCGCAAATTTAATGGAAAATAATGAGAAACTCAGTACATTTTGTCCTATCTGTCCCCCGTGGTAGTAGTGCAAAGTGATTCTTTTTAGAGGAACATCTGAAGCTCTCTAGTTTCTTAATGAAACTAAAAAACAATCCAGTACAAGGTTTAGCTCAGAGTCTACAGCTTAACAAGGAAACCAGATCCAATAAAACACAAGCAAGACAGCCTTCACTTATCAGCACACTACAATACAAGTTGTTTCCTCATGCATACTAGCTCCTCCCAGCAAGATGGTATTTGTGTTTTTTTCCTAATCACTCGAGAACAATTGAATATTAGGTTCATCCAGTTCATGTAACAACCATTTAAGCAGTTTATAAAGACATAAGGTAAAAGAGCGGACTAGTGAGGCAAGAGTAAAAATCAGAATAGTGTACCCCCATAGGATAAGAATCTACCTTTCCACCGTGCTAATGTCCTTTTTTGTTTTCTTAACAATAGATAAGCCATCCTCGTTCAGCCCAAAAGTACTTGAGAGGCAAAGATGACTAGCTCAAACACGTTGCTTTCCTCTTGAGTCAGCCCAGAAGGGATCGCTTCACTTTTTGGAAGTTAGTTATCAACCCTGACATGCTCATGGCAATACAAAATCCCACTGCATGTCCCTAGCAACTAAATGATCGCATCCTAAGAACACTTGTACAGTTGTACCAAACCTTTTTAACAGTTTCCCTCAGAGCCATTTATTTGCTTGCAAGCAGATAAGTTTTTGAGTATCTGGCCTTAGTGGCCTATATCAAGATAACCGCTTCTAACCAAAACATCTCGGTCTCACTGCATCCGTCAGAAATATCAATCCACTTCGTCATAGGCATTCTCAAAATACTACATAGCTTTAAAAGCGCCATTTGATTTTATTTTTGTGAACAGCTTGCATTGCGTCATGAGTAGTTACAACACTCTGGTTAAGTGACATCTTCCTTGAAGAAAAGCACATCATTTTTTATTTTTATTTTTAGAAAACAAAACGAAAGAGAAGAGAAGATACGTTTGAAGAATCCATCCTTGCTGCTGAACAACAGAAACTGAAAAGGATGAAGCTAAAGGATGTAAGAAGAAGTTACGATTGGAAGGGGAGATGGTCTTCGGGGACGCTGTCGATGAGGTTGATCTGGTCGTACATCGAGAAGGTCCTCCTGGCCACATTCACATCCCAATCAAGCCAAGCATCCACCAACACCTTGTGCTTGTGCTCGTTTACGCAGGAGACGGGAGGAAGGGGAGCCGATGCCTACCTGAGAGACGGGAGGTGCGTGAGCCTGGGGGCGCTGGAGATGGACTCACCGCGCAGCGACTTCAACATCCGCGGCAGCGTTGCCAGAGCCCTCTGCCCCTGCGCTGCCATCTCCTCCTCGCCGCCGGCCGATCGGTCGGTGGGGGCGTGTCGTGTTCTACCGGGGTAGGGACTTTCGTATCCAACACCTTCCAAAATGTTTCAAATTGCCAATGGGTTCCTCCCTCCCCTACAGCCCTCCGATCGCCAGATATATACTATAGTGCATGTGTATAGAGGCGTAATCCAATGACTGTAGGGGAGAGGCATCACAGGGCCCTCCCCATAGAATTTATTTCCATTTATGCATAGGTCGAAACATTATTCATAGTTTTAGGCTTTTTGGCGCTGTTTAGCGTCAGAATAGCAAAAGTAGTTCTCTGATGTGAATTTGTAAAAATAGCATCGTGGATGTGCCCTTGTGGCCCTGCAAGCGCCTTGACACGCGCACCTGGCCCCACGATCACATCACCCGTCGGCCCCCGCGGTAGTAAAGTCTAGGGGACGACAGGGCACGAGGGCCGCGACATTGCGCCTGTAGGGCACCTGGGACGCAGGAGGTAGGGGGCAACGAGGTAACCACGGGCTCGGGCGTCGGCAGGCGTCTTCGGGCGAGAGAGGCGTGGTGGGCGCAGTGCGCGCCAGAGGCGATGCCGCTGGCGTCGAAGCGAAGGCGACACATATCACCTGCCGGTGTGTTCTCGGTGCTGCTTTTACTATTTCATTCCGGGATTCGCTATTTCGACCGTAAACAGTACTGAAAGAGCGAAAACAAGGTCCATTATTCATCGCCTCATCGGCATCACATTCGAAACATTATTCATTCTTTTTCTTGGGCCGGACGCTCATGGGAGGGTATGACGTCACGTCCGGGACAATCCCTCCGTTCTCATCTCTTCTCGGACGAATTTTCTAAAATCACAGATTCACAGGTAGCCAAGCCCATTACAAGCAGCCCAGTTGGGCCATATTTGCGAGGTGGCCTTTCGGAAGCTGGATGAGTGATGTAGCGTAGCGGGATCGCTAGGGTTTCCCGTGGTTTCTCTCTATAAAATGACGGGCACAGACGCGTCTCCCTTCCGCATCCGTCCTGCAGCAAAGACGCGCTGCATCTCTTCTTCCATTGTTGAGTCTTGAGCTCTTGATGCCCACTAGTTTTCCTTTTTCTTTTTTTCTCCCCTTGCGATCTCGTTTCGTTCTGTCGCTTGCACTCTTGGTGATTGATTGGATGCCTGTGATCGAGATGGGCGGCGATGAGGAAAGAAAACCGTGTGCCGGAGGCGGATGAGTCCGCCGGTGTCGGTAGCACAAATCCTCTAAGAAGTTCTGAGCCCCCAACCTCGCATCCCATGAGATCTCTTTCTCTCTCTTATTCGCCTTCTATTTGTTGGTTGGTTTTTTGGTATGTTGCCTTGGATTTGTCTCTTTCCCCGTTGTGGTTGATGCGAGATGATGATGCTATGTATGAAAGTCTCAATCCCCTGATGTCACAAAGTGATGACTCATCATACATCCCGACAGGCTCTGATCGCATTTCTACTGTGCTTATGGTTTTGATTTGGCAAAATTAGCTATAGTACACTATACTAGGGAGCAACTACGATGGGAAGCTTTTATCTTAAGTTCCTCTCGATCTGTAAAATCGGTAAGATGCAATAATTATTTAGTAAGACTGTAATAAAAATCAACAAATTCTCGGACATCTCTAATGTAACAAAAAGTTTACTTTTGTGCAATAAATAAAAAACATGGTTGCAACAAAATGCCAATTACCACAACCGTTGACACAACAATATCACTGCAATAAAAAAAACACCATATCCAACATTTTGAGTCAATTGTTATAACAAACTGAGTAGACTTGTGGATGGTTGTGGGGAACCTCCTGTAGCAAGCGATCATGGTGCGGGCGACCTTGTCCCAGTCCGTCGCCTTGAGATTTCCCCTGTGTAGCGTCTCTCACTAGTCGCGGTACGCGTCGATGAGGGTCATCGTCTCCTTGTGCGTTCAGCACGGCGGGGGTAGCCTCCTCCCTTCACTGAGCTACGGTTGTCGTGGCCGACGAGACGACGAGTGGGGGGAATTTGAGATGACCTCGAGCTTGGATGACGGGGATGACATGGCTGGTGGGTTGTTGCGGCGGCGGCGGTGGTGGTGGAGATAGGGAACAGAGGTTGGCTGTTGATGTGCTGGGAGTGTTCATAGCAGTTTTCAGCATAAGATGAGAAGATAAGGAAGTAGAAACGAGTGGAAGCGGTTGAATTGGCGACATGAGGTGTGGTGTGTCTGATACGTGGGGCTTCTATTGGCAAGAGTCGAGGCATTGGCCTTCTAATAAGTAGGTCAATTTAATATTATAAAAAATAGAGAATTATACGTCGCACGTCCGATACCGTCAGATAGGGGTGGAAATCGAGCCAGGTAGTTGTCTTACCGAGCTTTTCTCGAAATTGACATAGTTTGATTTAATATTATTTTATTTATAATTTAAAATTATTTTTAAAACCGAGCTAACGAGCTGAGCCAGAGTGAAATCCAATTTCATTCAAAATTGACTTATTTCAATGTTTTACCAAATAACGAGTATAATTGGAACAATTTTTAATCAAGCCACGAGCCCCACTAACGATCTTTTTTTCCAGCCCTACCGTCAGACGCCCCATCCAAACCACGGCCCGCATGTTTGCTCGGTTGGCCCATGGCGCATCCACTACAAACAAAAAGATATAAATAGACAAGAGTCTTCCACACTCCATCTGTAAGCTTTATAAGTGTCATTGAATCTACAAATAATCCGATCCCTCAGTAGTGCAAGAACAAGAATCGAATTGAACAGGAAGCTGTGCTCAAGAACAGCAGGGAAGGGAAATATTTGTGGCTTACCAGGAGATTCTGTTTATTTTTTTACGCGGAAGAGCTGAGGAGTAGAAGGGTGTTGCTGGTGAGGGAGGGCGAGAGAGATGGGCCGCCGTCAGGAGGGAAAAAGACAAGGGCGGTAGAGTGGCTGTGAGCCCTTGAGGCTAATCGAGTTATCACTGTTTTTTAAGGAAAAGTTGGGTTATAGAGAAGAGGGGCAATGCAGACATTTCTTTCTCAAGGTGACTTAACAGCAGTCAAACTGACGACGATGCCATTCCCAATAATTCTGAGTCTTCGTGGTGCTATTTTGCACTACGTTACTAAAGCAATGTTATTTCTCTAAATATGCTCGGAAGCGATGCTATTGAACCAATTTTCCCATGATATTTTCCTCTCATCTCCACCCTATCTCTCTCTCCCTTCAAGGGCATGTGCTCATGCCCATGGATATGAGCGGATGAGAGGAATGGATGCCCTCACAGCAAGATGAGTTATACATCGACGTGCTCGAGCATGAGAAGTAAGCGACAGGAGGAACAGGTACACCGACGACCGGGAGTCTCTGCTACGAGCTGCCCGACCGCCACACTGCGGTGAGAAAGCTGACGATGTGCAACAGCAGTGGATCGAGCAGGTCCATGGTGTGGTGAGGTGCTATGATGACGTTTACTTGTCTTGCTTTGCTGTCATAATCCACTTATGCTTGTATTGGTTTGCCGGAGGTGAGTGTCAAGTCCTTAACACAAACCATCGCTGAGCGGAGGACGACGAGGTGGTGGTGTGGCATAGCCTTGCCCTGAGCCGAATCCAAGCCTATCAACGACAAAGACGGTGGCGTGGGCTGGCCGCCGACTTGTCCTCCCATCATGACATCGGAATTGTTGCGACCGTTGTTTCTTGTTTTCGCAACATATTACTACAAGTATTGTAGGTGTTTTGACTGCCTTTTCAATTTGTTACATCAATCTTTGGTTTTTGTTGGGATTAGTTTCTTCTATTGTTGTATCAATAATTCTCATTTGTAATTTTTTTTACCTTTTTTGTTGTGGATGTTGAACTAATTTGTTGAATGAGATTTTTTTTTGTTGCGGTTGGTCTATTGCTTTGTTGCAACATCTTGTTTGTCACGGAATGGTGTAACCAAATGAGATTGTGTTGCACGCTATAGTAATCATTATTGCAATTTGCTATGATTTTTGTTGCGTCTTTGTAATTGCCCCTCCCTTCTACCATTCTTTCTCTCTGCCTTGCGCACAAAGCCATCGCCGTTGCTGCGATCTACGTCGATGAACCCCTTCGCGATCCTTTGCCGCCTCGCTTTGCTATCCCCTCCAAAGCCAACAAAGCTACAAGCCTCCAGCTCCCCAAAACCGGTCTCCTTCCTCACACCATTGTAATCCCAAGCAACCACCTCGCCCAATACCTTATCGTTGGAATCCCACCACTGTCCTGCGTCTTGCCAGCGACCTCGCCATACACGGTATCAGGCCAATGCAGTCGCCGTGTCGACGAGGGCATCGTGGTCGAGCTGTTCGGCTCGTTGATCTCGACGCCCCTCGCCGACGCCCTCGACCTGGAGCTGTCCAAAAACTTCGAGGCGCTGGACGGGCTGGAGGATGGGTAGCCAACTCGAGCGCGGGAGGTTGTGACTGGTTCGAGCGCGGGAGGTTGTCATGGGGAATGTTCGATCCAGGTTTTGCTCTGCTTTTGTATCGTTCATGTTCGATCCGGACGGCTCCATGAGCTCCATGCCTTAGCCTTGTTGGACGCCACGATGGCGAACCTACCTCGGCGAGTGCCTTGCGTGGGAGGTATAGGTATCAATGTAAGTTAGCAATAAAAGTGACGCTGGCACTAGGTAATTAGTCGACCAAACGAGTTAATTAGATCACGTAAGGGAAAGCGGTCATAAAACAGTCCGGTACATGATAAATTGAAGCAAGATAAAATATCATAAAATTTTGTTGATAAAAAGTTAGTTTTCGGGCGTATAAAACCTATGAATTTAGTCAAATAGTCTGACATGTCAGAATTACAGTAACCTTACTAGAATAATTAAATTAATCAACCCTGAGTTTATTTAGAGAATTAAATAACTTCGTATGCGCTTAAATAAAATCAACTAGGAGTTTGTGCGCGAATAAAATTTGATAGACTTAATAAAATGCGATCGCATGTAGTATATTCTTTTCGTGCGTTAAAACGTGAGTATCGGCCATCCTGACCCTAGAACTGGTATACTAGAACGACCATAGTGGGGTAACCTAACAAAGCACCCGAAAAAATGTTATTATTTAGAATCTGCTAAAAAGGACCATCTGACTACCGTACTCTAATAACACCTAAATGTCACTAAGTATTTATTTATTTATTATTCGCACCGTCGTAAATTGCAGGAGACGAACCAACAGGAGTAGCTGATACCGATTTCGTCGGCGATGAACATTCCTACAATTTCGAAGGCAAGCTATACGCAGGTACCGATGAGATCGCAGGAGACGACGGCGCTTACCACGAAGAGCAAGGCAAGATGGGCACCATATTCGGCGCGAGGGACGAGTAGAAGACCGATGGAGCAAGGAAGGCAAGCGAAGGGATTTAGTCCCATTTTGCAGTTGTAAATTACTATGTAAGAACCATAGCCTTGTGTGGCTAACTGGAATAAAAAGTATAGTTTCTATCTTATTGTTCTGCTGCGTTAACTCTGCTAAAAACTTACTATTCGTTGGAACAGTGTTCTACTGAGCAAATGAATAGTAATTCGTATGCCTAAGTGTGATTACCCTTGGGATAATAACACGGGACGTCACAACAACGGCAGTGCGTGGCGATGCTAAGTATCTCACTGTGCTCCCCAATCCCCACCCCATCTTCGAGCTCGCCACCTTTGCGTCTGTCGCAGACATTGTCTACCCAGCGGAGAAGAAGATGCCAGCCAACGTCGTCGCTTCCTCTGCTCATGCCACCACCGCTACAGTCTCTTTCGGCGAGCTCTCGCCGCAAAAAAAGAAGGTTTCCCGCGTCCAGGAACGTACCATGCTTCCATCCGCGTCGCCGTTTCTCCACTGGAGCACCACCATCGTTGCATCCTATTGCTGCCCTGGTGCATCGCAAGGAAGGAGGAGGGCAAAGAAGTCTTTTTCCATTAATTCTCACTCTGCTAGAGAGACTGAGATCAACAAAGGTGACAGGGGGTGTGGTATTTCAGGATATCTGGTGGATGTTGAGCATGAGAAAGAATCTGGTGTTGGGGTGTCTTTTGAAAAATCTATCAAGGGTGGTCAATTAAACATTTGTGAAAGGTCTGTCACATGGGAGGAGCATGGTGGTTGGTTGCCTACTAAAACAAGAGGGAAGAAAAGCAGAGTTTCTGACCTTGTTGTAGCAATTAGAAAAAGCTCCAAGATCCAAGACCAGGGGATACCTATAGAAAAGAAGGCTTCCAAACATAAATCCATTCAGAATCTGGAATCCCAAGGTAATTTTGAAAATCCCTTTAATGTCCTTAACAATGCTTCTAGTATTTATTTAGAACAAATTGCTACTGCTTGTGACATTACTTTGGGAAATCAACACAAAAACTCTAGAGATATCATTTCAGCAATGCAGGCTCAGGAAATTGTTAGAGCCGCATTGGTTAAAGCTACACAAGTAAAAGTCGAGAAAGAAGTTATTGAGATCAGGGGTGAGACTGAAAGCCGTGATACTGGGGTGACTACCACTGAGACAGAAAATGCAGATAAAAAGGGTATGACAGGTTTTAAGTTGAACAGAAAAGTGAGCAGTAAGCTCAAGAGGAGGGGTGCAGGTGACAAAACATGAAGTGTTTGTTTTGGAATATTAGAGGTTTGGGGCAGGCGGCCAGAAGGAGACAGTTCAAAGAGATGCTTTATGCAGAAAAGTTTGATATTATTGGGGTGCAGGAGACCATTAAAAAAGATTTCTCAGCAAGAGAGCTTAATAACTTGGATTGTGGTTTTCACTTTATGGTGGCCTGGGTTCCAAAGAATAGGCCATTCTGGAGGTATTCTGTTGGGGGTCAAAGAAGATCTCTTTGAAGTGGAAAGTGCTGATGCTGGTAGATACTATGTGAGCATGGGGGTTCGAAATAGAATCACTAATTTTAGATGGGAAGTGGTTGTGGTCTATGGCCCAGCCAATCATGATTTATCTGAGACTTTCATGGAGGAACTGGATAGAAAATGTAAAAGTACTATTTTGCCTTTGGTTATGGGGAGTGACTTTAACCTGATTAGGGATCCTGGGGACAAAAATACTAGTAAAGTGAGTATTAGTCTGATGGAAATGTTCAATGTGTGGATGTCATGAGGACATTGTGGATGTCATGTGGACATGCTCATGATCTTAGGTGATGAGACAATTGGCAATTGCTTTGAGAGTTTGTTGAAATCTGGAGTTTTCAGCAAGTGTCAGGAAAATCGATAGTACCAGCGTTGAAGCTGTGGTACTACCGTAGGTCAGTTCAACCGCAAGGGTGTTGGCGGTATGAAATTTCCCGAAGGATTTTGGAATCTTTGGTTTCTAAGGCCTTTTGAGCGTTCAAGTGGAGCGGTAGTACCGCTTGGGAAGTGGCGGTAGTACTGCGTCCCGGTAGAACCGTTTGTGACATGGCGGTATGAAAATTCCAGAGAAGGTGTCTCTGGTGCTCTAATTTTCTTGAGGAGCGGTACGACCGTGCTTTGGTTGCCGGTAGTACCGCATGGTGGAATGACCGCATGTGTGCGGTATGGATTTTCCAGAGGAGTTGTTTTTGGAGATTTTGGGATCCTCCGAGTGGCGGTATGACCGTAGTGCTTTGAGCGGTATGACCGCATGGCGGTAATACTGGGGAATATGTGGCGGTAGTACCGCTTGTGGATTGAATTGTTTTGATTGTCAAATTTCTTGGAGATTTGATTTTGGGTTAGGTCAAGTTCATGTTCATCAGTGCATATATGTTGCATGATGCATGTTTTGGCTAACGTGGGTCAAGTTGTGAAGAACTTATTCCCGTAAATGGTTTCTTGGTCTATTGTTGCGGTGGCTTGCGTGTCTATGACGGTCGTGGCGAGGAGGATCGGGACTAAGCTTGGAGAGCCGAGGTCCGAACGATTAAGGATGCGAGGTGAGGTCGAGGACTCAAGCGGGCGCAGATGGATATGGATGACCGAATCTGGCGGTTCGGTGCGGCGATCGTTGGATCAAGTGGGCGCGAGTCGTTGCAAGTGCTCGATGGTGCGGTGGGATCCGGACGGGAGAGACTTGACGACATGGAGCCGTTGATCAACCTACGTGGCGAAGCATGGGATTGCTTCACGATCCGTGGACTCGATTCTTGGAGAAGGATCGAAAAGGGTATTTTGGTAATTTCACCAAATACCGCCTTGGTGACCTTTGGCTAAACCTTGCATGTTGGTCGGCGCATGGTGAAGCGGTTTAGGTCAATCGATGATGAAGACGGCGCTTTGAGATGCGTGCGTATGTGTTAACCCATTGTGTGTTAGGGTTTAATGGGTGCCCTAATGGAATATTCCCTAGATGCTTAGTCTCCATATAAATAGAGGGGTGTGGCTGCTGGGTGTTGTTGCTGCTGCCGCTGGAGAGGAGCCGCCAGAGCCAACCCCATTTTTTGTGCCCTATTTTGGTTTTAGGGTTTTGAGGAGAAAAGAGGGGAGAGCTAGGTTCTAGGGTTTGGATTGAGAGTGTGCTCACGTGGTGAGCTTTGTCCTCCTAGATTGGAGTGGCTGTAAACAACAATCATCCATCTATCTCAATCAATCCAACCAGTTTGCTCAAGATATGTCCTTTGTGTTCTTATTGTTTATTTGCTGTTTTGGGGCTTTCTTCGATCTGTGAGTTTTCTCTTGTGCTCTTGCTATGCTTCGGCTTGCTGTGACTTGTGGGTATGCATCTGATTCCATATTGTTGATCATCCACCCACGAGCAAGTCTCAAATCGTATGAATCTCAGTTTTCAGATTTGGCACAGTTCTTGAACAGACTTCTCTCAAACTGAAAAAGGCAGGAACCTTGACATGGATCTCTGCGATCTTTGTTTGGAATAGGTTCCTAATATCTTAGAGAAGTTGTGTTTCAAGTTTCGCAGAGTTTGCCTTTGTAGATCAAAAGTTGTGCCAATTTTCGTTTTGGTTTTTCAAATTGCCGGGATTTAACTCCGTGACAATCGGTAGTACCTTTCATTTACTGCGGTAGTACCTCGCTGAGGTAGTACCTTTCATTTACTCATGTAGTACCTTTCTTTACACCGAGGTAGTACCTCTCACGTACCTTCTTGGTAGTACCTACTAAAGGTAGTACCATTGGTTACCCTATGGTAGTTCCGATTATCTTGATTTTGCAAAGACTTCTTCTCCAGAATATCGGTAGTACCGTCAGATAACTACGGTAGTACTGCAGCTTGAGTACCGCACATACAACGGAGGTAATACCGTTTTCCCGATTTACTGACTCTTCCTCGGTTTTGCTTGCTCTTTGGGGGTCGAGAGGGTTCAACACAAGACTTCCATCGTGCTTAAGCATTCATCTTCATAGCTCTCATAGCTATTGGAGTGATTTGCAAGTTGAATCCATTCAAAGTGAAAAAGATTAGGTGCTCCTATTCACCCCCCCTCTAGTCGCATGTTTCCGGTCCTACACAATGAGTTTATATCTGAGAACAAACTCTTGGAAGTTAAGAAAAAGGGAGCCAAATTTACTTGGACCAACAAGCAGGCCAGTCCTATCATGGTAAATCTGGACAGAATTTTTGTTTCAACTGATTGGGCTCTTAATTTCCCCCTTTGTCATGTTCAGTGCCTGATCAGAGTGGGTTCAGATCACAGTCCTTTGCTTCTGAATTCTGGGGAGGGAGAGTTAATTAAGTCAGTGAGATTTCATTTTGAAAAAAAGTGGATGTGTCATGAGAATTTTAAGGACTTAATTCAGATTAAGTGGAAGGAGATTAATAGTAGAGTTTCTGATGCTTGCTACTCTCTGGAAAGATGGAATGGTTGCTTGGCTTCTTTAAGAAGATTTTTGAGAGGTTGGGGTGCTAACATGAATGGTGATTATAAACTGAAGAAGAAAAGGATCTTGGAGCAACTTAAAAGGCTTGATTCTATAGCAGAGGACAGAGGTTTGAACCATGAGGATTGGAAACTGAGATACTCTTTTGAAGCGGATTTAGAAAAACTATATGAATCAGAAGAGTACTACTGGCAACAAAGAGGGAGAGTTAACTGGATAACTCAAGGGGATGCCAACACGGGTTTCTTCCATATGTGTGCTAATGGTAGAAGGAGAAAGAACCAGATTCTTAATAGAGCATGAAAACAATGTTTTGCAAGATAAGGTTAAGATCAAAGAACATATATATGACTTCTATAAAAACCTGTTTGGTTCAGGGGGTGATCAAGAGGTGGGTTTAGCTGATGGTTTTTGGGGTGAATCCTCTAGGATTTCAGAGGCAGATAACATTTTTTTGCTTAAGGATTACACTGAAGAAGAGGTGTTGAAAGTTATTAAGGAGCTCCCAGTAAACTCAGTGCTTGGCCCGGATGGTTTTCCTAGCCTCTTTTATAAGGAATTCTGGGGTATGTACAAGGAGCAATTCATGTACCTAGTTCGAGACTTAGTTTCAGGAGACTTGGATCTGAAAAGGTTAAACTTCGGGGTGATCACTTTGATTCCTAAACTTAAAGAAGCTAGTAATATTAAGCAGTACAGGCCGATATGCCTCCTAAATGTCAGCTTCAAGATCTTAACCAAATTGTTGGCTAATAGATTGGGGACTCTGGCAGATAAAATCATCAATGTTAGTCAGTCGGCTTTTATTAGAGGAAGAAACATTTTGGATGGGGTGGTAGTTCTACATGAAATTTTTCATGAGTTCAGAGTTTCTAAAAAAAAGGGGTGATTCTTAAGCTAGATTTTGAAAAAGCTTATGATAAAATTAACTGGAGTTTTCTAGAGGAAGTGATGAAGAAAAAAGGATTTTCCGAAAAATGGATTAAGATCGCTATGAGCTCAGTCAAAGGGGGTAAGGTTAGCATCAACATCAACGGGGAGTTGGGCCCTTATTTCAAAACCTATAGAGGTTTGAGACAAGGTGATCCACTCTCCCCTCTGCTCTTCAATCTGGCAGCCGATGCCTTGTCTGATATTATACACAAAGCACAGGACAGGGGTTTGATAAAAGGGGTGATCTCACACTTAATTTCTGGGGGTGTGCTGATTCTGCAATATGCAGATGACACAGTGTTGATGCTAGAGCCTGAGGAAAATCATCTCTTGAACCTGAAATTCTTGTTATATTGTTTTGAGTGGATGTCAGGTCTGAAAATCAATTATCACAAAAGTGAAGTGATTGTGCTCGGGGTGGATAATGAAGAGGCTAACAGAATTGCCAATACGCTCAATTGTAAGCTAGCTCAATTACCTATGAATTATCTGGGTATTTTGATTGGTAATAGAAGTTTGGGGGGGGGAAGTCTGTAGACAATGTGATCAATAAACTTGGCAAGAGGCTGGACAATTGGAAAAACAATTTATTATCCTCAGGGGGCAGATTGGTTCTTGTCAACAGCAATTTAAGTAGTCTTCTGATTTACACTATGGGGTTTTATAGACTGACCGAAGATGCTCATAAAAAGATGGATAGAATTAGGGCCAGATTCTTCTTGAGGGGTGCAACTGACAAATTCAAGTACCACATGGTTAACTGGGGTGCTATTTGTAGACCAAAAAAATATGGTGGTTTGGGGATTATAAATACTCGGATTATGAATGATTGCCTTATGGTTAAATGGATTTGAAAAATGAAACTAACTGATAAGGAATTATGGTTTAATATCTTGAAAGCTAAATACTTTCCAATAGGGGTTTTTAGGGAGACTGGCACCTTGGGGGGGTTCTCAATTTTGGAAAAGTGTGATGAAAGTATACCATCTTTTCAATTTGGGTGTTAAGTATAATCTGGGTAATGGTCAGGACACATTGTTCTGGAAAGATACTTGGTGTAATGATTGTCCTTTCAAAATTAAATACAGTAAATTGTTCCATCTCTGTCAATTCCCTGATATGAATGTGTGCGATGGGGTGCATAACAATACCTGGAACATTCCTTTCCGGAGAAGTTTGGGGGCAGATGATTACCAGCAGTGGGAGAGGCTCAAGTCGGAGATTGAGCAAGTGGAGATTAGAAACAATAGGGATACACCAGTGTGGTGCTTCGAAAAAATCTGGTATCTTCTCAGTCAAATCATTATATAACCATTTGTTATTTGGGGGTGTTGTGAGCAGGAAGATGTCATTTCTTTGGAAAAACAAGTGTCCTTTAAAGGTTAAAATTTTCATTTGGCTTTGTTACAATAATAGGGTCCAAACTTTAGATCAGCTTAAAATTAGGGGGTGGAAAGGCAGCACTGATTGTAATCTTTGTGGGGTGGAAGAGAATATCGATCATCTTTTGTTTTCTTGCAGTATTTCTAATTTCTTTTGGATCTGCATTAAGGAGGCCCTAAACTGGAAGCGTATCCCAACCTGTTTAGATGATTTTCAACTAAACTGGTTGGAAAACAAAAGGGCTAATTACAATGTTGCTTTGTTTAGTTTTGCAGCTACGGCTTAGACTTTTTGGAGACTTAGGAACAATATGGTGTTTGAGCAGAGTTTTATTAAGAATCCAATTGATGTTATCTACAAAGCTTTATCTTGTTTGCAGCATTAGAGGGTCCTTTCTAAAAGGGGATGATGGTGTGAAGATGGATCATCTCATGACGTCCATTCAAGCTTGGCTGAAAACTTTCTGTAATAAATCTGATGAAGTTCCTATCATTTTGCGCATTACTTAGTGCTTCTGTGTTTGTTGCTGGTCCGTCGCTGCTTTGAAAGATCTGTTGGTTGTTTTGAGTAGTGGCTGTTGGTAGATTTGAGTAGTTGCTGTTCTCTTTGAGTCAGCCTGTAAGTCTGCTGGTTCGAAATTTTGGTGGATCAGGATGGTCTCAGTCTCAGTTAGTGTGGTCCGTCGCTGCTGTGGAAGATATGTTGGTCGATTTGAGCGGCTGTTGTTCTCTGTGTGTCAGCACCTGTGGAGGATGCCCATCAAGAAAGATGCTATTGAGAAGATGGGGTGTTTTATAAAGACCTTTGATGTTTGGGCTAAGACTTTTTGCGTTCTGGGAAGTGCTGACACTTTTTGTAATAGGCTAGCTTAATCTTTGTGGCTGTTAGCTTTCTGGGAGCTGATTTGTTTGGCTCTTAGTTCTGCCTGGTTGGAATTTGTAAGCTGGTTGTAAAACCTGTTACATGCTTTTATAAAAAGCCGGGTTTACCCTTTTTAAAAAAAAAGTATTCCGCAGCAAATTATCACAAAATTGTAGTATCTCTTAGCAAAGACACGGAATTTGTGTGTCCAACATCCAATGTCACTAAATTGTAATATCCTACTTTGGATTTAGATTTGGATTTTTACACCTGTTCAATCCACCGGTTGAAAAAGACAAGTGCCTTCGAATTGTACAACGATTGCGGTAGGTGAAGATACTAGCAAATGCTCAGCCTTCTGAAGAAGGAACTGAACTAGCAAAACTCACAGAGCTACATGCATACATCCATAATCAACTCCCTTTATTCATGGCAACATCATCATATGTACTGAGTACTGGTACACGTATTAGATCACTAGGAGTGACTTACAAACACGTGTGCTCAGTAAGTGAATTGCCCGGAACGGATTGGCAGTTTGGCACACGTACTGTACTAGCTTAATATGACGGCATTTATATACGAAGTTAGGCACACGCACGCAGGTGCTCATGCGTGCAGTTCCACACTAGTGCTGCATATCTTATTGTTATAGTATATATGTTGGCATCTCAATTTCCATGCTCGTGCTGCAGTGTTGCTCCAGGTGAGCAATGGTAGGCCCCTGTGCATCTGCCAGGAGTGTAAGGCTGGCCAGGAGGAACGTTAACGGCAGGCCTGTTCGGGTTCAGTGGATCCGGGTTCAGTGGTCCGTACACCGTCGCTCTCCCTGCATGGATCAGATATTATGTAGGTATGCATTAATTGCCTTAGCTAAGCCAAGCAAGATGCAGCTGATAGCAACGATTTATGCACTACGTACGTACGTACTGCCAGAATGGTGCCCATGTAAGTAGTGTTGGAACTAAGCCAAAGAAAGCAATCATATGGTGTGTTTCATGTTATCGCTCGCTCGTGTACGCACACACGTAGGCACCTTGGACGTACGCACACACTCAACACAAGGTGAACACCATAAACAGGAGACGATGAACATGAGAGTCTAGGAATTTTCCTTTGCCGCTGGAAAGCTTGGCTTCAGCCTTTTCTCTTTATTTCATCTACTATATATAACGACGTTAGCTACAAGGATACGTGAACAACTAACAGACTTGAGTGCATCGCAGCTCAGCTATCCCAACTAGCTAACAGACTCACGTGCACACACGTACTAACCGTGAGCAACAAACAAAAAAAACGACTAACAGCCGAGATACGTGCTCGTGCTGCTTATAGCTAACAAACTCTAAATAAATTAACTGCTAGCTAACAGATTAGCAATCGCAGCACGCACTGCTCACCTAACAAACTAACAGCAAGCAACGACCTGTCAAGATTAGAGCTAACAAGTAGATCGCGAAGGGCTTGCACAAACGAATTAATGGTACATTTAGGGGTTGTTTAGATCACAAGTTTTAGTATGGTTTTAAGAAAAAGTCTTATGTGATTATCAAAAACCAGTTCCCTGTATCCTCCTCGATCTTAACAAGCCAACGACCGCTCCTGCCCGGCCCCCACATGCTCAGCTCGCTCTCCTCTGTCGTCATGCGCCTGTGGCCGCCGCTGATCGCCTCCATCATCTTGATGACCTCCGAGGTGTCCGGCCGCGTGTCACGCAAGCCATGGCCGCCTGCAGCAGCGCCACCATCTCCTCCGCGCTCCAGCCGAGAGCCGCGACACCTCGACGATGAACACCTCGGTCATCCACTCCTCCCGCACCACCGCTGCAGGTCGAATGCGCCATCGCCGTCTAGGGACGCATGCGTCGGGGACTTGCCGGCGACGAGCTCACGAAAGAGCACCCCAACCGAGTACATGTCGGACTTGAACATAGGGCGGCGCGTGTCCACGAGCTCCGGCACACGGTACCTGCCGGCGTTGGGTCACCCCGACGACGGAGCGAAGAGCTTGTGGAGGCAATATTGGAAAGTGCTGGCCCTCGTACCCGATCATTGAGATGAGATCCACCGACGCCAGGTCCGAATCGACCAACGGCACGCTCAACGTAGAGGATGAGAGGAGGCAGGAGGGCTTTTTTTTAGGTTGGGGCAGTAGGATTGGGCCCGTCTCCAGGCTCTAGCATGTTGCCGCCCAAGCTCGGCCAAGTCACCGCCGCCGCCGCACATTGCTAGCATTCACTGCCGCCCTTGCTCAAGCTAACTACTACCACTACGATTGATGAACAAAAATGAATAGAAGATTTTACATTTTTTTTCTTCATAAAAATGCACTTTATGACAATCTCAACCAAACATTGTATTGGTGAAAACCCGTTTTAGTTTTTGTGCTACAAACAGAGTATTCTATAAACCCGCCTTAACAAAAATAACAACTTGAAACCTATTTTTCCAAAAAAAATGCTAATAAAACTTGTTTTTTCCGAAAACTTATTCCTAATCCATGTAATCCAAACAACCACTTAATATAACTACGTTACCCACGTACCTCCCTGTACAGAGACAACGTGCATGGCACAGATGAACACGAAAGCCATGGCAAGAACCATGCAAAGGGACAGAGCACGAGAAGAAGAGTATTGCAGCTGCTTCCTCATCTTCGATTCTCACTTGCTCTGCTGACTGCTGCTTCTCTCCGAGAAGGTTTTATATAGAGGTCGTTAGGCATTGACCTAAGTCAACTATGCGAGTGCCTCCTTTTTTTTTGGGTGTCTCTTTCTGGAATTCCAGTGCAAATTGGCAGGTTAGTCACCGTTTTTTCCAGGCCAGGTCGTTCTGTATTCCGGGAGACGGTGACCACAACAACTTTCACTAAATACAGGATAGACCTGCAATTGTCGTCAATCTTATCGGTCTATCCTGGAGGTTGGACTCACTTCAGTAAAATCCACTGCATTCACCATAAACAAGGTATAACACAGTGTCCAAACTTGAGTAAATTCCACTGCATTTATTACCTTAATAAAGCAGAGGTCAAAAGAAGTCAATACGTTCGCTCTCAACTCTCCAGGGCTAGAAATTCACATATTAATTGGTAGAAAAAAATAATAAAGATCTACACCGTCGATCGTGGTGGGTTCAAATTATAACGGTATAGATTACAAGAAAGAGTCCATGCCATTTTTAACATTGTAGGAGACATAGGTCGACGGTGTAGACCTATGTCTCCTATTCTTTTTAACATTGTAAGGGACATGCTTGCCATTTTTATCTCTCGGGCTAAAGAAGCAGGCCTTTTATCAAGAATAGTTCCGCACTTGATTGAGGATGGGTTGTTAATTTTACAGTATGCTGATGACACGATCCTCTTTTTGAATAATGATTTGGAACAAGCCAAAAATCCTCAACTTATTCTATGTATCTTTGAACAATTATCGGGTTTAAAGATTAATTTCCATAAGAGCGAGATTTTTTATTTTGGTTCTGCCAAAGCTGTTGAACCATAGTTTACACAATTATTTGATTGTGAAATGGGTACTTTTCCTTTCAGGTACTTAGGTATCCCAATTCACTTTAAAAAAAATTGAGGAATAGTGATTGGAAAGGGGTAGAGGATAGATTTGAGAAAAAACTTAGTAGTTGGAAAGGAAAAAATATGTCTGTGGTAGGACGGTTAGTACTTATTAACTCGGTACTCAGCAGTCTACCAATGTTTATGTTTTCTTTTTTTGAAGTTCCTAGAGAAGTTCTCAAAAGACTTGACTATTATCAATCTAGATTCTACTGCCAGAATGACAATCATAAACGTAAATATCGGCTTGCTAAATGAAGTATAGTTTGCTTGCCCAAGGAGCATGGTGGTCTAGACGCAAACCCTAGCAGGCTCCTACTAATAAAGTGACTTATCACAACCGGTTCTATTATGGAACCGTCAGTGATAGTTATCACAGACGGTTCCACAATGGAAACCGTCCGTGATATGGTCTTATATCACAGACGGTTCCACAATGGAACCGTACGTGATATGGTGTCGTGTCACAGACTATAGCGATATTATGACAGACGGTTCGTGTTAAGAACCGTCTGTGAAGTATCACAGACGGTTGTTTGTTGAAAATCGTCTGTGATATTCAAAATATCACAGACGGTTTTTAGCGTAGCCAGTAACACAGACGGTCACAAAACCAAAACCGTATGTGATTGCATGTAATACAGACGATTTTGGTCAACCGTTTGTGATGAGGCGTCCAGTATTAGCCTTTTTGTAGTAGTGCCCTCCGCGATCCATTTTACTTTGCTTTTGTATCGTTCATGTTCAATCCGGACGGCTCCATGAGCTCCACGCCTTAGCCTTGTTGGACGCCACGATGGCGAACCTGCCTCAGCGAGCGCCTTGTGTGGGAGGTGAGCCTCTGGATCTCCAGCTCGGCGAGGTGACCACGAGTGCAGAGAGCGCCGAAGAGCAACTACATTGTTGGAGAGCAACTGATCAGGGAGGGGGGAGGGACAACTTAGGCAAGAGAGAGGAGGCCACTACCTGAAGATGACGTTGACGGCGGTGCCCCGTGGTGAGAAAAGCGACCAGTGGTGGTGATGGTGAGACATAGTGTGACGAGGCTGAGTTGATACGCTGTAGAGATGTAGAGCTCGACACGGACGTTGGCACGGCGGAGGGCTACAACGGTGGAGCAACAGCACGATGACAGTGCGTGGCGATGCTAAGTATCTCACTGCGCTCCCCAATCCCCACCCTATCTCCGAGCTCGCCACCTTTGCGTCTGTCGCAAACATCATCTGCCCGGTGGAGAAGAAGATGCACAGTCGACGTCGTCGCTTCCTCTGCTCATGCCACCACCGCTACCGTCTCTTTCGGGCGAGCTCCTCGCCGCAAAAAAAAGGGTTTCCTGTGTCTAGGAAGGTGTCGTGCTTCCATCCGTGTCGCCGTTTCTCCATTGGAGCACCACCGTTGCTGCATCCTAGCTCCACTGCTCTGGTGCATCGCAGGGAAGGAGGAGCGAAAGAAGTCTTTTCCATAAACTCACGCTCTTAATCACCTAAATACATTATTTTAATGGGTAGAGTGTTCTACAACAAAAATGTCACAAAATTATAGTATCTTTTAGTGAAGACACGTAATTTGTGTGTCTAACACCCAATGACAGTAAAGTGTAATATCCTACTTTGGATTTGGATTTGGATTTTTACACCTGTTCAATCCACCGGTTGAAAAAGACAAGTGCCTTCGAATTGTATAACGATTGCAGTAAGTAAAGATACTAGCAAATGCCCATCCTTTTGAAGAAGGAACTGAACATAGCAAAACTCACATAGCTATATGCATACATCCACAATCAACACCCTTTATTCATGGCAACATCATCATATATACTGAGTACTCACTGCTACACGTATTAGATCACTAGGAGTGACTTACAAACACGTGTAAATAGCCCGGAACAGATTGGCAGTTTGGCACACGTACGTACTTAATATGATGGCATTTATATGCGCAGTTGGGTACATGTACGCAGGTGCTCATGCGTGCAATTCCACACTACTGCTGCATATCTTATTCTTATACTACCTCCGGTTTTAAATACAAAACGTCGTGTAGCTTCCAAGTCAATTACCGAACGTCATGTATTACCGAATGGAGGGAGTAGTATATGTTGGCATCTCAATTTCCATGCTCGTGCTGCAGTGTTGCTCCAGGTGGGCAATCGTAGTTCCGGTACATAGGTCTGCATCCGCGGCCAGTGTAAGGCCCGCCACGAGCAGCGGAGCCGGGGTTGGGGATGTAAGGCTGGTTGGGGTCCTTGGGGATGCCGGGGTTGAGTGCACTGCGCGGGTCCAGTGGCCCGTACCCCGTCGCTCTCCCTGCATCATATATTAACTGCCTTAGCCAAGCAAGATGCAGCTGATAGCGATGATTTATGCACTACGTACGTACGTACTGCCAGAATGGTGCGCATGTAAGGATTTTTTTTCCCCATTTGGTCCTGCAAATTTAGCCTTCTCTTCTTTATAACGTATTTGCAATTGTAGCCCCATCCTGATCGTGGAAGAATGGGATGGCGACACGTGCCACGTTCTGCGGTCCGCGAGCACGGAAAGAGAGCGATGACCACGGGAATTTGGCCGAGCGTGGGACCGAAGTGACGGACACGGGAGGCACAATGGGCCGGCGTCTTGCCGTGATCGCCGACGCAGGAAATTGGTGACCTTCTACGGTCACCTAGCGCGGAAGCAAAGCGGCGCTTACGGCCCACGCATGCGGAACCAGCGGGTCCGTCGTGCTGCCGCACCGCCCGAGTGCCGAAACTAGGCATGCCGAATAAATTATGAAATGCTGCTACGGCGCCTACGCATGAATTCAATGCATGCATTAAAAAAAATGCTTCATGCTTAATGCATCCATGAACCATTTGTGCATTGAAGAAGTTCATGCGTTAAAAAATTGGTTATGCACGGGAGGTTCCGCGTTATGGTGCCGCGGAATGGCGCCGGGCATCCTTCCGCACTACGGCAGTGAGGAAAGAACCCTTCCGCTATCGCTGTTAGTTTCCGCGCACAGAGAAATGCCGTGCTGGCCACCGAGATTCCGTGGTCCCTGAGCGCAAAAATAGACACATGTCGTCTTTAGGGCATTCCGCGTTCAGGAGAGAGTCAAATTTGCAATTTTAAGACAGAGGAGGCTAGTCTTCAAATTTAGATGGCACATGGGGCCAAATAAAAAAAAATTGCATGTAAGCACCCCATCTGTCCTCTTTTAGACGTTATTTTAGAATGCATGCACTTGACCTTCTAAAACTTTGACTGTTTATATAAAAAAAGTACTTGTATTTGATAGGTGAAAATAATATCACTAGATTTGTAAAAAAAAACTTTTATATCACTATACTTTTAATATTTTTAGCTAACATATTCTTGTAGACTATGTCGATATCTAAAATGACAAGTAAAAAAGAACAGAGGCAGTAGATCGCAAAGGTTGATCCAGCTAATGTAATGTAATCGAAGATTCAGAATACTGTAGGGCTTGCACGAATTAATTAACGGTACACCTACCTCCCTGTACAGAGACAACATGTATGGCACAGATGACCACGAAAGCCATGGTAAGCACCATGCAAAGGGACGGAGCATTAGAAGAATTCTTCCTCATCTTCGATTCTCACTTGCTGTGCTGACAGCTGCTTCTCTCCAGGAAGGCTTTATTTATATAGACCACCCGACCGCGAGGCACCAAGTTCCACCAGGCGTTGAGCTAAGTCAACTATGCGAGTGCCTCCTTTTTTTTGGGTGTCTCTTTCTGGAATTCTGGCGCAAATTGGCAGGTTAGTCGCCGTTTTTTCCAGGCCATTGTCGTCGTGTATTCCGGGAGACGGTGACCACCATTGTCGTCAATCTTATCGGTAAAATCCACTGCGGTCACCATAAACACAAGGTATAACGTCGCCAGTTCCCAAACTTTGTAAATTCCACTTCGTTCACCATAAAACAAGGTATAATGTCGTCAGTGTCCATGCGGAAATTGTACCATGTTCACCTGTTACAGCACCAGAAACAGCGTCCCTGGGCGAAGCACTACCTCGTGGTCGTGGGTCGTGGTTCATACTCAAAAAGAGTAGATTGTATGTCAACCAGTGAGCCAAGATGTATTGGCAGATCTGCAGTGTTTTCCCTCGATGCCCTGATACAATATATGCACAACCAAAATACAGGACATCAAAATAGTGTTTGACTATGGCACCTCGGTTGCGATTTGGTGAGGTCTGTACCTATGAACAAAATCTATTAATGGATACAACAGCACGATGTCAACAATCACCATGGTCCTGTATCTCTTCTACGAACTATTTTCTTCTTTGCAGCCAACCCAATACTCTTTCACTGCAATCAAAAAAATTTCAGGGTTCTTGTGGCTGTTTACGATGCAGCTCAAACTCACTTCAAGGAAAATTTTCTTACTAAACTTGTTCATGCCTGTAGGAAAGAATCACTTCCTATTTTAATTGGGGGTGATTTTAATATCACCAGGCATTCAGATGAAAAAAATAATGATAATTTTGAGTATAGGTGGCCTTTCTTGTTTAATGCTGTGATTAATAACTTGGATTTAAGATAAATAGCTTTATCAGGTAGGCAATATACTTGGGCCAATTCTTTAGATAATCCAACCTTTGAAAAGCTGGATAGAGTCTTAATGAATATAGATTGGGAGTATAAATTTCCGTTGGCCACAGTTAATGCGCTTGAAAGGTCCTTATCTGATCACACGCCGTTGCTTTTAAACACGAGAGTGACTTCTTTTAGAGGAAGTCAGCCGTTATTTAAATTTGAATTAGGTTGGTTGTGTAGGGAGGGGTTTAGGGAGTTGGTGGCCAATGTAGGGAGGGGTTTAGGCAGTAGATTTCTCAGAAGTTTTCTTCATAGTTAGGCTAAAAATATCAGTGGGACGTATAAAAAGGAAAAATAGAGCTTAACTTATTAATTGATGAGTTAGATAAAAAGCTAAGATTGTGAGGTTGTCTGATCACAATCTTAATCTTAAAAGGGTTGCTAATGAGAGATTGGCACATCTTCTGAGAGAAGAAGAAATTAAGTGGTATCAGAGGTCCAAAGCGAAATTTCTTTTGGAGGGGGATAGAAATACACACTATTATCATTTGATTGCGAATGGGAAGTATAGACGTCAAAGAATTTTTCAGCTCGAACAAGAGGAAGAAATAATTCGGGGTGATGTACAATTAAAAACGTATATCACCAATTATTATAAAGAGTTGTTTGGACCTTCCGAAAATAATCATCTATCTTTGGTTGATACTATTATGAATGATATACCTCAAGTTTCGGAGGTGGAAAATAATTTCCTTACAGAATCTTTCACTAGAAAAGAGGTGAAGGAAGCAATTTTTCAAATGGACCATAATAAAGCACTTGGGCCTGATGGCTTCCCTGCCAAGTTCTATCAGGTGTTTTGGGATATCATTAAATATGACTTGATGGCTATGTTCCAGGATTTTCATAACTACTCACTTCCTCTCTTTAGCTTGAATTTTGGGATCATTAAATTGCTTCCAAAAAAACGGATGCTAAACAAATACAACAGTACAGACCTATTTGTCTTTTAAATGCTAGTTTTAATTTTTTTTTACTGAAGTTGTTACTAATAGACTTATGGGTGTAGCACAAAAGATTGTTAGACCTTCCCAGTCGGCGTTTATGCAGAGGAGATTTATTCTTGATGGAGTGGTTATCCTTCATGAAACCATTCATGAATTACATAAAAAGAATTTGGATGGAATAGTTTTCAAAGTAGATTTTGAGAAAGCTTATGACAAAGTAAAATGACCGTTTTTAATTCAAACTTTGATGATGAAAGGCTTTTCTGCTAAGTGGTGCTCTTGGGTAGAAAGTATAGTTAAGTGAGGGAGTGTTGGAATAAAAGTTAATGATGATCTTAGCTCCTTTTTCCAAACTCAGAAGGGTCTTAGGCAAGGTGATCCTATGTCTCCTATTCTTTTTAATATTGTAGGGGACATGCTTGCCATTTTTATCTCTCGGGCTAAAGAAGCAGGCCTTTTATCAAGAATAGTTCCGCACTTGATTGAGGATGGGTTATCAATTTTACAGTATGCTGATGACACGATCCTCTTTTTGAATAATGATTTGGAACAAGCCAAAAATCCTAAACTTATTCTATGTGTCTTTGAACAATTATCGGGTTTAAAGATTAATTTTCATAAGAGCGAGATTTCTTGTTTTGGTTCTGCCAAAGCTGTTGAACCATAGTTTACGCAATTATTTGGTTGTGAAGTGGGTACTTTTCCTTTCAGGTACTTAGGCATCCCAATTCACTTTTAAAAAATTGAGGAATAGTGATTGGAAAGGGGTAGAGGATAGATTTGAGAAAAAACTTAGTAGTTGGAAAGGAAAAAATATGTCTGTGGGAGGACAGTTAGTACTTATTAACTCGGTACTCAGCAGTCTGCCAATGTTTATGTTTTCTTTTTTTGAAGTTCCTAGAGAAGTTCTCAAAAGACTTGACTATTATCGATCTAGATTCTACTGCCAGAGTGACAATCATAAACGTAAATATCGGCTTGCTAAATGGAGTATAGTTTGCTTGCCCAAGGAGCATGGTGGTCTAGGTGCAAACCCTAGCAGGCTCCTACTAATAAAGTGACTTATCACAGCCAGTTCTATTATGGAACTGTCAGTGATAGTTATCACAGACGGTTCCACAATGAAAACCGTCCGTGATATGGTCTTATATCACAAACAGTTTCACAATGGAACCGTACATGATATGGTGTCGTGTCACAGACTGTAGCGATATTATGACAGACGGTTCGTGTTAAGAACCGTCTGTGAAGTATCACAGACGGTTGTTTGTTGAAAATCGTCTGTGATATTTCAAAATATCGCAGACGGTTGTTTGTTGAAAATCGTCTGTGATATTTTAAAATATCACGGACGGTTTTTAGCGTAGCCAGTAACACAGACGGTCACAAAACTAAAACCGTCTGTGATTGCATGTAATATAGACGGTTTTGGTCAACCGTTTGTGATGAGGCGTCCAGTACTAGCCTTTTTGTAGTAGTGCCCTCTGCAATCCTTTTCCACCTCGCTTTGCTGTCCCCTCCAAAGCCAACAAGGCCGCAAGCCTACGCCCCCCAAAAACGGCCTCCTTCCTTACACCATTGTAATCCCAAGCAACCACCTCGCCCAATACCTTATCGCTGGAATTCCACCACTGTCCTGCGTCTTGCCAGCGACCTCACCATACACGGTGTCAGGCCAATGCAGTCGTCGTGTCGACGAGGGTGTCGTGGTCAAGCCGTTCGGCTCAATGAGCTCGACGCCCTCGGCCTGGAGGATGAGTAGCCAGCTCGAGCGTGGGAGGTTGTGACTGGTTCGGGCGCGGGTTGTTGTCACGGGGAATGTTCGATCGAGAGGCGCGGGATGTTGTCACGGGGAATGTTCGATCGAGATTTTACTCTGCTTTTGTATCGTTCATGTTCAATCCGGACGGCTCCATGAGCTCCACGCCTTAGCCTTGTTGGACGCCACGGTGGCGAACCTGCCTCGGCGAGCGCCTTGTGTGGGAGGTGAGCCTTTGGATCTCCAGCTCGGCGAGGTGACCACGAGCGTAGAGAGCGCCGAAGAGCAACTACATTGTTGGAGAGCAACTGATCAGGGGAGGGGGGAGGGACAACTTAGGCAAGAGAGAGGAGGCCACTACCCGAAGATGACGTTGACGGCGGCGCCCCGTGGCGATAAAAGCGACCAGTGGTGGTGATGGTGAGACATAGTGTGACGAGGCTGAGTTGATACACTGTAGAGATGTAGAGCTCGACACGGACGTTGGCACGACAGAGGACTGCAACGGTGGAGCAAGAGCACGATGACAATGCGTGGCGATGCTAAGGGCCTGTTTGGTACTACTCCAACTCCTAGCTTCTTAGTTGGAGTAGTTGGAGCTGTGCCAAACGGGGTTGCTCCACAAAGTTTTTGGAGTTGGAGCAACCGAGAGCAGGGCAGCCTGTAGTACAAATTTTGGGAGTGGGTAGAACCTTGCTCCAAATAAGGAGCTGCGGACCAACAAAACAAAATACCCATTGAAGTTAGAGTTATTTACCCGCAAATTGCCACTGATATACTGTGAGGACCCGCAAAATTAACCTAAATTAACTAACAGTAATATGTAATTAACGATAATTAAAATTCTTTAATCCAGAATAAATAATAATTTCAGAGTTAATATCAAGCGCATAATCGCTACATCTGGCAACAAGAGGGGTATAAAAATAATTTCTCCAATATCTTTATCAATCAAGAGTCAATCACAAAAATAAATCCATTGCAGGCATAAAATACATCATTAATACAAACTCAGAAATATTTACACCATTCAATGCAATCAAAGACAACTTTGCATCTATCCAAATACCAAATAGAAGTAATATATTACAGACCCATTGCTTGCTTCAAAATTAATTATACAACCAATTGCAATGCTTATAACAACAATTAATTAAATAATAATCTGCTTCTTGCATCCTTGTAGCATCAGTTATCCTCGCCACCTTGCACTTTGAGCACCAGTCCATAGAGCCATCTCTCGATCCGTTCCCGTCGCTCGTTAGAAAAATCAGAAAACGGTTAGTAAGTTAAAGCCATATGGATAATAGAAAATAGAAGTAGAAGGTTGGAAGTGGCCGTCAGAATTTTCCGAAGCACACTAGGGCTCCCTGATCAACTCAAGTTAGCCAGCCCATTGTTTGTCAAGGTACCTAGACTAGCTAGAGAACCGGCACCTCTTTGCTTTCGTAGGTCTCATCATCCGGCGTTTACCTTAATCCGACACCCACGTATAGAGTTTTGCTCAGCCGCAGAAAATCACGCGCATGGTAATTTCCCAACCACAGACCAAAAAGCCCCCAACGAAATCTTTCCATAAAGATCAAAGCAAGGGCAAGATGGTCTTTGTTGCACAAGCACAAACCACCTCACCTTAAAAGCATGCAGCCATCACAAAGCCATTCCTTGCCCCCATTTCATCCATGCATCTGCTGAAGGAGCACAACCACATGGAGCAAGCCTTGTTCCCCACAACCCTCTCACTCACTCCCAGCCAAGGGGCAGCCACATTCATTCCCTAGAAGCATCCATCCCCCCATAAGGCAACACACAAGCCACCATACTTCACAGCCAAGAGAGGAGGAGAGCCAAGCAACATCTCACAGCCAACACCAAGACACCGAAGGGAAAGGGAAGGCGACAGGGAACAAGGAGAACACTGGCGCGCGGTCACCACCACTACGGCGACGACCAAAGACCACCGACGCTACCATCCCGGCCCGATCGAACCCAACAAGCTCTCGGTTCATCACATCACAGAGCAAGGAGCAAGAGGAGAGCATCAAGATGACCGACATCGCCATCCTCACCCCAAAAGCTAACGGATCGTAAACCACAATTCAACCCACTAGCAATGCATCATCAATTGCCCTCAAAGATCCATCCATCATCACTAATCATCTCGAGCAAGGGAAGGTCGGGGAGTAGAGTAAGGGGAGGAAATGTGTTTATACCTCGAGAGATAACAATCCGGGTTTAGCCAGAGCGCGGCGGCGGCAGAGAAGCCAGGGGGGTATGAGGCCGAGGAGGCAGGAGGACCGGCTCGCGGATGGCGACGGAGGCGCACACGCAAGTATTGTGAGTGGCGGCGAGACCGGCCGAGTGGACCCGGCAGAGGAGACGGCGGCGCTGGCTCGTCCGCCGCCGAGCCGTCTTGTGATGGCGCTTGCCGGTAGAGAGCGGGCCGAGGGCGCCGAGGGCGACGGCTGAGGGAACGGGCCGAGACCGAGGCGGCGACGAGGTTTGAGGCGGCAATGAGGCGGCTGGCGACGACGCAATGAGCGAGCCAAGGGTTGGCGGCGCTCGAGCGAGAGGGCGGCGGCGGGCCGGTGAAGGGGCGCTTTAACCATTGGCCGGGCAAGAAGACTGGCCGGACCCAGCATGGGCGCGAGACCGACGCGTGGAGGCACCTGCCCGGCGGACAGACGCAAGGCAGCGTCGGCCAAGAGAGGCCGACAGCGCATGGCGGAGGGGAGTTGAGCAGGGGCCGGCGGTCGAGCCGAGAGGGCCCCCCCAGGCGGCGGCTTGAGAGAGAGAGGGTGAGGGATTTGGGGTTTTTTTTCCTGAGAAAGAGAGAGAGAGATAGAGTGGGAGAGGAAGAAGATAAGAAAGGGGGAGATGGGGCTGTGTGGTGTGAGTTGGGTGTGTGTGTGTGGCTGTGTGTGTGCGTGTGTGTGCTGGTGTGCGTGTGTGCGTGGGTGCGTGTGTGGGTTGGAGTGCGGCCGAGTGTGTGTGAGTGTGAGAGAGAGAGAGAGAGAGAGGGAGAGAGAGAGATTAGGGGGATTTTAGAGATTAAAATTGTTAGGGAAGGATTAAAAACCGTGTTGCCTTTAGTTAATTGTTGCAGTGTTGTGTTTAGTCGGAAGTTTTTGTAATTAATTAGCTGTTAGCTGTCTTTTTATTGCTGTTAAATAGCTTAACTTGGATCTCGTCTAATTAACTATTTGCAATTAACATGTGAATTAAAATTGCTCGGTAGACTGAATAGCCGTTAATTCTTTTATTATTAAAACAACTAGTCTGTGTAGCAGCTTTGGGCTTTGCGATTATTTATTCGGGTAATTTAAAGCGATTTCTGCTGTTAGTTTATCCGATAGTTAAGCGTGGACCGTGGGTTGTCAATCATAGAACGCGTTTTCGGTAGAACGATTATTTTTGTGCAGTGCTAACTTAGTGCAGATCTCGAAAAATATTTATTTAAATTAAACTATGCTAACAATTAGGAGTCACTAACCTAGATATTTATTATATCACTCAAAAATCCACTATGTATTTATTTATATTACTATTCGTGCCACCGTTTGCTACAGAGGACCAAAGAGGCGTAAGAAATCGGCGAGAGATTAAATCGACGCCAATCTTTCCTACAACTCTATAGGCAAGCTATCCTCTTGACCATAAACATAGTTAATTTAAATGTAAACCATATATTGCACTATATGTTTATTGCATCAAAAATTGTTTTCTCAAAACTTGAATAAATGATTAAGATAAAAATGATTAAGATGAATATGACTAAGATGAATGTGATTAAGACGAATATGATTGAGATGAAAATGATTAAGATGATGATGAAAGGAATGAGAATGAGAATGGAAGAAAGAGATGAGAATTATTATGGTTGGTAAAAGGGGGCCCTGGCAGGGGAACGCGACGACGATGATGATGATGAGGTAAGAGGTGGGCCCCTTTTTACATATGGTTATAATATAAGGACAAACAAAACTCTTGCTCGGTCGGAAGCTGTAAATTCAGTACCAACCATTTTCCCGTTTAGGCGGGCAGAAAATGCTACCTTGTTATGTAATTAAGTTCTCCATAACGGGTCACGTTGGAAGTGTTGGGAACGGAAGAGAGCCGACCCAAGGTGGAGTGTTGAGCACGGACGATGGCCGCCTCAACCAACATTTCTGGAACTCGGTGTATGATGAGGTCAGCAGCGTGATTAAATCAGCACCGACGGAAAGTAATGGGTGGAGACTTAATCACGTAGCCTGGGAAACGTTCTGTATTCTGAACTCGAACCCGCATCAAAGGAAATGCAGGGGATCCGGCTCATTTAGAGCTCAGAATAACTATGGGTAAAGTGGTACAAAGCCTGCGCAGTGCTATGCAAAATCATGAATTCATGCCAGTCTCCTGGATTGGAGTCTACGGAAACCGCCGGAGGTCTTTCTTCTCTCCGAGTGACAAGTAGTGTTTTCAGTATTAAAATTTGCTATCTAAATGTTTTTAAATTATTTTCATAATTGAGATGACTTAGAAAATGTGATAACAACTAGAGATAGTCACCCAGTGCATTCTTTGCTATTAATGCTTGCTGAGTACATTCGTGTACTCAACCTTGTTAGTATTCTCCTCTGTAGATCCTCGTCCAACCGGGAGCTATCCCGAGTGGGATGAAGGACTTGCAGGTACTGAAGTAACCACATGAGTAGAAGGTGCGGACCACGAGGACCAAAGCGAGATGGATGCCATTTTTGACTCGTGGGACGAATAGAAGGCCGAGACTTCAGTATTGGCGAGAAAAGCGGAGCAGTTCCTTTTTGGTAACTGTGTAATACTTGTATTAAAAACCCTAGCCCTGCGTGGCGTATCTTCGAATAAAATATCTGATTTCTATCTTATTGTTCTGCTGCGTGACTCGGTAAAGGCTTACTATTCGTTGGAGCAGTGTTTCTTGAGCAAATGAATAGTAATCCGTATGCCTAAGTGTGATTACCCTTGGGGTAATGACACGGGCGTCTATATACCCCTTAACCCAAGCGCAAGCAGCGCGGCAGAACCTCTTCGCTCCCTCGCCTTCGCCGCCCCAGGCCCTTCGCCGCCGCAGAGCCCCTTCGCCTCCCTCTCCCCTTGGCGCCCCTTGGCCGCCCTCTCCCGTTCGCCGCCCCACGCCCGTCCTCTCCCGTTCGCCGCCCCGGCCCGTTCGCCTCCCTCTCCCTCGCGCCCGAGCCCCTTCGCGCCCCAGCCCCTTCGCCTCGTCCCCGGCGGCTCCTCCTCCATGTCTTGGTCCTTGGATCTCCCGACCGAGGTTCCTCCTCCCCCGGCCCTCGGCGGCTCCTCCCTAGGCCCTCGGCGGCTCTTCCTCCCCCGGCCCTTGGCGGCTCTTCCTCCCTCGGCGGCTCCTCCTCCCTCGGCGGCTCTTCCTCCCCCGGCCCTCGGCATCTTCCTCCCCAGGCCCTCCGCATCTTCCTCCGCAACGGCGGTCTACCCTCGGCATCTTCAAGGTAGGCCACCGAGCTGTTGGGATTGAATGTCCTGTGATGTTGTGATTGTCCTGTGATGTTGGGATTGATTGGAGCTGATGCTTAGATATGCTTGTACATTAGCTGAATTGCATAGATATGATACTTGCTGATACCATCACACTGATTCCTTGATGTTGGCATGAGAGTATGAGTTTTTTGAAACCAGTTGGCTTCAAGAACCATACAAGGTCCAGAACCATACAGGAGAATAATTCCTTGATGTTGGCATGAGAGTATGAGTTTTTTGCAAAAGAATATGGCTAGTCATCTGTAGTGATAATATATTCTTTATATGTACAGAAGTAGTAATGAAAATTGTAGTGATAATGGTCAACTTGCATGTTATGATTTACAACATGGAGTTCTGAGGCCCCAGTTTCTAGTTGTAGTGATAATGGTCAACTTGTAATGAAAGTTGCATAGGTGATGGCTGTTATCCTCACAATCTAGTTCTGAGGCCCCAGTTTCTTTTGATCGATGACTTGTGAATTTCGTGTAAATCTGACTTGTGACTTGTGAATCTGACTTGTGACTTGTGACTTGTGAATTTCGTGGTCTTGGCAGTCAGCGGCAAATATGGATCCCAAAGAGAAGGCCGAGACCCGGTAGCCGATGGCTTTCGCCATGCCATATGGATTGCATAAAGTGCTTTGGCGCTTTGGTTCTCGCTACTCGCCATTCCACCGGATCTTGAGCTACTACCAATACGGGAGTTCGACAACCGCTTGACAAGCAAGGGCAATCTTTATTAGAGAAACCTTGGTTTTTGTTGAAATTTGATTAATGGCAGAGCAAAGAAATTGGACCTTTTTTAATAATACAAATTGGACCTTGGATGGATTGTTATCTGAAATCACGGCAATCAAGCTGTTTTTGTTGTTCGCTTGTCGCTTGCGATTTGAAGAATGTGACATATTTTTTTAACTTGGTAGATCTGCTTAGCTAATTAGCGAGACAAAGGTATTGTACCGCTCAAAATAGTTTGTCAAGCATGGAATTAGTTAGAGCATTGGTTTTGTTGAAATTTGAATGTAACCGATTTTGAGCAAAGAAATTGGACCTTTTTAATAATACAAATCGACCTTGGATGGATTGATATCTGAATCTTGTTATCTCAAATCACGGCAATCTAGTTGTTTTTGTTGTTCGCTTGTCGCTTGCGATTTGAAGAATGTGACTCATTTATATTTATGCAAAATTAACGATATTTTATCAATCTATAATGATGCTATCATTGTATTTGAAGAGCTACTAGTATTTGAGAGAGAAAGGAGAGCTCATTGTTTTAGCTCCAAGAGAATTGGTCAGAACTATGCAACAACCAATACAAAATCGTATTTAAAAAAAAAAACCGGTTCGACGGATGCTGGTAAAAACCACGTGAGCAAGAATCATTCTCGAAAGCAAGATCGACAATCGGTGGAGCAGATTGGATGCTACAGTAAACCCACGTGAACAATAATCATTCTGAAAGAAAGAGTCCAAAGGGTACTCTCGTCTTTTTACATAGATCATTCTCATTTATAGAGTGGGAGTTGCCTTTCTAACCAAACACCTCCTCAGACTACTCCAACTTCTCAGGGGAGTAGATCCAAGAGTGAAGCTGGAGTTGGAGTTGCAAAAACTGGGAGCAGAGCTATACCAAATAGGGCCTAAGTATCTCACTGCACTCCCCAATCCCCACCCTATCTCCGAGCTCGCCACCTTTGCGTCTGTCGCAAACGTCATCTACCCGGCGGAGAAGAAGATGCACATTCGACGTCGTCGCTTCCTCTGCTCATGCCACCACCGCTACAGTCTCTTTCGGGCGAGCTCCTTGCCACAAAAAAAAGGGTTTCCTGTGTCTAGGAAGGTGTCGTGCTTCCATCCGTGTCGCCGTTTCTCCATTGGAGCACCACCGTTGCTGCATCCTAGCTCCGCTGCTCTGGTGCATCGCAAGGAAGGAGGAGGGCAAAGAAGTCTTTTCCATAAACTCACGCTCTTAATCACCTAAATACATTATTTTAATGGGTAGAGTGTTCTACAACAAAAATGTCACAAAATTGTAGTATCTTTTAGCGAAGACACGAAATTTGTGTGTCCAACACACCCAATGACAGTAAAGTGTAATATCCTACTTTGGATTTGGATTTGGATTTTTACACCTGTTCAATCCACCGGTTGAAAAAGACAAGTGCCTTCGAATTGTATGACGATTGCAGTAAGTGAAGATACTAGCAAATGCCCAGCCTTTTGAAGAAGGAACTGAACGTAGCAAAACTTTCAGAGCTACATGCATACATCTATAATCAACTCCCTTTATTGATGGCAACATCATCATATATACTGAGTACTGCTACACGTCTTAGATCACTAGGAGTGACTTACAAACACGTGTGCTCAGTAAGTAAATAGCCCAGAACGGATTGGCAGTTTGGCACACGTACGTACTTAATATGACGACATTTATATGCGCAGTTGGGTACATTTACAAACACGTGTGCTCATGCGTGCAATTCCACACTAGTATATATTGGCATCTCAATTTCCATGCTCGTGCTGCAGTGTTGCTCCAGGTGTGCACTCGTAGATCCTTTTGCATGGATTTGGGTAAGCCTGGCCAGGACGAGGGCAAGTTTTCCCGACACAGGGATCTGTCAGTGAAGATGCTCCCGTCGCTCTCCCTGCATCAGAGAGATATTATGTAGGTACGCATTAATTGCCTTAGCCAAGCAAGATGCAGCTGATAGCAACGATTTATGCACTACGTACGTACGTACTGCCAGAATGGTGCCAGCTAATCGAAGATTCAGAATACTGAAGGGTTTGCACGAATTAATTAACAGTACACCTACGTACCTCTCTGTACAGAGACAACATGCACGGCACAGATGACCACGAAAGCTATGGTAAACACCGTGCAAAGGGACAGAGCACGAGAAGAAGAGTATTGCAGCTGCTTCCTCATCTTCGATTCTCACTTGCTGTGCTGACTGCTGCTTCTCTCCAGGAAGGCTTTATTTATATAGACCATCCGACCGCGAGGCACCAAGTTCCACCGGACCGTTAGGCGTTAACCTAAGTCAACGTTGCGAGTGCCTCCCCTTTTTTTTTGGGTGTCTCTTTCTGGAATTCTGGCGCAAATTGGCAGGTTAGTGGCCGTTTGTTCCAGGCCATTATCGTCGTGTATTCCGGGAGACGGTGACCACCATTGTCGTCAATCTTATCGGTAAAATCCACTGCGGTCACCATAAACACAAGGTATAACGTCGCTAGTTCCCAAACTTTGTAAATTCCACTTCGTTCACCATAAACAAGGTATAATGTCGTCAGTGTCCGTACGGAAATTGTACCATGTGTACCATGTTCACCTGTTACAGCACCAGAAACAGCGTCCCTGGGCGAAGCACTACCTCGTGGTCGTGGGTCGTGGTTCATACTAAAAAAGAGTAGATTGTATCGTGGTTGCGATTTGGTGAGGTCTGTACCTATGAACAAAATCTATTAATGGATACAACAGCACGATGTCGACAATCACCATGGTCCTGTATCTGTTCTACGAACTATTTTCTTCTTTGCAGCCAACCCAATACTCTTTCACTGCAATCAAAATTTTTTCAGGATTCTTGTGGCTGTTTACGGTGCAGCTCAAACTCACTTCAAGGAAAAGTTTCTTATTGAACTTGTTCATGTCTGTAGGAAAGAATCGCTTTCTATTTTAATTGAGGGTGATTTTAATATCATCAGGCAATCAGATGAAAAAAATAATGATAATTTTGAGTATAGGTGGCCTTTCTTGTTTAATGTTGTGATTAATAATTTGGATTTAAGAGAAATAACTTTATCAGGTAGGCAATATATTTGGGCCAATTCTTTAGATAATCCAACCTTTGAAAAGCTGGATAGAGTCTTAATGAATATAGATTGGGAGTATAAATTTCCGTTGGCCACAGTTAATGCGCTTGAAAGGTCCTTATCTGATCACACGCCGTTGCTTTTAAACACGAGAGTCAGCCGTTATTTAAATTTGAATTAGATTGGTTGTGTAGGGAGGGGTTTAGGGAGTTGGTGGCCGATGTGTGGAAAAAAAATGCTAGAGGTCATTCTGTCTTACAAATTTAAATTTGGCAATGTAAAGTTAGATTTCTCAGAAGTTATCTTCGTAGTTGGGCTAAAAATATCCGGGGTTGGTCTTCGGACCCCGTACGGGGTTGGCCCTCAAACCCTGTCTGGGGTTGGTTTCTGGACGGGAGGTTATGCTTTCATGAGGTCACCGTCGGCTCGAGGTAGCGCGGGGACCCTCCCCCAATACTAGCCCCTCACCGATCCGGGTGGTCGTCAACCGCCCGCTTGGGCCGGCACACCGACTTGTAAAATGGGTCGGCGCGAGGCTCCAGGTCGACGATTCCACCGATAATCTGCAGCGCACTCCAACTATAACATCCCAAATTTCTGGAGTTCTTAAAAGTTTTCAAAATAAAAAGAACCATTTGGTTTTGATGAGAGTTCAAAGCTTAACTTGAGACTTTCGAAAATTTGAGTGTTTAAAATGACTAAATCAAATTTCAACTAATCCAAAGTTCGGTTTGTTTGGAGTTGTTGAGTTCCGGTCTTGCTCTCTTCTCTCTGTGTTCGTTCAGATCTCTCTGGACCTCCCCTTAACCTCTTCAGACATTTTCTCCGTTTTGACCTCCTCTAGGTCTAGACCTCCTCGTGGTGTTGACCTCCTTTTCTGTTTGAACCTTCATTTGGTTTTGACCTCCCCTTGGGTCACGACCACCCCCGAGGTGCTCTCAGCTCGGGTTTGTGTTTCAAACATCCTTGAAATTCAAATCCAGCGCTTGGGTTGAATTCCTCCTGATGAGATCTCCTTTGGCTCTATTTTGACCGTTGAGACCTCCCCTATGTTGGTCTTGACCGTCGAGATCTCGTTTGGCTCCATCTTGACCATTGAGACCTTCCCTGTGTTGGTCTTGACCGTCGAGATCTCCTTTGGCTCCATCTTGATCGTTGAGACCTCCCCTGTGTTGGTCTTGACCGTCGAGATCTCCTTTGGCTCCATCTTGACCGTTGAGACCTCCCCTGTGTTGGTCTTGACCGTCGAGATCTCCTTTGGCTCCATCTTGACCGTTGAGACCTCCCATGTGTTGGTCTTGACCGTCAAGGTCTCTTTTGATTTTATCTTGGCCCGCGACCTCCTCTCTTTGTCGTGTTGCCGCGACCTCCCTTGAGGCCGTGACCTCCTTTTCCTGTCGTTTTGTCACGACGTCCCACTGAGGCTACGACCTTCTCTTTTTGTCATTTTGTCGTGACCACCCTGGCGGTCATGACCTCCCCTATGGTTTTTTTGCAAAGACCACCCTCCTTGGTCTTTTGCAAAGACCACCCTTTGCGGTCCAGACCTCCCTTGCGGTCGCAACCTCCTCTTGGTCTTCTTGCAAAGATCACCCCCTTTTGGGTCACGACCACTCCTCCTGGTCGTGACATCCCTCTTTTCCCCGTGCGCGACGCTGCATTAAATCTTGCCGCCACACCGATCGACGTATGCATTTATTATTGTCGCCTCCTAGCGACGTGCGCATTGAATGTCGTTGCCCGTTGAGACCTCCTTTGGTTCCACCTTGACCGTTGAGACCTCCCCTGTGTTGGTCTTGACCGTCGGGATCTCCTTTGGTTCCATCTTGACCGTTGAGACCTCCCCTGTGTTGGTCTTGACCGTCGGGATCTCCTATGGTTCCATCTTGACCGTTGAGACCTCCGTTGTGATGGTCTTAACCGTCAAGATCACCTTTGGTTCCATCTTGACCATCCAGACCTCCCTTCGTTTGGATCTGAGGGTCCAGACCTCCCTTCATTTGGATCTAAGGGTCTAGATCTCCCCGCCGTCTATCCCTTTTCTCTCTCTTCGCGCGGGCGCGCCCAGTTTGGACCATCTGATCAAAATCGGACGATTCCTTTTCGCTGCGCATACTCCCCCCCTTTGCCCCAGGACCTCCTCGTCTTTGTGGTCTTTTTTGTAAAGACCACCTCTTTGGTCTTTTTGCAAAAACCACCTCCCCCGTGGTCTTTTGCAAAGACAACCCTTTTTGGGTCACAACCTCCTTTCAGGTCACGACCTCTCCCGTGGTCTTTTTGCAAAGACCACCTTCTTCAGTCTTTTTGTAAAGACCATCCTTTTGGGTCACAACCTCCCCTTGAGGCCGCGACCTCCTTTTTTTGTCATTTTGCCGCGACCTCCTCTTCTTATCGTTTTGCCGCGACCTCTCTCTGAGGCCGCGACTTCCCCTTGTTGTCGTTTTGCCGTGACCTCCTTTGGTCGGGACCTCCCTGTGGTCTTTTTTGAAAAGACCACCCTCCCCGGTCTTTTTGTAAAGACCACCTTCTTGGTCTTTTTGCAAAGACCACCCTCTTGAGTTCAGGACCTCCCCCTGGGTCACGAGTCACGACCTTCCCTCATGGTAGCGACCTCCTCTTAGGTCTTTTCTCAAAGACCACCTCCCCTGGTCCAGGCCGCCCTCTATGGTTATAACCACCCTTCTAGTGGGACCCTTTGTGCATTTAATGCTGTTGTGTCGCATTAAATACTGACATTTCCACCATACCTTGTCTTTTCCCCCTTTGGGTCATTCTTTTACCCGCTCCCTTCATTCCTTTACCTACTCCCGTCAGGTGCATTAAATGCACCATCCTCCTCGCAGGACCTCCCGGTGCCTATATAAAGCACCGGAGAGGCCTTCTGCCTCCTTTTGTCACCCAGAGCCTTGAACCTCCCTCGGTAGAGCTTCTTCTTCTTCGATAGGAGCTCCGATTCAGTGAATCAAGTTCCTATCTTCGCCTCGTTCCTATGTTTTTCTTTGGCTTTGATTTGGTTCTTTCGTTGGAGTTTTGTGCATTCGCTTTATTTATTTGGTTCTTTTCGCTCGTGTAGGATCCGGCTACCCCGAAGAGTTCTTTGAGCTGGCGACCTCGACTGAAGCAGCTCAACCCTTCACTGGAGGCAAGTCATAGCCCTTTGATCATATTGAACTCATTTTGTAAAAAGTATATTGTTTTGCTATAAACATGCATGGCTAGTTTTATAGAAAAATGGTTTTGGGAGTAGTTAATCACCACTTGTCAAAATGACTCCTTGGTATGGTTGAATGCAGCATGTTGACATGTACCATTGGATACCTGTAGGATGGGTTATCTTAGTTGGATGTCTTTGAATACCAACATGGGTGCGTTTTATTTGCTTAGCCTTGCTCTAGTAGACGTTGGTCTCTCGTTCACATGAATCAATAAATGTTATTTTACCCCAGCGCACATGATTTTTGACATGAGTTGGCACGGTCTGTGTTGGTGATTAATGCGAAGTGTGGCCTGTGTGTTGCCACGGCATCTGCTGCCGCTATAACTAAAATTTGTTGTGCTAAGACTTGGGTGGTCCTTTGGCCGGGTTGAACCCAACGATGATAAACTTGACTAATGAACTATGGAACTGTGACATGTGTTGCCACGACATGTGTTATCGCTAATAAAATTTGAGTGCCATGACCTGGGTGGTCATTTGGCAGGGTAGAACTAGGGAAAACGATTTATGTTCGGGCGAGTTGGCAGAAATTGAGTAGTGGGTGCTGTGTGCAGTGGGATGTGGATAGGCTCGCTTGAGCAACCAACTAAGGACTTAATCTTGTACGCCATTGATCTGGGTCACTACCGTGCAACTACAAGTCTAGGATGGGGTGGACCTGGCCAACTAATTAGCATTTGTTTGGATGTGGTTCTATCGTGGTTGTCGAATTGGCGTGAGAGGGGGGGCCTATGTGGCGAATCCTTAGCGGGCAGAACTGCGTCAAGGCAGAGCTTTGTAAAGGCCTTGGCACGTTCTCTAGACTGCTTACCAAAGGAAGTGAGCAGGGGCACCGACGGGTGCCCAACCAACTAGAAGATTTCGTGTCTTGTGGGTAAAGTGCGCAACCTCTGCAGAGTGTAAAATCTATTCGAATAGCCGCGTCCTCGGTTATGGACATGCCCGGATTCTTTTATGCAAGGGGTAGACGTTTTCTCAAAATTGTGGTCGTGGTGGGTTCCGTGTGGGTTGTCTCACGACCTGGGTGGTCGTGGGTGGTCGGTGCTCTCGACCTGGGTGGTCGTGAGTGGTCTGGGCACTTGACCAGGGTGGTCGTGTGTGGCTTTCAAAGAAAACTTGTTTACTTATTTATTAGTTTTGTCAACTTGTGCTTTGAAATCTACTTATTGTATTTCTGTTAACTGTTGCTTTCTGCATGACTAACCATACAGCTGTTCCTTGTCAAGCTTTACATAAATATTATGTGCATACATTTTCCCTATGACTTGCTAAGTACATTCAAAGTACTCATGGTTTGTGCCCTCTGGTTAATCAGCAGTCGAAGACCTCCCTGAGAGCTCCGAGCTCTTTAAAGAAGAGTTCTTTGAGGACCATGCGATCTAGGGGATGTACTCCACTCGATAGCCGGTGGGCTTGTCGAATGGCCCTGCGAAGTGTTTTGGTTTCCGCTGTAGTGTTCCCTTTGTTGTTAGCCCTACGTGGCACCTCTGTAAACAGGCTTGACCGTAAGGTCTTTTGTTATATATACTAATTTGTCTGCTTTATCTTTAGTTTGTGGTATGATTGTGATGTCACCAATGTTGAGTCTGTGCAAGCTAACTTACTGATCATGGGACTAGCTCAGTGCATAGAGACCGGGATGTCCGGGTGGTCCTGGAGACCTCCTGGGTGGTCCTGGAGGACCTCCGGATGGTCTTGTGGATCTCTCGGGTGGTCCTGGAGGGCCTCCGGGTGATCCCGTAAGACCTTCCCAGGTCGGGTCCTCATAGCGGTGGTATCAGAGCTGTATCGACTGTAGGACGTAACCTTAGTTAGCATGGTCATTTTAGTCAAGAGTCTAAAAATTTATTTTCTAAATCAAACCAACAGAGTAACATGAGTAGCTACTCTTTTCTCATCTTACTCTTTTCTGTTCTCATCTTATCCTTATCTCTTCTCACCTTATTCTTAGATTCTCACCCCTTATCTCCTCTGAACTTTGTTTTCAAATTTAACTTGATCCCCTTCACCTCAGGAATCTATAAAGGATCGAGCTTTGTTGTAAGTCGCCCACCCATGTAAGTTAAGTAGAAGTGCCTAGAGTGGTCCTCCGTAGCTTAGTGCCGTTTAGTCTGTGTTCTTGGCCTTTTGTTGGAGTTTTGCTGCCTCTTTTAGCTCTCCGGCTATTTGTTCGTTCGGGTTTGACCTACTTTTCCCCAGATAGGATGATCTGTCTTTCTCCCTTGATCTTGCTCACCCTTGCGCTTTTCCCTCTTATCTGTTGTGCTTTTTCCCTCTCATCTATTAAGCCTGAGAAGCTTCTTGTAGATGGATCAGATCCGCAATTCAGCAAGTCATAATGAACCAGTGGATTCCTCCTTGCCACCACCCCCACCTCCTCGAGCAGCCTCGACAGATCAAAGTATGAGTCAGTTCATGGCAGTCCAAGGATGATGAGTGCTTTGATGCAGAACATGAATCAAATGATAGCCCAGCAGAATCAGACCAGGACAGCTTTGATTGCAGCACTGAATCAGAGAAACCGAGCAGTTGCCTTGCCACCACCAGATATCCCTCAGACAAGACTGGTAGAATTCATGAGGACCAGACCACCTACCTTCTCTGGCTCCTCCGAACCTTTGGACGCAGATGACTAGCTGCGCTCCACAGAAAAGAAGCTTGTCATCACCCGGTGCGACGACCGTGAGAAAGTCATGTATGCTGCACACTAGCTGGGAGGCCATGCCGCCGAATGGTGGGAGAATTATTGTGCCGCTCATGCAGACCATCAAAGCATCACATGGACAGAGTTTTCTGAAGATGGGAAGGTGGAAAAGAAGAAGAATGAGTTTCGTGAGCTGAAGCAAGGAAGCATGTCAGTGGAGGAATACCTCAACAGATTCACCTGGGATAGGGTGCAGTGCTCTCAAGATTGATAAACTGCATTATTGAAGCAAGATAAATTGTCAGTAGATAACAAAACATACATGAATATATTCTTCCGCACAAATGCAAACAAATAGTACCGCATAGTGTAATGATCTAAAGTCATGGCTCAAAACACAAGAAGATTCATATATACAAGCTCTACATATAGAACTAAATGAGACGGTTCACTGAAATTTTCTTTAGAAGAAAATCACAAAACCAAAAGCGTAACATGAGAACTCTAAACCTCCAAGACATGGTAGAATTCAAGCGTGCACAAAACCAAAAGCGTAACATGAGAACTCTAAATCTCCAAGTCATGGTAGAATTCAAGCGTGTCCCAAGTCACCGACTTTCGCCATTTGGGATACTCTTGCCTTGTGTCCCAATTCTCCCCTTGTGATCTCGTTTCGTTCTGTCGCTTGTACTCTTGATGATTGATTGCATGCCTGTGATCGAGATGGGCGGCGATGAGGAATGAAAGCCGTGTGCCGGAGGCGGATGAGTCCGCCGGTGTCGGTAGCACAAATCCTCTTAAGAAGTTCTGAGCCCCCATCCTCTTATTCATGTTCTCTCTTCTTCATGTTCTTCTATTATGATTAGGATGTCTTTTTGGTTGGTTTGTTGATATGTTGCCTTGGATTTGTCTCTTTCCTAGTTGTGGTTGATGCGAGATGATGATGCTATGTATGAAAGTCTGTCAATCCCACGATGTCACAGAGTGATGACTCATTATACATCCCGACAGGCTCTGATCAGTGGTGGAGCCAGGATTTCGCTGATAGTGGTGCAATTTTTTTTTATGATTACAAAGAAGACGCATATGCACACACTACTACAGAAAAGGCCTTTACAGACGGTTCAAAAACGCCATCACGAGCGGTTTCATGAGCCGCGAGTTTATGGGTCGAGAATGCATGAGGTCATCACAGCACGGTTTTCAAACCGCTCAGAATATATACTATCACAGATGGTTTGTAGATGAAACCGTCGTGATACTCGACTACCTGAGGCGTGCAGATGAAACCGCTCGTGATACTCGACTACCACGCAGGCGGTGCGTAGATGAAACCGTCTATGGTAGTCCACTATCACAGATGGTTTCATCTACAGACCGTCTGTGGTAGTCAACTATCACAGACGGTTTCATCTACAGACCGTCTGTGATAGTCTTTTGCATTGCTAAATCTATTTCTATTTATTGGCTAGCCTTAGGAAATGCTAGCCATGCCCTCTGAAACAAGCACATCCAATTCGCATTCATTTCAGAAGCACATCAAAATTGCATTCATTTCAGAAACAAGCACATCCAATTCACAAATCAATTAGCTAAAATTAACCATTAATGTACATTAATTTACACACATGTACCATTAAGTTCAATCTACACTGTGGAAACTCCCATCTGGATTTATGACCTGTCTGTACAGGAATGACGCAAGGTATGATAGAATTTTTATGAGCTCGCTCTGTTCCAACACAGTTTCGTTGATGGTCGCAACCTGTCGATAGGAAGATTAAATTCGTGCTTATATAAATTGGTAAGTATATATGAAATAATTGTTGAAAGATTGATAAACATGAGGATCATTGGTGATCGCGGAATCGATGAGTAGTTTCATGTTGTGCCAAACATAGTATCCACAGACGTTGCGGCCCGGCGGCTGCTGGTGGCACTGCAAAAATAGAATTGGTTAGTTCTAGAGGCATTACTACGAAGTGTTATATAGGATTAATGTGTACTAGCTAGCGATTATCGGGAATTTTTTTATCATGTGACAGCATCTTTCCCCTGATATTCCATCTTCTAGCATGTAACACGTCAAACACCCTACGTGACTCTAAGAAGTTAGCCTTAGCCATTGCAAAGGAAGGAAAGACTACAATAGAGTTTCTATGGAGGAAATGTACGTGTTTACCTGATGATTAAATTCCGGATAATTGTGAAGTTGTGAGTGGCCCTCTCAGAGGGAATCTAGTTATATTACCCATTTCATTTTGGTATAATTACAATTAGAATCGATGGTAGCTACGGGTATGTCGGCATGGTCATTAAATCTAAGTTCGTGTTGCTTATAAAGTACAAATCAACAAGTATAGCCAGTAGTGCAACACTTACTTCTGGTTGTAGGGCAAAAGTATGAATTCCTTGTTGCGGCGAGCCATGAAAAAATCTATAATGTAATTCTCGATTTAATGTTGCATTCGCCGTGATGCTTTGCTCGGAGACAATGTGTGGGTCGAGGAAACCTACCAGTGATTTCCTTCTTTCGGCTTCAGAGATCATGTATCTATATACAAAAGCAAGGAGTTATATATAACATTTATCGATATTACACGAACATTGACCGTGATTGTACACACTTACAGTGTCCAACATCGTATGAGTGAGACGTCGAGCTCGTCGAGGTTGAAGAGACAGAACAAGTCGTCGAAGGTCACCGTGAAGACAACATCTTGATGCACGTGGTTAAAATGATCCTCCTTGAACTTGACGGTGAAACCCGAGCGTCGTTGATCAACTGGCTTGTTGGATTGTTCCATGTACCATGTATGCAATGCCGTGCAATCCGGTTCTAGGGTAGGGCTGTCTAACTTCTTGAGCAACGGCTCGCCTAGCATGAATTTCCGGGCCAACGGCAAGAAGAGGATATCAGGAGAGGAGTCGATCGTCTTCGATTTGCCCATGCTGCCTCGCTTTGTATAGGTCGACTTCACAAGAGTCGACTGAGCACGAGGTGTAGATGCATGTGATCTGGGGCCCTTGCCATGTCGGTCTGAGTAGCCGGTGCGATCAGTCCGTGAGACTTGATGGCGTTGCAGGACATTCCCGTGAAGTTGATACCGGAGCAGGTAGCTCTAGGCAGATGTCCTCCTTGGGCCACTGGATGAATGTTCCAATGGCTTGCCCTAGAGTCATGACCTCATCGTTTGGGGGAATTTTCAGCGGGACGGCCTCGAAATTGGCACAAACACCGTCCACATTCACTTTTGCGAAACCCGGCGCTAGATTTGCACCGTGCACCAAAGCTCTGACACCGGATGGATACACTTGGCCCCAAGCAGCATCTAGGGCAACAGAGACATATCTCACTTGGAGCTTGCACTTCATAGCCACCTACGTACATAATGATACAAAATTAGGTACTCCAACAGGCCTATCAATGGATTGAGCATTCCAGAGATAATAATTATTACCTGGATGTCATCGACGGAAAATTAGGGCAACAGAGACATATCTCACTTGGAGCTTGATGCTGTCTTTAGCAGGTTATGAAAGCTTTGGGTGACCAGTTTTGTGGACCAAGTGGTCCTGATCGACTAGGATTGCGCCCTCCAGCCGGTTGCCTGTGGTGTATCAGGTGGCCCATGTGTTTATTTTTACTATGTTTTGTCTACTGGCTTGTAAGCTCTCTTGTAAACAACTCCTTTGTTTATTAATAAAGCTTGTGTTGTTGCTATGTTACCACTGTTGTTGCTGTGAAGAGCTAGCCATGTTCCTTGGGACTAGCTCAGTTCACATTGAGGACCTTGGAGAGAACCCAGACCTCCCCGACCACCCTCAGGTTTGTGCGTGTGTGGTTCTGGGGTGGTCTCAGTCCTCCACGACCTCCTCTGGTGGGTCGCAGGAGGGTCCTGAGATGACCTCAAACCTCCACACCTTCCCCTGGTCTGGCCGTGGGAGATCTTTGGGGGTGCTCCTCGGCTCCTAAGACCTCCTCGGGCTTGTTCTCCTGGACTTCCAGGAGGTCCTGCTGGACCTCCTGGGAGGTCTTGGTGGACTGTCAGAGAGGTCCTTTCTGGACCTCCTGGGAGGTCCTGCTGGACTTTCCAAGAGTTCTTGGAGGACCTCTCGGGTGCCCTAGGATTGGGTCGTTACAAAAGTGGTATCAGAGCATCACGACTGCAGGTCGCAACCTAGTAGAATGGATGTTAGTGAAGATTTCAAAATTTATTTTACAACAAAAGATCATGCTAAGAATAATCCTCCTAAGATTGTTGAGCTTATTGAACATGGAAAATTTGCAGTAGAACCTGAACCGAAACAAATTATTTTTAAATTTGCTGGTGTCATAACAAACTCATCTACCAAAGTGAGTGCTGTAAAAGTAAGAGACACAGCTTCTCATAAATTCAAGTATCATTGCACTCATTGTGGTAGAGAAGGTCATTTGATTCAATACTGCTTTCGGAAAGCAAAGGAAGAAAAAAGAGACAGGTTAAGAAGGACGTCCCAGAGAAGGACGTCCCGCTTGACAGATTTGGGAGGTTTTGAGACAAGACCAATCAGACCAGAATCCTTCACACGGTCGGACAGGAAAGTGGTCAGACCAAAACTTAAACGGTGGTCTAACCAACAGTACACTGAATCTAACAACTCTTTGTATTTGTCAGCTGTTGCTCCTGTTCGTCGAGTGTCTCAATATTGGTTACCTAAATCCCTATTTGCTAACCCTAGTACTAAGATACAGTAGAGATGTAGAGCTCGACACGGACGTTGGCACGGCGGAGGACTGCAACGGTGGAGCAAGAGCACGATGACAGTGCGTGGCGATGCTAAGTATCTCACTGCGCTCCCCAATCCCCACCCTATCTCCGAGCTCGCCACCTTTGCGTCTGTCGCAAACATCATCTACCCGGCGGAGAAGAAGATGCATATTCGACGTCGTCGCTTCCTCTGCTCATGCCACCACCGCTACAGTCTCTTTCGGGCGAGCTCCTCAGCGCAAAAAAAAGGGTTTCCTGTGTCTAAGAAGGTGTCGTGCTTCCATCCGTGTCGCCGTTTCTCCATTGGAGCACCACCGTTGCTGCATCCTAGCTTCGCTGCTCTGGTGCATCGCAAGGAAGGAGGTGGGCAAAGAAGTCTTTTGCGTAAACTCACGCTCTTAATCACCTAAATACATTATTTTAATGGGTAGAGTGTTCTATAACAAAAATGTCACAAAATTGTAGTCTCTTTTAGCGAAGACATGAAATTTGTGTCCAACACCCAATGACAGTAAAGTGTAATATCCTACTTTGGATTTGGATTTGGATTTGGATTTGGATTTTTACACCTGTTCAATCCACCGGTTGAAAAAGACAAGTGCCTTCGAATTGTATAACGATTGCAGTAAGTGAAGATACTAGCAAATGCCTGGCCTTTTGAAGAAGGAACTGAACATAGCAAAACTCACAGAGCTACATGCAAACATCCATAATCAACTCTATTGATGGCAACATCATCATATATACTGAGTACTCACTGCTACACGTATTAGATCACTAGGAGTGACTTACAAACACGTGTGCTGAGTAAGTAAATAGCCCGGAACGGATTGGCAGTTTGGCACACGTACGTACTTAATATGACGGCATTTATATACGCAGTTAGGCACATACACGCAGGTGCTCATGCGTGCAATTCCACACTAGTGCTGCATATCTTATTGTTATAGTATATATTGGCATCTCAGTTTCCTTGCTCGTGCTGCAGTGTTGCTGCAGGTGGGTCACACCGGTATTTAGCGAGGCATCGGCGGCCAGGGTAAGACCCGCCGGGATGAGGCTGGTTGCGCGGGTCCAGTGGCCCGCCACCAGGAAGGTAAGGCGTTCTGGTCGGGGTCAGTGGATCGAATGCTCCCGTCGCTCTCCCTGCATCAGAGAGATATTATGTAGGTATGCATTAATTGCCTTAGCCAAGCAAGATGCAGCTGATAGCAACGATTTATGCACTAAGTACGTACTGCCAGAATGGTGCCTATGTAATAAGTAGATCGCGAAAGGTTCCAGCTAATCGAAGATTCAGAATACTGAAGGGCTTGCACAAACGAATTAATGGTACACTTAGGGGTTGTTTAGATCACAAGTTTTAGCATGGTTTTAAGAAAAACTCTGTTTGGATATGCAACATATTATGTGAATATCAAAAACAAGTTCCTGGTATCCTCGATCTTAACAAGCCAACGACCGCTCCTGCTCCAACGCTCCCCACGTGCTCAGCTCGCTCTCCTCTGTCATCGTGCACCTGTGGCCGCCGCTGATCTTCTCCATCGTAGGACGGCGCGTGTCCACGAGCTCCGGCGCACGGTATCTGCCGGCGTTGGGTCACCCCGACGACGGAGCGAAGAGCTTGTGGACCCAAAACTTATTCCTAATCCATGTGATCCAAACAACCACTTAATATAACTACGTTACGTACCTCCCTGTACAGAGACAGCGTGCATAGAACAGATGACTACGAAAGCCATCGTAAGAACCATGCAAAGGGACAGAGCAGGAGAAGAAGAGTATTGCAGCTGCTTCCTCATCTTCGATTCTCACTTGCTCTGCTGACTGCTGCTTCTCTCCGGGAAGGCTTTATTTATATAGGACCACCTGACCGAGAGGCACCAAGTTCCACCGGGCCGTTAGGCGTTGACCTAAGTCAACTCTGCGAGTGCCTCTTTTTTTTTTGGGTGTCTCTTTCTGGAATTCTGGCGCAAATTGGCAGGTTAGTCACCGTTTTTTCCAGGAGACGGTGACCACAGCAACTTTCACTAAATCCAGGATAGAGCTGCAATTGTCGTCCGTCCCGGAGGTATAATGGGAGGACAGAGAAAATTTAGCAGATTTTCAGAGCTAGAAGCGATTCCTAGAAATCAACTCTTCTTGCTTCCGCTGGGAAGCGAACATTTGCATATGCAAGCAGTAATCTCTGTAATCAGCGATCCGTGCTCATCTTAGCTTACCTCAAGAAGGGCAATCTATTCTAAATCCTATGATCTCTTTGTGTATTCAAATGCTAACCGTTATACTTTTAATTTTATTAAGGATTTTGTGATTACGTAAGGTTATGGTTCAGTTGAGTTGACGTGGCATGTTAGAAAGCTGACAGAACGCATATAAAGCTACTACCAGATAACTTAATCGCTGTGTATACATAAGATAGCATACCAGACGTCATCTGCATCTTGAACTTCGACAGAACGCACATAAAGCTACTACCAGTTATGAATACTGTGTATGTATTCAAGAGATCCGATGAGCAATATATATAGTATAAATGGATATGTCATATGCAGATAAGGAAATACAAGAGGCAGATAAGAAAATACAAAAGAGTTCCTATTCTAACATCCCCTCAAATGCAAGGCGTATGCAATAGCATTGCACTTGGAAAGGGTTGACACTAAAATATGAAAAATCCAAAGTCCGAGTCTTGATAATATCGCTGTAACATGCAGCTCTTGAAAAATATGTCAAGTATCAAAAGCTTCCGGGGTTGTGCGACAACCCATAAAACACAAGGAGCAGGGATTGACGAAGTAGAGACGAGGAGGAGCAAAGTCGACCACGACAACACGACGAAGAAGATGAAACCGACATGAATAGATAAAGCTGTCAAATCAAGCCGAAGAATAATAGATAGAAACATGACGGCGCAGATCGAAGCCCAATACGGCTAACCTAGCCTCCTACTGCTTCCACTGCCCCCGGGAGGAGCTATCTCCGCTCCCGAGGGTGGCCACATTAGTTGTAGTCTTTCTCGTAGCAGCAGATTTCATCAACCGAAGAAGCAGCAGCATCCCTCTTCTCTCTCGGCCGCCGCCTGTCCAGATCCGATCTGGATCACGTGAGACTGTCGTGAGCTCCGTCCCATTCGGATCCAACCGCCACCATGTCGCCACAGGAGCATCATCTTCTTGCCTCCTCGGCCGCAGCGTTTGTGAAGATGTCGGTCGGCTTTAGCGTATCGTCATCGGGGCAGGTCAGCTGCAGCTCCATCCTACCACCGCAGTCGCGACCACCGTCGGCTACAACATCGGCGTCGACGAGTTGGATCGGAGCGAGGAGGAGGGGGAGGAGATTATTGAAGCTTTCCAACACCGCCTCCCTCCGCCGCCGAACCAAGAGAGCACACAGTGCTATCTTGGTCGTCTCCTTCGGCCCCAGATCGAGCTCGCTGGATCCGACCGTCCTCGCAACGCCCGAGCCCCGCCCACGTGCACGCTTGAGGTTTGCTTCACGCGCCGCCTATGCTCTCCTGCTGGGTCTCCCGAGCCGTCGCCGCTTCGGATCCGAGTAGCTGCGCCACCGCTTCGAGCTTCTTTTACCCCGGGCCTCCGCCACCGCCGCCTTGGGCTCGAGCTTCTCCACCCGAGCTCGCCCCGGGCTGCCTCGGCTCCAACTTCGACCGGATCGTCTGCTCTGCGCTGCCTCCGCCTTGGCTTGCCTCGGGGCCCATACTCCTCGACAGATCTGGCGCAATTCATTGCCTTGTGCGCATTGCCTGCTCGCCTGTTGCTGCTCTTTCCTTGAAGCGTTGCTGCCACTACCCTCCTTTCTTGGAGTGTCGCCGAGGCCATCCCTTTTTTCTTCTTGGAGCGCAACTGCATCTTTGCTTGGTGCGTGTCTTCTGTGTGTGTGACTGATTTCATGTGGAGCTTTCTATGTGCGCCGCTCGTCATTTTGTGACCGTGATGGGAGATTCTGGTGGTGGATTGAAAAGTGGCGATACTACTCATTGTTGAGCTCGGTCCAGAAAGGTTGAAAAAAGGCTTTAGCTGCCGATGGTGTTGCTTCAAACTGGGTGAGATGTAGTGGTGCTTGCTAGTTAGATGAGGAGATGGATCTTCTGCTGCTACCAGTATTTGTTGCTAGTTATCCTTTGAGTCCTTTTTCATCCGTTACGTCCATCCAAGTCCGTTCCACTCTATCTTTGAGTTCGTCTAAGCCATACGAGTCCACAAATTTATTGCCAGTCATAGAAGCATAGTAATTCCTTTTGCATGCCGCTCTTCTTTTCGAGCTGCCGCAGATCATAGAAGTCGTTATGATGCCGCTGCTTCTCTCTTAGCCACCGTCCCGAGCTTCTAAGGCCGCCGCGCTTCTTTCGCACTGCGCCTCCGTTGCGCTTCTTGTGCACTACGCCGCCGTCTTCTTGGGCTTCGATCTGTGCCGCCATGTTTCTATATATTTCTCTTCGGCTTGATTTGACAGCTTTTTATATTCATGTCGTGTTGTCGCGGTCGACTTTGCTCCACCAAAATCCTCAAGTAACCACCGTAGCCAAGTAACCTCCGCAGTCAACAAAAACATAACTCGCAACTCAGCCTCTGAAGAATCTAGACCCGCCATTATGAGTTAATGGAGTATTTTGGTGATTAATGATAAATCTAAATGTGAGACTAATATGTTTATTGATTATGATAATGTTTAGTCTTATTTGGATGAAAAGGTGAAAATCATAGAGGTATGCATTCGACATCATATTCCTATATCTTGTTGCATTCCTCGGATCCAAAATATAGGTTGAACTCCACTAAAAGTCTAACTTGAATACGTGCATATGTTTTAATTACACATTCGTGTATGCACACATTTAGGGGGAGTTCACTCTATATTTTGTGGTTTCATTAGTATTGATCCATATTCCTTTATACACATATATTAAGGATCTTTACTTTGAAACATATCCACTGAGTAAATAAAACTTGTGTAGTTCATATATACTCATATGTTTTTATATTCAATTACTTCAATTGTGATGGTTGTCATCAATTACCAAAGAGGGAAAGATTGAAGTATCTTGTCCCACCATTATGAGTTAATGGCATGTTATGGTAATTAATGACAATCACCTTGTGAAACTAACTTTTTCCATGAGTTGGCGAAATAGGTTGAGTTCCATGATGATAAAGACTTTGGATGACATCATGAGTTGATCGTCTTCAAGTCAAGATTCGGGATAAAGGAAATCATCATGTGTTGATGATGTTCAAGAAGAGGAAATGATCATGAGTTAATCATCAAGTCAAGAGAAGACTCATCATGTGTTGATGGAGGGCACGTAAGGAAGATCATCATGTGTTGATGATACTCAAGTCAAGATTCGGGATGAAGGATGTCATCATGTGTTAATGAGCATCAAGACAAGATCCCGAAGTGAAGAAGATCATCATGCTTTGATGATATTCAAATCAAGAAATCGGACTTGAAGTGAAGATGTGTGTCATCAAGCTTCAAGAAGATGCTCAAGGCAAAGGTATGACTAGCTAGGGCTAAGGATGTGTTCCTAGTCTTTTACCAGTCTTGGTGTTTGGTTGGAAGACCGGATTGCTAGTATAGGTTGTCGTACTATTAAGAGAGGTCTTGTCTAGTAGCTTGAGTCTCATCATGTGTTGATAGCTCAATCTCATTTGCTCTAGCTCTCCGTAGCATGATGTTATTATTTGCGAATGTGTTTTGCAAATAGTTGAGGCTCATGCATTTAATCCTTGTAGCATGTGACTATACTTTGCAAATGTGTTTTGCAAATGGTTGAAGTCCATGTACCTACTCCTTGTGGCATGATCTAAGTTTGCAAATGTGTTTTGCAAATTATTAGAATTCATGCATTTTCCCTTGGCATGGTCTAAGATTGTTTGTTGCTAATTCTTTGGACTTAGACCATGGTAGTGGCTCTTTGGAGTTGTATTTTTTGATTTGATAAAATGTGTTTGAGATCAAATCAAATAGGTGGGTTGTGTAGCCCTCTAAATAATCTTTCCATAGAGCCCAAGATCACTTAATTCCGACATCGGAGTCAAAAGTTATGACCGTTTTTCCGAGTGTCGTCTGTGGTGAAATCCAGGGCCGGACTGACCGCCCATATGCCTGAGGTTTGACCGCCCATATGCCTGCGGATTGACCGCCCTTATAAGGCCAGTCAACATTTTCCAGAGGGCATGTTTTTCGGTTTTCTTGCACCCGGAAGGTCCGGACTGATTGGGGGTCCGGTCAGACCGGACCCTGTGAGGGCGAACTGACCGGGAATGGCATGTAACGGCTATTTTTATAGCCGTTAATCAGAGGGCCGGACCGACCGCCCTATGCTCATGATCGATCGGGTTTCCCCGATTTTCAGCAGATTCTCCTCCAACGGCTAGTTTTTTGTGTGTGGGCTATAAATACTCACCTTGGCCGGTTGGAGGGCAATTCTTGGCATCCCATTTCATTCTATTGAGCTAGTGTGAGCTTCTCCTCTCAATTATGCATGTGTTGCACCTTGTGAGCAAAGGGAGAGACTCTAGTTGCATGTGTTGCAACTAGAATTAGATTAAGCGTCCAATTGTGCATGTGTTGCACTTGGTGAGAGTCAAGCAAGGGGCTTGGCTTATTACTCTTGGTGTTTGCCGACACCTAGACGGCGTAGAGGCATCGTGGTTCGGTGATCTTCTCAAGAAGTTTGTGAGAAGGCCCGGCGTGTTGTGAGTGGTTTGGTGCTCGCCATCTCCGGAGTGGAGGAAGAGCAACCCCGAGTGGATTGAGGTGTTGGTTCAAGTTGTGAGCCGGTCCAAGTGGTTGGACTTACCTCAACGTGGATTAGGGGAGACCGGCAAGTCTCCAATCACCATGGTAAAACATCGTCATGTCATCATGGTTTGCATTCTTGTGCTTTACTTTGTGAAATTTACATTCCTTGTATTAAATTGCTTGTATGCCTTTGTATGATTGCTTTTATTGTCAATTATCTTTATTGTTGGTGCACTTAGTCGAAACTAGTTGATTTAGGTTTTAATTGTGAAAAACCGATTTGATTTACAATTACGCTTTAGAAATCGGTTTTAGCCAAAGAAGTTTTTAAACCGCCTATTCACCCCCTCTAGTCGGCCTCCTCGATCTTCTGACCTCGACTCTCGAGCAGCTGCTTGCTGTCTACTTCTTAGTCTTTCAAACAATGAGAGAACCACCAAGAAAAACACAATAGACATAGAGAGACCGACGATCAGAGTGATCACTAGCCCAGGTGGCATCAGAATATGCCTGAAGCTGTAAAGAGTTGTGACGAGGATATAACAAATCCTTATTTTATATATATATCTATAATTCATATTATGGATAATAATGATGTCATATGGCTCTTGAGTATACCCCTTAATATTCATAAGGGAGAAGCTGGAGGTCATAAGTTCCCCTACGACCACCCTGTAGTCGTGGGTCTTCTTGCGACTACCCCATAGTCGTAAGTCTTTCTACGACTATCCTGTAATCGTAAGCTCTACTACGATCGATCTATGGTTATAGGCTCTCCTACGACCACGACCTGGTCGTAAGCCCTTCTACGACCAATCCTCAGTCGACAAGACTTATAGACATGTGGGCCTAGTCGATCAGGAAATAGCATGTACCGTATCCAAGGATATGAGTAATCAATTACGTTGTTATTCCTTGATATAATAGCACGACTTTACTCCCTGTTATGATGATAATTGCCTGGCGACGTGGGGACGTTAAAACCCCCGTAATAACCTCCAGTAACAGCTCCACGATCTGGCGCGTTAATGTAGTCTTTATTTCAAAGATCCAACGGTGCATCTCGGAGACAATATAAACGCCATTGCTTAGAGATTTTGTAGAGAAGGGATCAAGAATAGAGAAGAGGGGAGGCGGGCTCGGGGAGGAGGCGACCACTGTTCGCAAAACTCTCACAAGGATTGAGAATCTAGGTTATCAAAAGAGAAAAAAAACATGTTAGTGCATGGCTGTAAGAAATTGGAATATGAGTGGTTCATGGATAATATTTGAATACAAGTCCAATGAAACATATAAAATATGTTGAAACAAATAATTAAGACTTAGACAATTACAATCACATCTCGCTCAAGTATTTTAATGCCGAGCGTCAAATTTCTTCATACTAAATAAGAAGACCACAAACTTCTGTAAAAAGAACATGAATGGTAATAAGATAACAATATATGGTAAGCTGACGATATCTTGTTAGGTTGTAATTAAAAAAGAGTTTTCTTAATGGTTAACTCTCTATCTATAAAGCAGATAAGAGCAGTAACCTGTAGAAACTCACCTATATCCATGTAGAAGTTCATATGCAAACTATGAGCAAGGATTTTGATTCCATAGATTCATAACCTTTGATTCCAAAATTATTCATATACAGTTCATCCTATTGTCCCTGGAGATTCATTTCATATTTCATCAGTGAACACAACTAGCTAGTAACATTTGCGGTTTTCATGTCAAGCAGATAAGAGCAGCAACCTATAGAAACTCACCAATATCCATGAAACACTTACATGGTGTTATTTATCCTAAAAATAGATGGTGATCAGACTTACTATTAACAGACAAGCATTTGTTAAGATCCTCTCCAGGAGGCAACCAAATTGCCTCTCTCAGATCGCCACTTCTTAAGGTTGCATCAATGTGTTTTTTTCAGCAGCACACCCTGCATCATACGTATCGAAAACAAAAAATATCTTTAGGAACATACCAGTAGTCACACCCGAACACAACCCCATTCCCTACCTCCAGATCCATCCATCCAGCCAGTAGTCACAAAGGGCAAGACGACAAGGTACAGTAAGGCCAAGGGTGTCCAAACCGACCATCAACCGACAAGTTAGTTAGGTAGCCCACATTGCAACTCGGTTCACATGAATACCAACAGCACAAACCAATAGATCTGTCTTACCTCGATCGACAAGTTAGCTAGGTAGTCGAGGCCGAGGTCAGTGGAGGTAGAGGTAGCCGAGGGAGGTCAGTGAGGTAGCCGGGGTTGCGCACACCGGGGGGAGGATGAAGAGGGGAAAATGCGGTGTCACCGTAGTTGTGGCACAATGGTGACACTGCATAAGACACTCTTATCATACGAGTGTCTTGTGTAGTGAACCGTGGTGTCACAACCGTCGGTGACGGGAAGAAGGGCGGCGCCGGTGACGGGGTCACTCGGGTGGGGAGGGGAACGGACGAGAGTAAGGGCGTTAGGGAGTGACGAGTTAGAGCGCAAACCCTAGCAGGCTCCTACTAATAAAGTGACTTATCACAGCAGGTTCTATTATTCCGGGAGACGGTGACCACCATTGTCGTCAATCTTATCGGTAAAATCCACTGCGGTCACCATAAACAAGGTATAACATCAGCGTCCAAACTTGAGTAAAATCCACTGCGGTCACCATAAACACAAGGTATAACGTCGCCAGTTCCCAAACTTTGTAAATTCCACTTCGTTCACCATAAAACAAGGTATAATGTCGTCAGTGTCCATGCGGAAATTGTACCGTGTTCACCTGTTACAGCACCAGAAACAGCGTCCCTGGGCGAGAAGCACTACCTCGTGGTCGTGGGTCGTGGTTCATACTCAAAAAGAGTAGATTGTATCGTGGTTGCGATTTGGTGAGGTCTGTACCTATGAACAAAATCTATTAATGGATACAACAGCACGATGTCAACAATCACCATGGTCCTGTATCTCTTCTACGAACTATTTTCTTCTTTGCTGCCAACCCAATACTCTTTCACTGCAATCAAAAAAATTTCAGAGTTCTTATGGCTGTTTACGGTGCAACTCAAACTAACTTCAAGGAAAAATTCCTTATTGAACTTGTTCACGGTTAGTACTTATTAACTCGGTACTCAGCAGTCTGCCAATGTTTATGTTTTCTTTTTTTGAAGTTCCTAGAGAAGTTCTCAAAAGACTTGACTATTATCGATCTAGATTCTACTGCCAGAGTGACAATTATAAACATAAATACCGGCTTGCTAAATGGAGTATAGTTTGCTCGCCCAAGGAGCATGGTGGTCTAGGCGTTCAGAACTTAGATACAAAAAGTAAAAGCTTGCTTGGGAAATGGTTATTTAAATTGCTTAATGAAGAAGGTGTTTGGCAATCGCTGCTAATAAGGAAATATTTAGGTGACAAAAGTCTTTCGCAAGTGGTTAATAAGCCTGGGACTTCCCATTTTTGGTCGAGTCTTATAAAAATTAAAGAACAATTTCTTTGCTTTGGGTCATTCCATGTTCAAAATGGAATACAAATTAGGTTTTGAGAAGATATTTGGTTAGGAGATTCTACACTGAAAATACAATATTCTCTTCTTTACAATGTGGTAAGGAGAAAAGAGGATATTGTGGCAAATATTATGAGATCGACCCCTTTAAATATTTCATATCGAAGACCGATTATTTGACCCAAGTTACATGCTTGGAATGAGTTAATTTTGAGAATTGCTAATGTTCAGTTAAACTCTCAAAAGAATGTCTTCAGGTGGAATTTTAATAAATCTGGCATGTTTACGGTCAAGTCTTTATATGGGGCACTAATTAGCAACTTTCAAGTCCCTATTAGGAATTTATTTTGGTTAATTAAAATTCCCTTAAAAGTGAAAATTGTCCTTTGGTATCTCAAAAGAGGGGTCGTTTTAACTAAAGATAATCTGCTTAAAAGAAATTGGAGGGGAAGCAAACAGTGTTGTTTCTGTATTAAAGAGGAAACAATTCAACATCTTTTTATTAACTGCCCATTTGCACGTCTTGCATGGTGGTTTGTTCGATGTGTGTTCAATTTATCCCCCCTGTGAACATGGCACACATGTTCGGGAATTGGTTAGCCGGTATTCCAACAAATTTAAAGTCACAACTCCTGGTAGGAGCTAGTGTCTTATGTTGGTCTATTTGGTTTTGTCGGAATGATGTTGTTTTTAACAAAAAGAATATCACTAATCCCTTACAGGTTATCTTATTGTGTGGATCCTGGCTACGTGCGTGGGCAAATTTACAAACATTGGCCCAGAAGAAGTACATGTTGGACGGAAGCCTAAGGTTGGAGTTTGTGGCGAAGCAAATGCTCAATTCGCATGGGTGACGGCTTAGTCACATGATTTGCAATGATTAAGTTTAATTTTCATTTGTCTAATAATGGTTGTAAGGCTTTTTGCCACTTTTAACAGATTTGGTTATTTTGTTACTTTTGTCCTTTTAATAAATGGGCTGTGTGCATCCTTAATGCAGAGGCCGAGAGAGATTTTTTCTCTTCCATTATCTAAAATCAATAATTTTTCAGGCACATGGGAGCCATCTTCGTGATCAAGTAGCTTGGATTTCCACCGCATCCCCATCACTGTCCGACTAACCTTGTTCAGCACCTCAACATTGTCCCGCAGTACGACTGCGCCCTCAGGCCGTAAAATCCTATCCATCTCCAGAAGAATGTCTTCCAAATCACACCTACCAAGTTTGACAAATTCATGTTAAAAGAGAGCATAAATTGCCTTTGTATCATCAAGAGGGGAGAAAGAACAGAGATCACTACTTATTCTGATATAAACTGAAGACGCCACTGGCATGTATCAGGTCATATGTCCTAGGGTACGTAGAGAAGGCTTCGCACCTGACAACAACACAAAGTCACAATAACACAGGAACAGTTTCAACACATCAACATCTCATTTGACAATAAATACCAGAACAGAGAGATTTACGACTCACCAATCATGGTGTATGCCAATAAGACCTCGCTCATAGATGATACCAGGAGTGTTCCTCTCTGATATCGTGGGCACAACGTTCATTACCCAGGACCAGGGAGAATCAAGCACCGCACCAAAACTTCCAAGGCCTGCATTCATGTCCATAATATTCCTATACCTTGAAGAGCCTATCAACTTGTTCATCCTCTTGTAAGTATTGACATGCTTCTTCCACAGCTTATTATCCTCCTCGTAGACTTCTTCTGTAACACGTGGGGTACGACCTTCTAGAATTCTGGGAGGGACGACAAATAGTCTCTCTGGAAACTTCTTTAGCTGTGCTCCCTCCGGAAAAGGTGTTATACAAGCTTCCATTTTCTTATACCTATAGCAATAAAACCATCAAGAAAACATAATTAAAAAAACTGATATAATGGGAGGACAGAGAAAATTTAGAAGATTGCCAGAGCTAGTGCAATCGATTCTAAATATTATGATCTCTTTGTATATTCAAATGCTAACTTGTTGGAGATATTAGAGTTTAGGTAAAAATCCAAATCGTGTGCGAGTCTAAGAGTCAAGTCGTATGTGAGTCGGATTATAATCTTTAACACTACAAATAAAGGGTGTGGAAGTCCTAACAGACACACCCTTATTCCCAAATTTCTACATGGTATCAGAGCCTAACCCTAATCCGCAAACTCACCTCAGAACCAATCTATAGCCGCCGTTCACCATCAACACCCGAAGCCGCGCTGCTAGCCACCGCCACGGCTTGCCAAATGATGTGAATTGATGCCAAATGATGTGAAGCTAGAAAGGAGCAAGAATTAACTGAGTTAGTTCAGGAGGGCTCAATTAATTCTGAAGACAAAGGGTGTAGAGCACTATCTGCAGGAGACCTACATCGAGCTTGTAGACAGGGGGTACTGATTGGAGGGTGTGGAACACCACCAACTCAGTGGTGGTGGCATGGTTGCTGACTTCAGTGTCCCCGTCTATTGCTAGGATGGTGGAGACGATCCCAAGTGCAACGGTGATGTGGATGACACTGGGGAATATGTACTCTAGGGGCTGGTAATGTGATGGTGATGGTGGAGATTCAGGGCAAGGTAGATGCTTTGAAACAAGGGGAGGAGACCGTTCAAGAATATGCCAGTGAGTTAAAGCGGTTGTGGGCATATTTGGATCAATATGATCCACTTCAGTGACGTGTGCTGGAGATATTTAGTTTGGTAGGGCGTGGCTGCAACGTAGGAGGGTCAATCACTTCTTGAAGGTTTGAACCCTAAGTTTGAGAGCAAGAGGGCTTCAATATGTCATCAGATGGCATTGCCAACTACAGAGGAGGCTATTTCAGCTATGGTTGTCGAGGAAACTCGACAGAGAGTAGTGGTGGGTAGCAACCCTATAAGGTCAGCATACACCAGAGCTGATGACAGGGAGTATTACAATTGTAAACAAACAAGACACCTGAGTTGTGTGTATTCTGTCTCACTAACTAGAGGTCACGAGGGTGATTGGATTTGTTGTGATGAGAGATGTGGCAACTCGAACTTTGCAAGTAGGACCGAGTGTGGGGCATCTTGCCCTAGTAGAGGTGGTGGTGCGAATAATAGATCTGCTGAAGGAAGTCAAGGTGGAGGTAGAGTAAGAGGAAGACGTGACCCCAGGGCAAATGCAACAATGACAGTGGAGAAGACCGCACAGTCGGAGAAGTGGCAGAAAGGAAAAGAGGATTGAGACTGGAGTCAAGCGTAATGTGCTATGGTAGAGGTAGAGGTGATGGAGTCCGAGATTGGGGGCATGTGGGTAGAGGTGGTGGAGGCCAAGGGTGGCTGGGGGCACGTGGGTAGAGAAGGAGGTTGAGGTCGAGACAACTGGTAGATGGTGGAGATGAATTTGGTGACGTCCCTAGTAGTATTGGTGGTGAGAGTATTGGTAGGTTTTGGTAGATTCTACTAATGGTGTTGCAATATGTAACAAGATAAACATGATTGTTATTTCAGGCCCACCTTGAGAGGGGGTGTTGGAGATATTAGAGTTTAGGTAAGAGTCCAAGTCGGGTGCGAGTCTAAGAGTCAATCGTGTGCGAGTCGGATTGTAATCTTTAGCACTATAACGAGAATCACGCACAAAGGGGGTCGTACAGATATATTGCATATGGGTGGTAGAAATTATAATTGGGCTTCCCTCTCCCATTTACATGGTGCCAATTTATAGAGTGGGAGGGGTAGGCGTGTGAAGTTACATCATTGCCCTTGGTACCTAGTTCATCCCAGGGGTACTTTCATCCATTTTGCCAAGTGGGTCCCATCACCTCCGAGTGAGTCCGCCGATATGCCGTACCTCGGCGAGGTTGGCCCTCAGACCCCATCCAGGGTCAGTCCCTGGACCTCGTCTGGAGCAGGTTCACCGATGTGTCGCGCCTCGCCGACGTCGGTCCTCGGACCTCATCCGGAGTTGGTCTCCGAACATCGTCCGGAATTGGCCCTCGGACCCCGTCCGGGGTTGGTCTCTGGACCCGTCTATGGTTGGAACGTGGACCCCATCCAGGGTCGGTCCTTGGACCCTGTTTGGGGTCTTCGAACCTCGTCTAAGGTTGGCCCTCGGACCCCGTCCGGGGTTGGTCTCCGGACCCCGTACGGGGTTGGCCCTCGGACCCTGTCCGGGGTTGGTTTCCGGACGGTAGGTTATGCTTTCATGAGGTCACCGTTGGCTCGAGGTAGCACGGGGACCCTCCCCCAATACTAGCCCCTCACCGATCCGGGTGGTCATCAACCGCCCTGCTTGGTCAGACCGACTTGTAAAATGGGTCGGCGCGAGGCTCTAGGTCGACGATTCCACTGATAATCTGCAGCGCACTCCAACCCTGTGTTAATTTACCTTAGAATTCACACGAATTCAAGGCAACGAGTTGGGCATGCACCCCGAGGTGGGTTCCGTTGGTCTTCACTGAAGGATTGCTGCTCCACCAAGACAATTTCAAGTCATGTCGGGGGGTTCACCGTTGCGTGAAAAGGGTGTGGAGTCACAAATAGTCGAGGGGATCATGCGTTGGGTGGACGAGACGCTAATGTTATGTGGAGGAGTTCTTGACTTGTGACTTTCGAGGTGTGAAGGTATGAGTTGAAGTGTCAAGCTCGACTTGCTTGGGTGTGGCCGAGGCTTAGCCCTCGAGGTGCAACAGAATGCCAATGTGCGCAAGGTCAATTTGTATGAACACGCAACAACGAGTGTGGCCGACTTGTTAGTTCGAGACGCATGGAGCCCTCAAGTGAACGGGCCGTTGCGTGTGGAAGCGTTGAGATGTGCATGCGCAGACCTCTTATCCGACATGCGATGGTGGCTTTAAAGTACGGGAGGCTGACAGGCGCGCACGTGGCAACTAATACGAGCTCGATGGGCGGCACTGAGTTGGGGAACACCTTGAGATGTAGTCGGTCGATGTACGTCAATGCGTTGAGATGTGCAAGGTCGATGCTTACCTAGGGTCAACCTGACGTGGCTTGACCCTCAAGTTGAGGGGATATGAGCTGGGATGTTATTTGCTCGACTCACCGAGACATGGCACGCACCAGGGTGCCATGTGCTCGGCTCACGAAGGGTTGGCCTATAAAGTGAGGAGCACTTGATGTAGAGCTATGTTCGGTAGAGGGAGTGTTCTCGAGGCTTACCACACTGCACCAAGACTACGTGTTGGCACTCGCAAAGGTACAACCACCACTCAAAGGGGGATCGCTTAATCGAGGAGACCCCAACAAAGCCGAGATGAGTTTGGCCGAGAGAGTGTCGCCGAGGCCAAGTCGTACCATGCCAAGGTGAAACCATTGAGGAGTGTTGTCCCTCGCTAGTCAAACTGTCCTAGCGACTAGAGGGGTGTGCTTAGGCACGAAGCACTCGAGGCTAGTGGGTTGCCTACAGATAGAGTAAGCATGCACTGAAGCACGCGTTAATCGACTCACCGAGGAGTTACCTTCAAGGTGGACAGATATGCTTCCGAACGCGAGGTAGTCGACTCGTCGAGATGTGGCGTATGGAGCGAGTGCTCGACTCATTGAGGTATGGCCTACAACACGAGAAGTGCTTGCCTCACCGATGAGTTGACTGGTTCTCGATGAGGGGGTAAGTTATTACCTCATCTCCCATCGAAAAAACTTAGTGCCCAAGAAGGGGCTTGAGAGCGCTTCATGGTTGTGGAGAGGCCATAATGTCATCATCTTCCATCGAAAAAACTTAGCACTCGAGAGGGGGCTTGAGAGCACTACGTGGTTGTGGAGAGGCTGTAACGTCACCGTCTCCCATCGAAAAAACTTGGGGCTCGAGAGCGCTTCGTGGTGGTGGAGAGACCGAAACGTCACCGTCTCCCAATGAAAAAACTTAGCGCTCAAGACGGGGCTCGAGAACACTTTGTGGTCATAGAGAGGCCAGAATGTTGCCGTCTTCCATCAAAAAAAACTTATCACTCGAGACGGGGCTCAAGAATGTTTCGTGGTTGTGGAGAGGCTGGAACATCGTCGTCTCCCATTGAAAAAACTTAGCGTTCGAGACCTGGCTCGAGAGCGCTTCATGGTCATGGAGAGGCCGAAACGTCACCGTCTCCCATCGAAAAAAACTTAGTGCTCGAGACGGGGCTTGAGAGCTCTTCGCGGTTGTGGAGAGGCCAGAACATCGTCGTCTCCCATCGAAAAAAGTTAGCGCTCGAGACGGGGCTCGAGAGAGCTTCATGGTGGTGGAGAGGCTAGAACGTCATTGTCTCCCATTGAAAAAACTTACTGCTCGCTTCAGGGCTCGAGAGCGCTTCGTGGTCGTGGAGAGATCGAAACATCACTATCTCCCATAAAAAAAACTTGGCGCTCAAGACGGGGCTCGAGAACACTTCATGGTTGTGGATAGACTAGAATGTCGTTGTCTCCCATCAAAAAGTTAGCATTCGAGACAAGGCTCGAGAGCGCTTGCGTCCATCTGCTCGACCCCAAAGGGTGAGGACAAGTCCAGATTAGGTTAAGTCCACTCAGCCCTCAGAGGGCGAGTATGTATTCACTTGGCCCCAGAGGGTGAGTATGTTCTCTCTCTACCCTAGGGGCACTAGGGTGAGGATGTGGCCTTTCAATCGACTGAGGTGTGGCCTTCAGGTGGGATGGCATGCGCCGAAGTGTTAAACTCAACGCACCGAGGTGAATCCATTGAGCTAGGGGAACTACCTAGTTGAGGAGACGACATCGAGGCGAAGCGAAGTTCAGTCGTGAAGCCGTCGAGGCTGAATTGATCCATGCCGAGGTCAAGCAATCAAAGCGTAGCAAAGTTTTGCCGAGGCGAAGCCGCTGAGGCCGAGTTGAACTACGCCGAGGCCAAGTCATCGAGGCATGTTGGAACTCGCTAAGTGGAATCCGTCGAGCTAGGGAGCCTCTAGTCGAGGAGACGGCGTCAATGCCGAATTGACCCACGTCGAGGTTGAGCCATCGGGGCGAAGAGTCTTTTGCTCGCGTACTAGGCCCCGGAGGGTGAGTCTTTCTCGCGCATTCCGCCCTAGAGGGTGAGTCTTTGGCGCACGCACTCGGCCCCGGAGGGTGAGTTTTACACTCACGTACTCAGCCCCAGGGGTGAGTCTTTATCGTGTACTCGGCCCCGGAGGGTGAGTTTTTCACTCGCGTACTCGGCCCTATAGGATGAGTCTTTATCGCGCACTCGGCCCCGAAGGGTGAGTCTTTATCGCGCACTAGGCCCTAAAGGGTGAGTCTTTCGCTCGTGTACTCAGCCCCAAGGGTGAATCTTTCGCATGCACTCGGCCCCGGAGGGCCGGTCTTTCTCACGTACTTGCCCCTGGAGGGTGAGTGTTTATCGCGTACTCGGCCCTGGAGGGTGAGTCTTTTGCTCGCGTACTCGGCCCCGGAGGGTGAGTCTTTCTCGTGTACTCAGCCCCGGAGGGTGAGTCTTTATCACGCACTTGGCCCCGGAGGGTGAGCTTTTCGCTACTCGATCGAGGCAAAGCCATCGGGACCGAGTTGAACCACATTGAGGGCAAGCCATCGAGGTGTGTTGGTGTTTGCCGAGGTGAATCCGTCGAACTAGGGGGAGCCCCCAGTCGAGGAGACGCCATCGAGGTGAAGGAATTGAACCATGCCGATGGCAAGCCATCGAGGCGTGTTGGGGTTCACCGAGGTGAATCCATCGAACTAGGGGGAGCCCCTAGTTGAGGAGATGCCATCGAGGCAAAGCGAAGTTCGGCCGAGGCAAAGTTGTCGTGGCATGTTGTGGTTCGCCGAGGTGAATCCGTTGAACTAGGGGGAGCCCCTAGTCGAAGAGACGACCTCGAGGTGAAGTGAAGTTCAGCTGAGGTGAATCCGTGGAACTAGGGGGAGCCTGTAGTCGAGGAGACGCCATCGAGGAGAAGCAAAGTTCAGCCGAGGCAAAGCCGTAGAGGCATGTTGTGGTTCACTGAGGTGAATCCTTCGAACTAGGGGGAGCCCTTAGTTGAGGAGGCGCCCTCGAGGTGAAGCGAAGTTCAGCCGAGGTGAATCCGTCGAACCAGGGGGAGCCCCTAGTCGAGGAGACGCTATTGAGGTGAAGCGAAGTTTGGCCAAGGCAAAGCCGCCGAGGCCGAGGAACCACGCCGGGGTCAAGCCATCGAGGCATGTTGTGGTTTGCTGAGGTGAATCCACTGAACTAGCGGACCGTGTCGGGGGAGCGCGCACACGGACTGTGTTAGGGGAGCACACGGACAGCGCCAACTATCGTCGATACGAGATCGAACAGTGAACTTGTAGCACCCTCGGTCAGACACGTCGACCGCCGGGGGTGCTAAGGGGACCACAACGAGAATCACACACACAGGGGGTTGTACAGATGTATTGCATATGGGTGGTAGAAATTACAATTGGTCTCCCCTCTCCTATTTACATGGAGCCTATTTATAGAGTGAGGGGTAGACATGCGAAGTTACATCATTGCCTTTGGTACCTAGTTTATCTCGGGGTACTTTTGTCTGTTTTGCCAAGCGGGTTCGGCCACCTCTGAGTGGTTTCGCCGATGTATCGTACCTCAGCGAGGTTGGCCCCCGGACCCTGTCCGGGGTCGGTCCCGGACCTCGTCCGGAGCAGGTTCACCGATGTGTCGCGCCTCGACGAGGTCAGTCCTCGGACCCCGTCCGGGGTTGGTCTCCGGACGGGGGGTTATGCTTTCGTGAGGTCACCATCGGCTCGAGGTAGCGCGGGGACCCTCCCCCAACAAGTCATTTAATTGATGCTCATGTCTTACTAGAATTATGCTTTTCTATTCATAATTAAAGCTGAAATTAATCTGAAATATTTGCTAAAACCGCAATTATGTCAACACATACCAGACGTCATCTGCATCTTGAACTTTGCACATATTGCTAGCACGGCCATTCTTGTCACGACATACATTTGAATTTGCCTTTTTCTACCAAATAACAGTATACCAGACGTCATCTGCATCTTGAACTTTGCACATCTTGCTAGCACGGCCATTCTTGTCACGACATACATTTGAATTTGCCTTTTTCTGCCAAATAACAGTATCTCCCTTCTCATAGATTTTATTCCAGCAAAGCATTTCGACAATGTTTTCAATTCTATTTTGTTCTTCCTCTGAATCTTGTTTGGATCTCTTCTATGTAGGAAGCATCAACACCAATATGTTTTTACTAAAAAATAGTCTGTGATAGTATATTTTCACAGATGGTTCTGAACAAGAATCGTTTTTGATAATTGATTATCACAGACGGTTATTGTTTAGAACCGTCTACGATAACTTTTTTCACAGACGGTTCAAAAACCGTCTGTGATGACCTCATGTCATTATTGACCCATAAAGTCAGACGGTTTAGAAAACCGTCTGTGATAACGATTTTGAACCGTCTGTGATTACCTTTTCTGTAGTAGTGGCAGCTACTACTTATTTTGCGGAGATTCCTAAATAGGCTTGGCTCCGCTCTGTATAAATTAGAACCCTATCGAGCTTGACCATTGTTGGATTTCTTTTCTTGTCCGTCCAGGTAAATGTCTTGTTAGGTATTTCTATATCTAGCAATCCTTGATCTTGTATCCATGAGGTGAAGATAGTCATTCCTGCCAAATTTATATTGTCATTGTTTTTCTCAAATGCATATAGGTATATATTGAAGTTGCCAATCACCATCCATGGTCCAGAGAAGTTTTGCCGGATAACAGATAGTCCCTCAAAGAAAGGCTGGCGATCACTATCTTTGAAAGGTGCATAAATGTTTGTGACATTAAATTGGATTATGTCGGTTTTGGAGTTGAAGGCGAGAGATAATGACGAATCATCAGCATGCATCAATGATGCGTCCAACAGTATTGCACCGGTAGTGAGGTGCCACTGAAGCTTGGACGGAAGGATGATAATGACAATTTCTCAATATGTGTGGTAAGAAGCGTATCTGTAGGACCGGAAAGGCGACTAGAGGGGGGGTCAATAGGAGCACTATCTATTTTTCGCTTTTTGATCGGATTCAAACATGATATTGACTCCAATAGCTATGAGAACTATGAAGATCAATATATATAAGCATAGCGGAAGTCTTGAATTGAATCTCCTTCAAATCCCCAAAAGCGATTAAAACACAAAAATCGGCCCTAATGAGCAGTCTTGATGAACGAGACCGGTCGAACCGGATGAAGCAGGCTTCGGTCGTTCGATTTTCGGACAACCGGATGAATAGTGTCGATCGTTCCGCATGAGCAGTAAAATCGGTGAATGAGCGATAATGTGACAAAAAACGAAAACAAAAATCGGCGTAACTTTTGATCCGCTTGGCCAAACTCCACCAAATTTGAAACACATCTTCCTAATGATGTCGGGAACCTATTCCAAGCAACGATCGTCCAGATCTCGTCAAAGTTTTGATCTTTTTCCAATTTACGAAGGAGGGTTCAAACATGGGCAAAAATGAAAAACTTGATCCAAAACTTGCTCGTGGGAGATTGATGATCTAGATGATCTTAGATATGTTCCCACATGTCCCACAAAAGAGTAAGAGGGCACGAAATCAACCAAAAACTACGAGGATCAAGGAAGCACTCAAAATCATCAAAATAAGGTGCAAGAACAAGAAAAGAACGAAGAGAGCTCATCTCAAAGAACTTGCAAGGATTGATTGATGATTGATGATTCGTGGTTACACCACACCCTCAAGGAGGACAAGAGCTCAATCCATAAGCACACACACAATCCATCTCTAGAGCCTAAGCCTCTCTTTTCTTCCCTAAACCCTAACACCAAACTAGGGTTTGCAAATGAAGTGCTTGGGTGCTGTAACAACACCCTCTCTATTTATATGAGGCCTAGAGCTTCTAGAAGACTTAACCCTAATGGGCTCTGTTAGGCCCAATAACAAATGGGACACACTGCACGCATTTTAAAGCGCCGTCTTCACTTTTCTTGACCTAAACCACTTCTTGGCCTTTACCGTCTTGCGCATGAGTTGGCATTAGGTCACCAAGGTGGTATTTGGTGAAATTACCAAAATACCCTTCTCGATCCTTCTCCATGGACCGAGTCCAATCTGTCGAAGCAATCGCGCTGCTCGCCACGTGTAGGTTGATCAGCGGCTCTCATCATGTCGGCAAGTCTCTCCCGTCCGAATCCCATCGGAACCTCCAAGGCACTTGCAGACCCCTGGCCGCTTGATCCAACCGGTGATCGAATCGCCGGTTCGATCCACCTCGTCCATACATGCCATGCTTGAGTCACTGACCTCACGGCATCCATGATCGTTCGGACCTCGGCTCTCCTAGCTTAGTCCCGATCCTCCTCGAATTGACCGTCATTGACACCAAGCCACCTGACAAACAATAGACCAAGAAATAAATCTCCGGAACAAGTTCTTCACAACTTGACCCCGTTAGCCAAAACATGCAACATGCAACACATATGCATTAACAAACATGGAAATGACATAACCCAAAAACAATTCTCCAAGTTAAACGAAACTCGAAACCAAATCGGTATTACCGCCATGTTATGGCGGTACTACAAGACCTTGATAGTACCACACTCATAATCATGATCGTCTGGCTCCTCAAGGAAATCCAAAACTTCCAAAAACACTTGTTACGGAAAAACCATACCGCTCACGCGTCGTTTCAAAATCATCGGTACTCAAGCAACCAAAAGCAGTACTACGCTCCTCGAAATCCAAAACACAAAATACACTCGTTGGAAAAACCATACCACTTTGCTTGCAGTATACCGACCAGTGGTACTATCATCAAACACAAAAGATTACTACCGATCGCAGTAGTACCGCAGACACACGCCAGTACTACCGATTATCCTGACACTTGCTGAAAACAGGATTTCAACAAAACCGAAAACGATCGTTTCGACAAACCAAAGAAGCTATTGCCAATTGTACCATCACATTAAGATCGTGAGCATATCCCCATGATATCCACAATCTCCCCCTTGATGAACACATTGGCAATTTCTCACAAATGAATGTTTTGAGATTTGAAAGAGTAAGAACTCGACGTTTTCGTTCAAATGCATAACTTGGTCCAAATGCAAGAAAAAGCAAAGGAAATGACCAAGCTAGCTCCAGAATAGTATCAGCAAGTGAGATACGGCAAAAGAAGGCAAGAAAGCTTCATTTTCCAGAAACAGGTCAAAATCTCACTTAAGGTCCATATGAAAGAACAATTGTTCGAAATGACCTTTGATTATTGTGAGTCTTCAAGAATTGCAAATCAACTTCAGAAAAGGCAAATAAGACCAAAAGAATGCAATAGAGATGATCCCACTCACTATGATCAATAAAAACCCTATGACTCCAAAAAGCTCTAAAACAACATTTTTACCAATCTTTCTCTCCCTTTGACAATGAATTCATCAAGGTGCATGGAAGAAGATAGAGCATGAAAGTAATGGAATGGCTGTAATTTTTATAATTTTTCATTTTTTTCAATTTTTTTGTTTGTTTGTTTGTAATTTAAGCAAAAGGAGCTATGAAGATTATCCATGAAGACTGTACAAGTATTACACCAAGCCATATTATGTGAAGAAGCTATAAGCAAGTATGGCAAAATATGTACCATAAAGCTAAGGCCAAAATAGCAATAATCGAGATTAAATGAATTGAAGGCATGACCAGTTGCTCAAGATCACAGTTTAACTAAAGGTATCCAAAAATGAGTCAGGCCATGTCTATAAGCAAAACGGAGCCAGAAGCTAGAAAATGAGTCAGTTTTGAGCACTTTGAGATCAATTTTGAATCAATTTGTTCAAGCATTTAGAATTTAGCACATTGAGTATTTCTTTGAAAATGATTGATTTTATCTTAGTAAAGCAAGTCTGGACTAGGAGCCATCCACAATCGCCTCCTAAGCTTCAACCAATTGCCAATTTGTTTTCTTAGCATTGTGCTAGATCTCAAGCCTCACTACGACCATCCCAAGCAACAAAAGCTTAAGAGAGTGGTCAGGTCATCCAAAACTCCCCCGAGTTCATGCCTAGTGCAATGGCAAGTCGTCTCATGAGAAAGAATTGGTGAGATCGGTTTTTTCACATGTAAAAGCTCATTTTTCATTTGCTTGACTTAAGAATTATCATAGCTCAGTTTAAAACTCAGAATAAGTTCAAGACTCAATTAAGCCTATATGACATGGCATGAATCATAAGAGGATCACTAAAGCAAAACTAGTCACAAGATCCAACAAGTCATGTTTTGATTCAATTTTCTCACAGATAATAAAGCTAGCATAGCAAAAGCTAGGCTATACATAAAAAGCCATAAAGGAAGTCTAGCAAACTAGCACAAGACATGACAGGGTATAAAACATGAAATCAAGTCATACAAGGATAATAATCAAAGCTCCACAAGGTTATATTACAATGCAAGTTGCTGAATTGTAAAATGCATTATGATACAAATGAATGCAAAAGAGCAAACTCCCCTCAAAAGCAGGCCAAGAGGACTAACAACCCCAACTCTCCCATAAAGAAGCAAAACGAGAAGAATCAAGAGCTTTAGTGAAAATGTCAGCAACCTGTTGCTCAGACTCAACAAAATGAAGCACAACATCACCCTTCTCAACCTGGTCTCTAAGGAAATGGTAACGAATGTCAATATGCTTAGTCCTAGAATGTTGCAATCGGGTTTTTGCAATATTAATGGCGCTAGTGTTGTCACAAAAAGAGGAACACTACCCAAAAACAACCCATAGTCCCGCAGAGTAGATAAGATCCAGAGAACACGAGAGCAACTCATCGGTCATAGCAACTATATACTCGGCCTCGGCGAAGAAGGATCGTACAGAAGACTGTTTCCTAGATGACCAAGAGATAAGAGATGTGCCTAAGAAATGACAAGTGCTGAAGTACTCTTCCTATCTACTCTACACCCGCAAAATCAAGCATCGTAAAAAGCGCGAATGGAGAGAGCGAAGAAGAAGAATACCAAAGTCCAAAGTCAAGAGTGTCACGAAGATACTGAATATGCGACGACCGCTTGACGATGAGAAGCTCGAGGAAGCTGAAATCGAAGCGCACGGACACACAAAACTGTATGTCGGCCTCGATCTTTGTGAGGTAGAGGAGGAGCCGATCATCTTTGCGGTACTCTTTACGGTCCACAGTGCTCTCCATCCTCATCTGGGTCAAAGCCACGATGGTCGTGGCAATGGGAGTAGACATTGGTCTACTACTTCCCATGTCAAGGCCAAGAAGGTCCTTTGTATACTTACTTTGATGAATGAAGGTGCCTTCTTTCAGTTGCTTGACTTGAAGACCAAGGAAAAAGGTCAATTCGCCCATCATGCTCATCTCAAACTCCCTGCTCATAGAATCTAAAAATCTAGACACCAAAGCATGAGAGGAACCACCGAATATAATGTCATCCACATAAATCTGAATCATCAAAAAGTCATTGCCATGCTTGTGAGTGAACAAAGTTTTATCAACCATTCCCATTTTAAAATCATTTTTGAGCAAGAAACTCTTAAGCCTATCATACCAAGCTCTAGGGGCTTGCTTCAATCCATACAAGGCTTTGGAGAGTTTAAAAACATGGTTTGGGAACTTAGGATTTTCAAAACCAGGTGGTTGCTTGACATAGACCTCTTCTTCTATGAAGCCATTCAGAAAAGCACTTTTAACATCCATTTGAAATAGCTTGAAGCCCTTGGATGCATAAATGCTAGCAAGATCTGAATGGCTTCCAATCTAGCTCTGAGAGCGAAGGTGTCCTCAAAGTCTAAGCCCTCTACAGGAATACCCTTGTGCTACAAGTCTAGCCATATTGTAACTACCAACCCATCTTCACTTTGCTTATTTTTGAAAACCCATTTTGTTCCAATTACATTATGATTAGGTGGAGGTTCAACTAAGGTCCAGACTTTGTTTCTTTCAAAATTTTCAAGTTCTTCATGCATGGCATTGACCCAAGAGGCATCAGAAAGAGCATGAGTAACATCTCGGGGTTCAAAAGAAGCAACAAAAGCAGAATGTGCATGAGAATCAGGAGAGATGAACCTTGAGCGAGTGACTCGCTCATGTAGATCCCCAATAATCTGCTCGGTGGATCTTTGTTCTTTGAATCTGAAGAGGAGCACCCGGTCAGTATGGCCTCTACCTCAAGGGCTATGGAGGTAGGATCGAGCCACTCGATCGTCGGAAAAAGGTAGGAAGAGGTTGCTCATCTGAAAGTGGTGTAGTAGAAGCGGGCTCTCCAACCATGTCACAAGGGACTTGAGGATGGATTGGGTCCTCATCCTCGAGTCATCATCAACGAAGATGCTCTCGAGAAACACGTGTACCTACATCATCGGGTCTAGTGCGGGACTAGCCTCATCAAAAGTGACTTCGCAAGTCTCAACAACTTTGTTAGTTTCAAAATTAAATACCGATAGCCACGAGAATGAGCGGGATATCCAAGAAATATGCCATCAGAACATCTAGATTCAAATTTATCAAGGTTGCCATGTTTAAGAATGAAGCACTTGCAACCAAAAATCTTGAAATGAGAAACTTTGGGCTTATGACCAAATCTGAGCTCATAAGAAGTCTTACCAATTACAGATCTCAAGAAAACCCTATTAGAAATATAACAAGCAGTAGAGATCGCCTCGCCCAAAACCTCCTAGGTGAGGAATGCTCATCTAGCATGGTCACAGCCATCTCTACAAGGGTCCTATTCTTCCTCTCTACAACACCATTCTGTTGGGGAACTCTAGGTGAAGAAAAGCGGTGCTCTAGCCCCTATCGTAGGCAGAAAGTGGCAAAGGAAGAATGCTTGGTCTGTCCCATTGTCACTCCTAATGGCTCTCAACGCTCCAGGAAGCTCAACAAACAAGTCTAAGGACCAACTCTCTAAGAACCCAAATGCCTCGTCCTTAGAAACCGAGAAAATAAACCCATGAATACAGAGTAATCATCCACAATCACAAGCACATACTATTTTCCACCCGGTGATGAACTCTAGAAGGACCAGGTGTCTAAGTGCAAGAGTGACTGGTCCATCGGTCATCACTAAAGTAAGAGGTGGATGAGAAGCGTAAACCATCTTACCATGTCTCACAGGTGTGCACACAAGGTCTCTAATGACCTTGACCTAGGCAAACCTCTAATCAAGTCCTTGCTCTGACTCTAGTCAAGTGGTGAAGCCTATGTGACCAAGCCCACGATGCCACAAAACTAGATCATGGGAATCGAAGCAACAAGACACCTAGGGCTAGAAGCGTAAGAATCTAAATCGGCACAAAAGATCCTCTCAAACACAGAAATCTTAAAGACAAGCTCACCAGAGGAATCTAAAACCTGCACTCACCACTCTTAAATCTCACCTCTAGACCCTCATCAAGCGGTGAGAAGCATGTAGCGATTATACCTCACTTACTTACCAAAGCGGCGTCCTTGAGCATGAACTTGTTGTTGACGCAAGACTTTGTGCCCTTGGCATCACGGTCGATAGAAGCATCCCCAAATGTGATCAATTCATTGCGGATGCGTGTGAGGAGGAGAACCATCTAGAATCCCGGTCATGTGTCGAGAGCACCGGAGTCAACAAGCCATATGTCCTCCTTCCTCGCTGACGGACCTACAAGGCACGAAGCAGAAACATCGTGCCTCGATCTTGGGGTTAGTGATAAAAGACTTGGGAATCGATCTTGAGTCACCACGATGCTTAGGCAAAACAAGAGAAGCGGCGATAAAATGGTTAGGAGCAAAATCATAAGAACGCACACGAGAACCACCTAGACCTCTCCGAATCGACCTACCAAAAAGTCGGTACTCCCCTGTCTAGATGCTACCCGTGATCTCTCCTCACGAAATCATAAACCTAAGCAGCGCCTAGAACCACCAAAGGAGTCAAAGAAGTCATCTAAGAACCTAGGCCTATGTTTAGCAGGAAAAACAGGCTGTCTGGCTCTAGAGACTATAGCAGGTGAAGAAACTCCTCTAATGGTCCTCAAGGCACTCATCCTCTCCTTCTTCTCAATCTTGGCTCTACGAAAGCAGAACTCAACAATATGGCCATTCTTCTTGCGAAGGTGCAATGGTACTTGACCTTTTGAGGGTGCGACTGATGAAGTAGAAGCACCTATCTTGCTAGAAGCGGTTTGGGCAAAACCGGTGATTTGAAGATTATCTTGGATGGCTTAGAGGGTTCTACCTCAAGCAGGCCACTCTCATGACTCTAACAACCTTAGATGGATGATTCTTGGAATGCTCTAGGGAATCAAAACCTAGGCCACTATTATTCACACTCACCTTAGATTTGTCTAGAATCATGTTGAGTTTCTTCCTCCCACCAACAAATCTCTCAAGTGTCTCTTTAAGGTAGTCATTTTGTTTGGCTAGTTCATAACAAGAAGCACACTTATTTGACTTGCTAGCCCTATCGATTTTTCCTTATAATGAACTACCTCGACTTTCAAAGCCTCACAAGATACACAATAGTTATCCCTAATCTTATCCAACTGCTCTTTGAACTTAATTCTAAAAGCTTCTTGTATCTTATCTACATTATGCCCAAGTTCAATACAAAGAGTACAAGAATCGAATCAACAATTTTCTTTGGAAGCGATCATGGACATGGATTGTTCAATTTTAGCCTTTTCTTCTAGTGTCTTGTTTAAAGCATCATTCTCAAGTGTGAGTTTAACACAGTTTTCACATGAAGCGCTTTTAGAGTCTGAGAATCATTTCAGACATCTCCTTCATTTTAATCTTATTTTTCTCACAATGAGAAGAGTGTGACTAGCATCAAATTTACTCGATTCTTTTGTAGCACTATCCAATTTTAGTTCAAGCAAAGCACAATTTGAACAAGGCAAAGGATAGCATCAACGATAGTCACATCTAAAGCAATGGCATTCATGCAAGCAGGACTAGACTTGAGAGTTTCTAGTTCATCGAGCATCTTTCAATTGATTTATATGAGAGGAATGAGCAAGTCTTAGAGTTACCAATTCATCATACATTCGAGAACAAGCATCACAAGCATCTTGAGGACTAATCGATTTGAGTGTAGCAACTTCTAGTTTCAAGTTATCAATCATGATGTCACGATTCTTAAGCATTCTAGCTTGCTTATCTAATTTTCGTTCGAAATGACCAAAGCACGTTTCATCTGGGCGGTGAGGACATACCTCATCGGGATCATTTGAAAAGGTCGTCGTCGTTGGAGGAGTCGGCGTCATGGTGTCGCTAGCCATGAAGCACATCTTGCGGTGAAGTCCTAGGCCTTCTTCTTGCCATGAGAGTCATCGCCGTAGTCCTCCGTCTCCGAGTCCACATCGCTCATGTTAACACTCTCAAGGCGGCAAGGACTTGGGCGGCGAACTGCGATAGTTTGGCTTCTTGCCTTTCTTGTCTTTGGCTTGATGGCGCCTCGAGAGTCCTTCTCCTCCTTGCCCTTGACTTGGAGCACTTGGAGCGAATGTGGTTAGGCTCACCACACTCGAAACAAGTGGCAGGCCACCTCTCCTCTGTTCCTCACTTTGTTGTAAACTCTCGAGAATTTGGTGGATAGGAGGGCTAAATCATCTTCAGTAGCTTCTCTAGCGCTCATCGCTCAAATAATGTAAAGTCGACAAAGAAAACCAGATGAGCCAAAATCAAGGGAATCGGTCAGTTTGCCCTTGATGGGTCGACCACCAAAGCCATCGACTCTGTCTTGGGGAGACGCGAGATAAAGTCAATCTCATGCGTCTTCAACCTTGAGTAGAGCTTATCTATGGTAAGCTCACTCATGACGTGATGTTGTCATTGATGGATGTGATCTTCATCCCCAGACCTTCACATCAAGAGCGCCCAAAAGTGGCGTGCATTCTCGGACTTCGGTGAAAACAAGATCAACGGCCACGAAGGTCATGAAGAATCTTGGAGAACCTCCCCCAGCTCATCTAAAGACTCACGAGTCTTTGCTCGATCTTTGAGTATTCTTTCTTGAGTAGGTTCATCTCACTTCCTTGATCGCGATCGAGCCCTCGTGATAGTCACGAGAGGGTTCTCCATATCTCGTGAAAGCGGACCTCAAATGAGCCACACGCTCAAACTCAGATCGACTAAGACCTTGGATCAAGAAATGCGAGCTTTCTTTGTTAGCCTCAATATGCGGAGTGATCACATCGTCATCGTGAGACGACATATGGATTTTGACCTTAAGCCAAATAGTGCGCCCTTAAGCCTCGATGTAGGCTTGCATGCGAGCCTTCGATAAGCAAAATCAACTCCATCGAAAATATGAGGTTTGAGTGAATACTTGTCGATCGCCATGGCTCCAAAGAACGGTTAAGATCTATGAGAAGAGCTAACGGCTCGATACCAATTGTAGAGACAGAAAGGCGACTAGAGGGTGAATAGGAGCACTATCTATTTTTAAACTTTCTTGATCGGATTCAAACATGATATTGACTCCAATAGCTATGAGAACTATGAAGATCAATATATATAAGCATAGCGGAAGTCTTGAATTGAATCTCCTTCAAATCCCCAAAAAAGCGACCAAAAACACAAAAATCGGCCTAATGAGCAGTCTTGATGAAGCAAGATCTGCGATCGAACCGGATGAAGCAGTGCAGTCGTTCCGATTTTCGGTACAAGCTGGATGAATAGTGTCGGCCGTTCGCATGAGCAAGTAAAATCGGCGAATGAGCGAGATGACTGAAAAGCGAAAACAAAAATCGGCGTAACTTTTGATCCGCTTGGCCAAACTCCACCAAATTTGAAACACATCTTCCTAATGATGTAGGAACCTATTCAAGCAGCGATCGTCCAGATCTCGTCAAAGTTTTGATCTTTTCCAATTTCGAAGGAGGGTTCAAACATGAGCAAAAATGAAAAACTTGATCCAAAACTTGCTCGTGGGAGATTGATGATCTAGATGATCTTAGATATGTTCCCACATGTCCCAGCCAAGGAGTAAGAGACACGAAATCAACAAAAACTACAGGATCAAGGAAGCACTCAAAATCATCAAAATAAGGTGCAAGAACAAGAAAAGAACGAAGAGAGCTCATCTCAAAGAACTTGCAAGGATTGATTGATGATTGATGATTAAGTGATTCTGACCACTCCCTCAAGGAGGACAAGAGCTCAATCCATGAGCACACACAATCCATCTCTAGAGCCTAAACCTCTCTTTTCTTCCCTAAACCCTAACACCAAACTAGGGTTTGCAAATGAAGTGCTTGAGGCTGCTGTGAGCAGCACCCTCTCTATTTATATGAGGCCTAGAGCTTCTAGAAGACTTAACCTAATGGGCCCCCGTTAGGCCCAATAACAAGCAGGACACACTGCATACGCATTTTAAAGCGCCGTCTTCACTTTTCTTGACCTAAACCACTTCTTGGCCGCACCGTCTTTGCGCCGTGGGTTGGCATTAGGTCACCAAGGTGGTATTTGGTGAAATTACCAAAATACCCCTTCTCGATTCTTCTCCATGGACCGAGTCCAATCTGTCGAAGCAATCGCCGCTTTCATACGTGTAGGTTGATCAGCGGCTCTCATCATGTCGGCAAGTCTCTCCGTCCGAATCCCGGAACCTCCAAGGCACTTGCACCGGCAGCGCCCGCTGATCCAACCAATCGCATCGAATTGCCGGTTCGATCCACCTCGTCCGATACGTGCCATGCTTGAGTCACTGACCTCACCAGCATCCATGATGGATTACGGACCTCGGCTCTCTAGCTTAGTCCGATCCTCCTCGCCGATTGACCGTCATTGACACCGCAAGCCACCTGCCTGACAATAGACCAAGAAATAAATCTCCGGGAACAAGTTCTTCACAACTTGACCCACGTTAGCCAAAACATGCAACATGCAACACATATGCATTAACAAACATGGAAATGACATAACCCAAAAACAATTCTCCAAGTTAAACGAAACTCAGAAACCAAATCGGTACTCGCCATGTTATGGCGGTACTACAAGATCAAGTGATAATCAAGCGCTCCTAACTTCTTGATCGTGCCGCTCCTCAAGGAAATCCAAAACTTCCAAAACACTTGTTCGGAAAAACCATACCGCTCACAGCGGTCGTTCGAAAATCATCTTGATACTACAAGCAGCAAAGCAAGCAGTACTACAGCTCCTCGAGAAATCAAAACACAAAATACACTAGATTACGGAAAAACCATACCGCTTTGCTTGCGGTAATACCGACCCAGGTACTACTGTCAAACACAAGCCGGTACTACCGATCATGATAATCTACCGCGCATTACACGGTACTACCGATTATCGACACTTCTTCAAAAGAGATTTCAACAAAACCGAAAATGATCGTTTCGACAAACCAAAAAGCTATTGCCAATTGTACCATCACATTAAGATCGTGAGCATATCCCCATGATATCCATAGTATCGCTTTAAAACTATCGATATTGGTCAATTTTGTTTCTTGCAAACAGATGATATCCGTCTGTAAATCCAGTAGTGTCTGATAGACTAATGCCCTTTTTTTTATCTCTCCTAAACCTCGAACATTCCAAGATAGGATCTTCATTGATGTCCCTTGTCCGCTGCAAGCAATCGGATCTGACAATGTGTGCCTTCCTAGAACCCAGCGTGAGCAATGCCGAGAAGTTTTTTCGACACCACACAAACAAGCCCCAAGCAAAGAAAAAAGCGACAAGGTATAACAAGAAAATGCAATGAAGAGACTATTGGGGCCGACAAGACTCTTACAAACACTAGAGCAGAAAAGAGACAAGGATAGCGAGCAGGACCTAAGAAGATAAACACGATCACATGATGCAAATGAGAAGAGCTGTGCTTGCAGGCGAAACGAAGCACATATGCAAATACAAAAGAGGATGCATGAAACGGCGGCTCCGGATGGTGGTACAGCGGAAATGGCTTAAGCATTGCTAGGGGTGCCGCCACTTGACGCGGCCTTCTCAATTCTTGTTACTTCTTTGATGGTCTCTTTCGCCTTTAAACCCCCAATTTTCCTTGCTCTTGATCGGTTTTTGCGACGATCCCCTGCAATTGAAGTCGAGCTAGCCGAAGAGCTTGGTGTTGCCACTGCAACGCGATGACTGGCTTGTTCCACCGCGTATTGTTCATGACCAGTGGATTAACACCACCTATGCTACGATGGGTTCCAAAGTGCAGATTTGGCAAGATTTTACCTTCGGTTTCTTTCATCGCCCTCTTTGCTTCACGATCACCCCTTCCTGTCCCACCTTTCAGCCAAGCGTCTAGCATATAAAAGAAGCAGCACAAGCCCATCACAATTACTACTGAACCTGAAATTGTGATCCGTGTTCTACGGTCACCTGGATTCATTGTCGAGCCCCTCAGGAACCTGAAATTACTGCAGGAAATCATAAGGATTCACTCCAAATGAATTGGACAATTTTCGTAAAACAAGACGCCCAACTTAAAGCAACAAAAACGAGGGAAATCCGTAAAACAAGACGCCCAAGTTAGAACCCAACCGCGGTTTGGAGGAAGCGAAGCAAACCTCTGTCCAACTGTGCAGGGGATGGAATTCATATATGCATCTACGGCTCTACACCGGGTCTTTATAGGGCTACTCCTGGAGGTGGGCCCGGTTCCTGGGGTACAGGCGCGGTCCACACGATGCGATGCGTGCCTCCGCCCTCGGTTCCAACGCCCAGCCCGAGAGAGGGGGGGGGGGCGCTAGGCTGTCAAGAACCGGTGACGGATGGGACCCGCCATGCTGCTACGTAGCCATAACACCCACATGTCAGTGGCTGGGTGGGCCCGGGCGTCAGTAACCGGAGGCGTGTTGGGAGTTGATTCCAACTTCAAAGGAGATGAGATGCCCGAGCGTCAGTAGCCTTCCACTAGGCAGCAGGAAGATACACGCATGTCAGATTGATTCCAAGAGCAACACGACCAACAAATAATCCAAGTGCAGTAGTAATGTAGCCTCCTGTTAGCTTGATAATATACTAGGCCGAGCGCGCATGTCCATGTTGCAGATTGTCAACGTTTATACAAGAGAAACCCCCACTCCCTCGTCTATTCATGGGTGCGGTGGCCGCATGGCATGAAGTTTTGGTTGGTGATTGGAGATAGAAGAAGAAAACTATGAAGATTTCGACCTCAATTACCACACGTGGACCGCGTTAACTCCAAGCCTAGTGCTGTTTTCATGCTAGTCCAACTGCGCAACCGCACCAGCCAACCCTACCAAAGCCAACATTTCTCAGTAGTTCTCTGTCTCTATAGCCCCCCAGCGTTGGAGCCTTGAACGGAAAGGGTAAATCCTAGCCTTGGCGACGGTGGTGACAGCCGGCATGGCGGCAGGGGCTGAGGGCTTGCGTAGCTGCTTGCGACAAGGCCGATATCGAGGTATTTAAAAGAAGGGTAAAGTCCGTTTAACAACCTTGAACTATTCGAAAAGTCTGGATTTCAACCCTAAACTACAAAACCGGGTATAAGCCAACCTCCAACTCTCAAAACCGTTTACTTTACCCCCTTCCGCCCTAAACCACTCCGGTTTCAGTGACGTGGCATCCACCTCAGCATCCTCTCTGTTTTATCCTTCTCCATCTTCTCTCTCAACTCCCGCGGCCGGCCACCAATCCCTTCTCCATCTCTCTCTTCTCTCTCAACTCCTGCGACCAAGCCACGGATCCCGCACACACCCTCTCCTTTTCTCTTGCCACCACGGATCCCACACCCTCTCCTTTTCTTGTTGCGGCCACGAGATCCCGCCGCCTTCAACAGCCGCCACCGTCTGCCTCTCCGTCCTAGCCACCCCACACCCCTCCATCTCCCGGAGGGGCCCTCTCCACTACGGACGATGATGACGCCGGGGATGCTCGTGGAGCTTGACGAGGAGCGCACGGGTAGCGTGGCATCTGACGCGCAGTCGTCACTCGCCAGCGACCGCCTCATCGTTATCGCCAACATCCTCCCGTGTGCTCACGCCGCGACCGCCTGATTGCGGTGGAGCTTGGTGGGATGAGGACTCCTCTCTTCCACCTCCATGACGGCCTCCCGAGGACATGGAGGTCCCTCGTCGGCGCCCTCTGCGCCGACATGTCGTTTCGCCAGCAGACGACGGCGTCAGCAGCGCTCCCGACACTTCCGCTGCGTCCAGGCCTTCCTCCCCAAGGACCTCACCGGCCGGTTCTACCACGCCTTACGCAAGTAGGCAGCGTGGTCGATCTCCCACTACATGCTCCCTTCACCTCCGACCACGGCGGCCGCCAGCCGCTCCAATTGGGAGACCCTCGTCCTTGCCAATAAGCTCTTCTCCCGGTAGCGTCGTCGAGGTCATCAACCCCGAGGACGACTACATCCTGGATCGACTACCACCTCCACAGCCTCCCGTCCTTCCCGCCGCCCGATTCAACCGCCTCCGATCCGCGACGAGATCCTTAAATCATTGTTGAACTACGATCGATTAGGTTCCACCTCCACACCCACATCATGTTGTCGCTCCGGGCGCGAGACCCCACGTCCATCGCCTTGCCTCGCACACGTCGACGCGCTCCATCTTTGTCCTCGGCGAGCTCCTCAACCTCCCGAGGCCCAGGCCCCGCTCTCTGGTGCAATGACCTCCTCCTCGACGCCTTCCTCCGCCTCGCCCAAGCGACACAGGCGCTTCAGAAACCATCGTCACGCTCAAGCGGGGCGTCTTGAGTCTTGACCGCCATCCACGGCCGGATTTGTGTGGCAGACTCTCGTCTGCAAGGCGAAGAGAGAGATGAGTGAGAATGAGAGGAAGAAGAAAGAAATGAGAGGATGACATGTGGGCCCGTAAATGTATTTTTTTTGTTTTATTTGCTAAGTGACTGCCATGTCATCAAAAAATAATATTACGTGTCAAAACCATTGACACGTCAGCGCCATGTTACCCAAAATCGCCCATGTTTCGGTTGAGGGGGGTAAAATGAATGGTTTTGAGAGTTAGAGGTTGGCTTATACCCGGTTTTGTAGTTTATGGTTGAAATTCAGACTTTTCGAATAATTCAAGCAAATCCAGCATTCAATTAGCGCATTTTCATTGTATTCCTCTTTTATTTATGTATGATTTTGAATTGCAAAAGATGATTCAGTTTATGTTTCCCAATAGCACCCCTAATCTTTAGTACTCAAGGAGATAATTGCGTCACGTGTAACTTGTCCGGTTACCCATAAGCTATAGCTAGCACATGTTTGGTTGGAACTTGGCTGCCCGATCAATCGTCCAAACCGCCCAAGTACTGAACTGAAGCGCAGCACGTCGGCGTCCATGCTGTGCGGGCAGTGCGGCTGGACCTGCAACGGCGTCCCACCACTGTCGCCAACAACCCAGGCGAGCACCTCGCCAGCAGCTACAGGAAGGGAACGCGGCAAGTGAACACATGCAGGATTACGAATATCGCAGTGGCAGGAGAAGAGACAGTACAAGCAGGCTTGCACATGGCCGGTGAATTCCAAGACCAGCATATGACCAAGAGACCATCAGGTTCAGAAGTTAACCCTCCTTATTCTGATGTTACTAGGGAAGTCTTGTTAGCCCGTGATTACAACTTACAAGAGAACTGTTAAACATCTGAATGAACAAGATCAAAGGGACGCTGAGACACTGACTCACTATGAGAATAAGGAAGCTGAATCTGTTTACCTAACTTACAGCCCTGACAATCTAAAGACACGTCTACTGAGACAGACCCCAGAAGGTCACGACGAACTAAAGACGACAGATGAGATCTACACAGATGACCAAGATGGTGATGCCACTACTAGAAAGAGCTGATAGATGGAGTGGCAGAAGTGGAGAGACTGGGAAGGTGAAGCCAGTCAAACTCCCAGAGACACTGTGAGTCAAGGCGCCGATGTCCATAACCAACCAGAGCCCCCCGTGTGGCGGTTCTAAACACAACAAGAGTCGAGTCGAGAATGACCCGACAACCAAGGTCGATGTCTGCCAGCAGAAGAAGCTACATGGTAAGGCGAGGAACATGAGCAATGTAAGAAACATGAAAAGATGAGTTGCTAAGAGGTCCTCGACGAGATGAAAGAGAGGTACTATCGCAGATAAGATCACTAACAGGAGAATCAAGAGGTGTAATGAAAGGCAGTGGAAGAATCGAAGTCATGTGAAAAATGCTTGAATCAAGAATCCACGAGGAAGTCTTGGATATGTAAGGGGTGGTTTCGCAGCGTTCGAAGAGTCGATGTAAACCGCAGAACTGTCAAGGAGAACACGAAGTGGCAAGCAGGCGTCGAAGTCTGGCTATCTCCTGCTCAGTGAGAGAAACTACTGAAGGAGTCGATGTAGAAGCATTAGTGCTAGTGCTAGTAGAAGAATGGCGTGAAAGATGCCGCTGCTTTTTATAGCACTGGGACTTAATGTGGCCAACCCTGTCGCAGTAGGAGCAGTGAGGACGGCTACCGCTAGATGAAGGACGGCCACCACCACCTGTGGCAGCCACTGGAGGAGGCAGTGTGTTGAAGCGTGGAGCAGTCGATGTAGAGGAAGGAACAAAAGCCATCGATGGCGTATTTGGCCGGTGCGGCGACCAAAACAACGAAGTCTAACGGTATTTGGGCGGCCTGACGGTTAGATCAACGCCTTTTTTTTTTTTTTTCTCTTGGTCGGGCTAAGGAAAGCGCCTGACGCCCGTGAAAGAAAACACAAGTGTGACCGCGGAAGCAGGAACTAGGGTTCCCCCTTGCGGCAACAGCGGCGTCTGGCGGCAATGAAATTGACAGCGATGTGGCGAAGCAAGTGGCGGCGGCGGCGGCAGCGCGGCGGCGATGGCGGCGTCCTTGTGGCGGTGTTCAACGGCGGCAACTCGGTGGCACTCCGCAGCCGTCTTCGAGCTTCGTTGCGAATCTGAGCGAAGGTGAAGCGCTCAGCGGCCGTCTGGTCTGCAAAGATGGCGATGGGGCCCGACGTGACGCTGCGGGTGAAGGAGGGGCGCCACTCGACGTCGAGGCCAACGACGAGGCGGTCAAGGTGGTGGATCAGATCCAACCAGTCGGCGTCGGGCGGCGGGATCAGATGGCAGCGGAAGGAGAGCGAGGATGAGGCGAAGCCATGGAAAACGACGCTGGGCGACACCGAGGCGGCGGCGGTGGAGGCGACGCCAAAGCAAGGAGTGCCGAGTCCGAGCGACACTGAGGCGACGGTGGTGGAGGCGACGCCAAAGCAAGGCGCGTCGAGTCTGGACGACAAGCGAAGCGGCGAAGTCGGGCTGCGGCGGGAAGGACAAACCAGCGGCGGCTCGACGAAAACAAACCCTAGGTTTGCTCTGATACCATGTTATAAATAGCGCTTGTATTCAATATCAGGCTGATGGCCCAGTATATATATACAAAGTACAGGAGGTGAATATGCAAATAACCCCTCATAACAATGGGGAATAACACACTATACATATATCTCTAACAAGAACTAGTTTAATGTCCGTGCGTTACTACGAAAAAATAAAACAAATTCATGGCAACCAATGAGCTGAAAAAACAGAAGAGCACCGACTTAGCATACAATATATCACATTGATGGTGTTTGATACATGCCCTCACAATTTAATTGCAAACGAAGTAGAAAATTTTGATTAGCTCACTTCCAAATATATCTCACTTCGATGTAGTTAGCACAAATATAACCCACTTCAAACCGATTACAAATTTCCTTCACTATAAAACTGACTCCAACTCAAATGCTAGACAATTAAAACTGACAGCTGATCAACTATTATCTTATCAAGAATTAGATTGTCGTCCTTGACCTTTGAAAGTCAGATAAGAAACTATAATTTTGTTATCATAAGAAAGTTTCATTAGCATGTGGCAAAAGTACAAGATTGTAAAGAGATAAACTAAAAGTTTCATTCAATAACTATTTGTGAGGGAAGCTGAGCTTGACGTCTTTTTGGATATAGTCCTCCTTGAACTCCGTAGGGTAGGGTCATTCTAGTGTCTCGCAAATTCAACCATATCCTCTATCTCTCTGGGAGTTAAGAAAAAAAGATAACAAGCATCAACAATATTAGAATACCTAAAGAAAACCCCGAACACTTAAGTAGCAATATTTGGACACAGATTATGAACTGTATTATCATGTAAATTAAAAAAAACATCTGTTGTATGGAGTGAAACATACAACAAACTAATTTAATCAAGGGAAAGGTACTCAATCAAACATTCATATATTTGACTGCAAAAGTAATGCTGATCTTAAACATGAGATAGAGATCAATTATGTTGTGCTTCATTAATTCCAAAAGAATTTAAGTGAACCGTGTTTTTTCTCTTCATTCAAATAATTGGACATACAAAATACTTGAATTTGAAACCATGCATCTACTTGCACACATAATCTCCATTGTATCAACTAAAACACTCACAAAGATATAAAATTTTAGTCTAAACAGGTAACTCTCCCAACATAATAGAATACACAGAAGGTATGCACCAATCAAATGGCAGTACCAAGAATTCTTATCTACAGGGAATACAGTGCAACAAAATCTGCTGTTTTTTAGCCAGGAAAAAATCACCTTAAATGGATTGAACTCATCAAAGCTACTCTTAAATGATGTAACACGTGATGGAGCCTTCTTCCCATCGTTCTTGTCCTTGAATGAGGCGGGCCTTGATAGCGAACCACTCTGTGAGGAAGTTTCATTTTTTCGATATTTAAACCTAGACATGTAAAATAATTTTTCAGTTAACTTGCATTATTCAGAAGGGACAACACAAGGAGTATACATAAATATGGAATACATCATTTATACCTAGGAAAGCAAGATCCTAGTGCCATGTCAAGTACATCATTTGTATATTCGTCAAAAATGGACACTGGTGATATTGCATAAGATAGTTCCATGAATTGTGAGGAGTCCCGGTAGATCAAGAAGACCGTAAGAGTAAGCTTCATGACTTCACAGCTAACAAGTGCAAACTTTTTGTTCCCAATCCATAATTTCTGTAGATACCTGACAAACCACAATAGCAGCATATGCACCTAGAGGAACACTGGAGATGATGGAGGCTAGAAAGGCTCCTAAAACAGCAAATGGCCAAAGAAGAATAGCAAGATCAGCAAATGGCATACAAGCTGTCTCAAGAAAAGGTCCTTCTCTGCCAATTAGATCTTCGATGAGCTGCTTCCATCCTTTGAAAAGCATAACAGGTAACTTGTAGAAGGATATTAGTGTGAACATTATTCCATCCACTAAGAGTCCACAAGCAGCAGCGAATACTACACCAGGAATGTCAAGCACTCTGGGAGATGAAGAGTTAATTATTTGATTTTGTTATATGGAATCCTTTAAGAAAAATACAATCAACATAGGTCATCTAAAAATATATAGCTTCAAATCAGGAATTGTAGCATGGTGAAATTAATTTTACGAGGCAAACTTCCACATATCTTTTTTTTTCAAAGTACGATTTCAAGTCAAATATTATTCTATACTTCTATAAACCTGAACAGTTTGTGTATGCAAGAACAAAGACCCCAGATACCAAACAAACACAATAATTAAATCCATAAGAAGATAGTACTGTTAGTATCTTATATGAAGGTTCCATGGTTCCACAGTTAGTTGGTTACAACGACACATCTAATACAATTAGGCTATTATGTGCAGCACTGCTAAAGTAAGTCCAGTAACACATACATAGTTTTGTCCAAGCATCAAAGAGAAAAGCTAACACAAATTAATTTGCAAACTTATTGGGTAGAAGGGAAATCTTACACATACATAGTTTTGTCCAAGCATCCAAGAGAAAAGCTAACACAAAAAAATTTGCAAACTTATTGGGTAGAAGGGAAATTGCTGAAAACAAAATGAGAAAGCAAACCTTATCTCATATGGTTTTCCATTAGGAGGTGAATGAAAACGAAGATCGTCCATGATTGAAAAATATGAATGGAATAGCATGTCTTTCAAGTCCCTGACTACTGTACAGCTTCCTGTGACAGTGCTCCATGTTCCATCCTGCGTTTGTTAGCTTCCCATGTGAATGGTGTCTGCAGAGCCTGTGCAAAAGAAAGTAAATGCTTCTTAAGATCTATGCAAAGTTAGATTAGAGAACAACAAATGTAATGGTAAGCATTGCTACAGATGAAAGATATGCCCCCAAATACAAATTCAGGTTCCATGGTGAGAAGATAATTTCAAGAATGCATAGTTAATAATGAGCTGTTTTCACATATCACCAATTCATAGGTTTAATGATTAATGGCTTCAGATAAATTACTTTGGAACATCTTGAAGGCTGAAGAAAAAAATTGTAGGTTGAGCATCCACCTAAACATATTTAAACTAAAGGTACATGGAAAGCAGGGAAAATAACTTTGCAATCCAAAATATTAAACTACATATGAAAAGACGTACGGACATCTGAAACAATCGAACCAACTCTCACCTAACTGTAACTGATGTAAACCAGAAATGGAAAATGACATGTGAAAAATACTAATAGGCTTGTCAGCAAGAATGCCTGAAATAATCTGACCCACCAGTGTGACAACCTATCCTGCAAGCAACTTCCACAGGCATTTCAAAAGGTTTATCAAACCTAACCATCGTTACTCTCATTCTAATGTAGTAATGAGCATTGCCAATTTCCTGGATTTCTTTCATCCAAACTTAATTGAAATCTTCAGCACAGTTCACCTCCTACGTCGACAAGTTTCTCAGCAACCAACAACATTGCATTATAACATCGATTAACCTAACGGAAAATCCACAAACTTAAGCCTAGATCACAGGTGCAACTCAAATGCACTACACCCTTCTGTTCCCCCATACATTTCACTGGACAAACGATCATCGACCACATTACATAGAAATTGCGCCACTGCAAGCGCTCTGAAGAACACAGACTATAAATTTCGTACACCATCTTCACAACCACCATGCATCCACAAGCTGCACTCATACCAATCGAGAGATCGAGAGGAGGGCAAGGGAAAAGGAAAGGAGAGGACCTGGAGGTCATTGGGGAGGTACTGGTGCTTCATGGAGAGGTCCATGGCGTGCTTGAGGCGCTGGATGCGAGCGTCAAACACCTCCCTGGGCCGCCTCGCGAGCGCCTCCTTGATGTCCCTTGGGGCCCGTCCCGTTGCTCCTAAGCTCCGCTGCATCTGCTGCTGGCCGCCGTGGTGGTGGTGGTTGTTGTAAACCCCACCGCCGCCGCCGCCGCCGCTGCTATGAGACACCGCGAGCTCCTCGTCGGCGTCGGCGTCGTCGTCGGCGTCGGCGTCGTCGTCGCCGAGGCTCTCGTTAGAGGTCTCATCGCCGTCGTCCCAGGCGCCGCCAGATCTGGCACGGGTGGGTAGAGGTGGGCGGCGCAGGTGGGGAGAGGCGGTCGTTGCGGGTCAATCCGGCGCATAGGGCAGCGGGGCGGCTCGGATGGGGAGAGACGAGCGACACGGGTCGATCCGGCGTGCGGCACGGCGGGGCGGCGTCGGCGAGGTCAGGGGCGAACAGCATCGGGCTTTGCGGGTGGGCACCGTGAGAGAGGAGAGGGAGGGAGGGCGGTGCGAGAACGGGAGGCGGGCGGTGCAGGTGCGGAGCGGGAGGCGCGGGTGGGGAGGGTGGCGTGAGAGCTGAGAGGATAGGGGGCGGGGGAGGGGCGGAGACCGGCGTGAGAGAGGAGAGGCATGGAGTACGGCGTGCTTGAGACTGAGGAGAGGAGAGGAGAGGGAGGGACGTGGGCGTGAGGCGTGTGGCGTGGCGTGGCAACGGTTGGTGACCTACGCCGCCGATCCAACGGATGTCAGGAGCGCTATAGCCTCTCCACCGTTGAGGGAGGACGGACCACCACCAACTCATATTTTTAAGTAGTAGAGATAAAGATACACTACACAAGCAAGGTGCTCTTTCAAGAAGTGACTCCATATGGAAGAACTGCAGCTGCTACTGGTCGGCCCTCTTCATTCAGAATGTTATATGTTGAAGTCGATTTCCTGTGCCAAATAGGTAGTGAACATATTTCAAGAAATTGAAGTTTTCAAGAAAGGAGACGATGTTGCACATTACAGGAGAAAAGTTGCATTTGATCTTTACCGAATCAATGGCTTCCAATTTCATCCCAGTTGACCGAATGAACTTGCGGAGCTCAGGACTAATCGGTTGGATGTGTCTTCCGCAGCCAAGAATTAGAATCTCTGGAGAAGAATGCCACATTGGATGATATGAACCCAACAATATTCATTTTGATTCAGCAATGTGAAGAATGAAACTACCGACCCCTGGGCACAGGGAAGGATGTCAATTTTAAAATGCAGGATAAGAAACCAGACTTGGAGCAACATGTTGAGCCCTATCGCGAGAAAATATTTTACGAACAACAACATCGTGTCGTGCGCAACTAAAGAATATTCATTTTGACTTCAAACCATGGCCGTTTGAAACATGGATGATGACATTAGCGTGAGAAAAATCACTAAAGTCTGGTCATGAGAGAATTTCATGAACAACAACAGAGCATTGGTCAAGAGCAAAATTACCTAGGATAGGGCGCACTGCTTTGAAGATTGATAAACTGCATTATTGAAGCAAGATAAATTGTCATTAGATAACAAAACATACATGAATATATTCTCCCGCACAAATGCAAACAAATAGTACCGTATAGTGTAATGATTTGAAGTCATGGCTCAAAACACAAGAGGATTCATATATACAACAGAGAATACAGTTGCCTCTGAGCTTCAAGTGTGAATCCTACCTTTCATCAGTTATCTCTGCAAATGTTTTAGGTGCCCAGGTCATTATCTTGTTTTCTACTATCAGCAAGCTGCCTTCATACTTTACATTGTTAATCTTGAATCCAGTGTCATCGTATCTACAAAGTACAAGCAGAAGAGCAAATTAGAGCCACTTGATCGAAATATACAAGTTCTCCATACAAAACTAAATGAGACGGTTCACTGAAATTTTCTTTGGAAGAAAATCACAAAACTAAAAGCGTAACATGAGAACTCTAAACCTTCAAGACATGGCAGAATTCAAGCGTGTCCCAAGTCACCCTTTTGCCATTTGGGTTACTCTTGCCTTGTGTCCCAATTCTCCCCTTGTGATCTCGTTTCGCTCTGTCGCTTGCACTCTTGATGATTGATTGGATGCCTGTGATCTAGATGGGCGGCGATGAGGAATGAAAACCGTGCGCCGGAGGCGGAGGAGTCCGCCGGTGTCGGTAGCACAAATCCTCTAAGAAGTTCTGAGCCCCCATCCTCTTATTCATGTTCTTCTATTACGATTATGATGTCTTTTTGGTTGGTTTTTTTATATGTCGCCTTGGATTTGTCTCTTTGCCCGTTGTGGTTGATGCGAGATGATGATGCTATGTATGAAAGTCTGTCAATCCCCTGATGTCACAAAGTGATGACTCATCATACATCCCGACAGACCCGGATCGCATATGCTCCCCGATTCCACCATTCTGGATTTTTTTTTATCTCTTCTCCTGTGCTTATGTTTTGGACTTAGATTTGGATTTTTACGCCCGTTCAATCCACCGATTGAAAAAGACAAGTGCGTTCGAATTATACGACAATTGCAGTAAGTGAAGATACTAGCAAACGCCCAGCCTTTTGAAGACGGAACTGAACATAGCAAAACTCACAGAGCTACATGCATAGAGCCATAATCAAACGGATTACGAACGAGCACAACGTAACGGGTTGTGGTTGGGAGTGGGCTTGATGATGTAACCTGGTGGCCTTCGCCGCCGCAACGGATGGCTGCGACGCCGGCGATGACAGCCTATCTCCGCTTCTCCGGCGAGGCCATGTAACTGACTGCAGTGGAAGCCGAATTAAAAGCGCCCCTGGGCCGTTTTCAGTTTTAATTGGATTTGGCCCAAAACCAAATAACTGCAGCCCGCTATTGTGCTTGATATAAATTGCAATTACCAGCCATCGGAGATTATGCCCGACCACTCGTAGCACAGAAGAGTCAAGCGAACAAAGCAACGGACTTAACAATTAGGTAATCATTGCAATTGAGAGTTGATAATAGTGGAGCATGGTCAGAGCTTCAATTTCAGCATAACCAGGTGGTCCTTACCTTCTTTCAAGTCATCTCTCAAATTTGTGCTTCTGGACTGACCACTGTTTAGAAGGAAAACCTGTCAATTTCTATGCTCCAAACATTTTTCAGCTAGTGGGGAAACGAGTTAAAACTACTAGAACAGTAAAAGAGGCATTACATGATTTTGTGTGGATGAATGATATCCAGGGCAGCTTGTCTGTCGTTGCTATTGAAGAATGTATTTGCCTCTAGAGATTTCTCTCGAGTGTGCTCTTGTAAGAAAACTCACAAGACTTGATTCAGCGAAAATGGTCCTCATCAGTCTCTTATACTGCTAGCTTTGCATACCGTGCCTTTTTTTCATGGAGCTGTGCGTTTCCGGACGCTTTCATTTGGAAATCCAAAGCCCCTTTAAAATAAAATTCTTTGCTTGGCTTGCAATTCTGAAGAGGACTTAGACTGCTGATAGACTTCAGAGACATGGCCTACAACATCCTGCAGCCTGCGTAATGTGTGATCAGGAGCAGAAAACTATCAACCATCTCCTAATCAGCTGCGTTGCAGCAAAAGGGATCTAGTTTGCCATTCTTAGCCTCTCAAATCATGGCCCTTTGGCACCACTGCATCTCTTCGGGTCATTGATTGGTGGTCACATATTAGAAAAAAAAAATCAGAAGAAGGTTAGACTAGACACTCTTGCTCCTGGTCATGCGGACGATTTCGAAAGAGCGTAATATGCGAATTTTCAACAACAAGAGCAGTCCGTTGTCGCTGTAAATTAATGCAGCCAAGCAGGAAGGAAGACAATAGATTATTACCGGAATAGCTTGCTTGAAAGTTACCTTATGTCTTTCTTTTGCCGCTGTTTTTTTTCTAGGCTTTTTGACCGTTGTCTTTCTTCTATTTTTCTTGCTTACTAGCACTTTGATGCTAATTTTGTTCAAACATTTCTTTCTATTTATTAATGGTATAACACGTAAGCCTCTTGCGTCTTCTAAAAAAAAAGTTGAAGCCTCCTGGCCATCTCCGGCGACGGCGAAGTGGGCACCTGTGTCCAGGTACGACTTCAGCAGAGGGGGGCCAAGATCATCAGCCGCATGGCACGATCATGCATACATGATAGATTACATCCGCAGTGCAAGCATAAACACACACACACTCCAACCATCAGTTTCACTCTTCGACTGCTCAGTACACACAGTGCAAGCTGATCATCCTTCATGCATGAGGTGCCCGTCGGAGCTAGCTGTTGCACGCGTGTTGGCAAGTGATAGCACGAGGCAGTTTACGCGGGCCCTTTATTCGTGGTAGAATTTTTGGCCGATATGGTCGTTTTCCCGTTTTCGAAACTGTATTTACAAATTTGACAACCGTTTTCACGTATTTGCAAAAATAACAAATTTGGCGCACCATCACCGTCGCCAACCGGCTCTATGTTCTCGTCCTTGTTGGCCTTGAGACAACCGTCTTGAAATGGTATTGGCCTACAGCTACTCCAGCGTCGGCGGAGTTAGAGGGCTCGGGTAATTAGGGTTAGTGTTAGTTTAGGGTTAGGGTTAGTTTAGGGTTAGGGTCTAGAGGCGATTAGGTTTAGGGTGAAATTTGGAGGAATTTAAAAATATATCAAATGAGTCCAAAAATTATGAAAATTTTTGTGAAACCTCTCAACACTGTATAGTTGCTTGTGTAAATTTTTCATAATTTTATTCATTGAATTGTTATCGCTAATTAGTATAAGTGTCATGTTAGAAAAAATTATGAAATCATTATCTTGTTTGTTTATTTAGTTTAGTGTCATTGGCGCATGGCCACCATCGCTATAAGCGATGAGGTTAATTAGTTAGTTAGGTTAGGTTAGTGAAAACATTTCCTAACTAGCGCCCTCTCTGGCCCTCCCAGGCCCTCGTTCTAAAATCACCTTAGGAATGTTTTGCGAGAATTAAAAACCTCGCGGTGGCCATCTTTCCCACCGTCCTCCTCCTCCTCACTTTGTCTGTCGCCTCGTCGAAATGCAGGCGCCAATGCTTACGAATTCCGCGCCAGCAGCAGTGAGTCCTTCTCACTTGACTATAAATCTAGAACTCGACACTCGCTCTTCGCTCATCTCAATTGCATTTGATTCTCGTTCTTGCGTTCGTCGCTGAGAACTCAGAGAACGTAACATAATTAATTTTATTGGGAGGTTAATTGTTTTCTTGCTTATCGTCGCTCGGCCTTGATTACTTCCCAGAAAATTGATTGATTACTTCCCTGAATGGTGATTGATTACTTCCGAAGAGACGGGTAATTTGCTTTTGCCGTTATTACTAGTAGTCGTAATTAGTTAGCTAGTCGTAATTACATAGTTTAGGGGTAATTAATTAGTCGTAATTAGTTAGTTAACTAGTAATGAATTAGTTTAGTCGTAATTAGTTTAGCAGTCATCATTATAGCATATTAAGTAAGTGAAAATGAAATCTTGATATTTTTTAGTGGTAATTAATCAATCGTGATTAGTTAGTTTAGAGGTAGTTAATTAGTAAGTAATTTGTTAGTTGACTAGTAATGAATTAGTTTAGTGGTAATTAATTAGTAATGAATTAGTTTAGTGGTAATTAATTAATCGTAATTAGTTTAGTAGTCGTCATTCTGACATATTAAGTAAGTGGAAATAAAGTACTAGTAATTTTGTGTAGTTTTAATTAATCGGTCATAATAAGTACGGCATATTGAATAAGTGGTAACCAATTAGTGTAGTGGTAATTAATGAGTCGTAATTAGTTAGTTTAGAGGTAATTAATTAGTCGTAATTAGTTAGTACACTAGTAATGAATTAGTTTAGTGGTAATTAATTAGTTGTAATTAGTTTAGTAGTCATTATTACGGCATTTTGAATAAGTGATACGAATTAGTTTGCCCGCTTTAGATATTTTCCTACAAGCAAGACTTGTTTGTGTTTTCTGGCGATGGTCTCGTGCGGAATCGGACCGATGGGTTGGACTGTCGAGATCTGATCTAAGGTGGTCCATCCGGAGGGCTCCAGCGATGAATATTCATGAGCTCTGGTACGCATCTGAGAGAGTTAAATCACGAGCCAACGACGAAGAAAGTTATGATCGGCGATCACTGCCGATTATGTGTGGGAGCTCATAAAAGTGAATGGAAGCATAGCATGGAAGCGATACATGGAGATTGTCTCCCGGCGGCGGCCATTCACGGGAAGCCTATGGTGTACGTGAAATTTGTACATAGAGGCGTCGGAAACCTGATGATCTGGAGGCCTCTACAAGAAGGCAAGCGACAGGGCCTAAAGATGGCGAGACGGAATGTCTTTGCCTCGAAGAATCCAGCGCCTAATTTTGTGCCAAATGAGGCGAAAACATGGTGGTCGACGCGCATCGGCCACACAGTATCTGGGACGAGCCTCTCGGGTTGAGTCGGCGAGGACACCGACCCAATCTCGGATGAATGCAAGCGAGGGCGCACACGGTGGTGGTCCTTCGTGGCATCGAGACTTGATGATATCACGTTGTGTTCGCTCGTACTACGCAAGACGAAGGCTCGATGGGGGTTTGAAGCCGACACCCTTTTAGTTGGGCAACGCTTCCCGGACAAAGAGGTCGTGCAACAAGCTATAGCACGGTATGCCTTGTCTATCGGTAGTGTGTCGAAAGTGCACCGGTCCAACCGAGAGAAAGCACGTAGTGAAGTCGTGGTACAAAGGCGCTTACTGGCAAGGTCAGCGCTCTCCGAGCAAAGATCTTCGGCTCGGTCTTCACGGTCAAGGAGGTGATCAACCACACTTGCGAGCTCAGCGAGCCCCTGCGGCAGCATCGGAACGTGACTTCCACATATGTTGCAAGCCTCATCAGACACCTAGTTGAGGCGGACGTGTTTATCTCCCCCAAGCTGATGATGTCAGAACTCGCCAATCAGGTTGGCTATCTAGTTAGCTACAGCAAGGTCCGACGAGCGAAGCAGAAGGTCATCGAGACTATGTACAGGACATACGAAGAGGCGTACAACCTTGTGCCGAGATTGCTAAATCAAACCCCGGCACGTATATAAACAAGCTTGATCGTGAAGATGCTGGAAAAGGGGCCAACCGCTTCATACTGGACTGGGTGTTCTGGGCTTTCGCTCAGGCCATCGGGGGCTTCAAGTTCTGCCGTCCCGTGCTAACGATGGATGACACTTTCCTCACGGGGAGGTACAAGGGCACCATCCTCATCGCGGTGGCGGCGATCACGAATGACCGGCTTCTCCGATGGTATTTGCCATTGTGGAAGCGAAACACATCCGGTGGGCTGTGGTTCTTGGAGAACTTGAAGAGGGCGGTGGTGGGAGACCGGCTCAACGTCTGCCTAATCACAGACCGCAATGCTGGGTTGTTGGCGGCAATCAACACCATGAAGCGTGGGACGGATCCATCCGCCCAGTGGAACGACGTGCAATCCAGGTGGTGCATGAGGCATCTTGCATCTAACTTGTTCACGCGGTTCCACAGTCATGAACTCATGAAGACGTTCAAGGCATTGTGTATGCGAGAACCCGAGGCGAAAGTTTGAGTCTATTTGAGAGACCTCAAACACCCGGACTATGAGGCATACAAGGGAGTCCACTCCGGAGGGGGAACAACCAGTGGTGCCATAAGCTTCTCCGAGTGGATTAATGGTCATGCTCCTGAATTGGAGAAATGGTCCCTACTCTATGACACGAGGACGGTGCAAGGTGCGGGATTATGACGACCAACATGTCGAGGTCTACAAGGCGTCCTCAAAGTGCGGTGCCTCCTATCACCGCGATCGTTCGGGGAGACATGGACTCGCGCTTGTTGGTTATTTAAATCAATAGAGCCACCGCATGACCAAGCGACAGAGATGGGCGCAAGCGGTGGTCGAGAACATCTGAGGTACATGGACGGAAATGGAGAAGGCCGAATGCGACATCCGGTGATCGGCGGCCTCGGTGGAAATCTGAGATCAATCTTGATGAATCGTCAACGATCATACCGGGGAAAGGAAATAGGCATGCACTCTGGGTGATGTGGCGACATGCACCTACAACAAGCCGGAGCTCCTCTACAAGCCATGCTCGCATGTGTACAAGGCGTGTGCGCAAATGAGGCAAATGTCTACGCCGTACATCTCCGAGTACTACGACATGCAACACCTATTAGGTACATGGGTGGAGAGTTTTACTCGTCGGCTTGAGATGAACTACAAGGATCTTTGGCGGACATGGTGCAATAGGTCCCCAGAGGACTTGAAGAGAATAGGGAAGGGGCTGACGGCGAATGGCGCTTCCAGAATGACATGGATGCTAGTCAATGTACCAGTATTAGCCGCACAATCAAGTGCAGGATATGCAAGACCCCTAGGCACTCAATGAAGGATTGTCCCAATAGACCCGGCTCGTCCGGTCGTCATTCAGTGTCGTAATGTAATGTTTTTCCACCTTGTTTATTATGTACAGCGTAAAATTATGCGATACCCGTTATGGACTCTTGGCAAACTTATGCGAGGATGTTGCGAAGCGCAAGTGGCTTGCGCGAAGAAACATCTACAATACCGGATAAATCAATGAAAGATGCTCGATACCACCACGTTTTCCGATCCGTAGTGTGTGTGTGGCAAACCGGCGAAGATCATTGATCCACACACACCAGACACGTCGCCGGGCGTACTACGTCGCGGGCACCACCTCGTAAGCATTTCTTTCGCGCGCATCGATTTCTCTCCCTCGTTGAATTCCTTAAATTTTAACTTCATCCCCACGTAATGGCGGCCCAAGATCGGCGCCACTTCTTCTAGTGGATCGGCGGCCGGAGATGTGCGGCAGGCATTCATCGGCGAGTACATGCTAAACTACCGGTGCGGCGAGAACTTCATCTTGGTGGAAACCTTACGTAGCAGACCTGTTGAGGAGGCAAGAAGAGCCCGATGCTTCGCCAGGCGTAATCTATATCGGCGACATGAGTTATGAAGAATTGACATCTTTATTACGTTTTCAGCATGCGGTGTACTTACATCGTAGAATCGCGGGACATGGGCGACCCGACATACCAACCCGGCGTGGGCGATCCGCGACAAGGGCAAGGAAAGGCTCATCTTGGTGAGCTCGGCCGCCCGGCGTATCCGATCGCCGGCGTATCTGTGTCGGCGATGTGAGTTATGAAGCATTTACATCCTTCTTACGATTTTCACTATCTGGTGCACTTACATCATAGAATCGCGGGACATGGGCGACTTCAACACACTAGCCCGACGTCGAGAGTCTGGCGATAAGGAAGGAAGGCTCCTTTGGTGGCCGGTGACGTCGAAGCGTATCAAAGCCGTACCGACCGCGCTCCGTGTCGAAGATGTGAGTTATATACAATTTGCATCGTTATTACATTTAAATCTTGTCGGTGCACTTACATCATGAAATCGCGAGGACATGGACAACTTCGGACTCACGCCACCATGGGCAGCCCCAAGACAAGGGGCACTTCGCTCTGACACCATGGAGACTAGTAGCACATATCATTAAATATGACATTGAGTATATATGTATTCATATTTTGCTTTGCTATATTTGTACGCGTATTTTGGTTGTTACGTGTGTACTCCAGCGCCATATTGTATATCGACATCTCAATGGAGTTGCAATGTAGTTTTTTTTTATACATTCCAAGTCGCATGAAATCATAGACTTGCTCAACATAATTCTTCCTTTCTTTGGTCCATCGATTGATGTGTGTGAATCATGGTGAATTATGATAACCCTAGTGACCTTCATGCGTGCTTGTAAATGTGAATAGATCGATTCATTGACTTGGTAAAGTAAGCAATTGGTATGGTCTTGGACATAGTAAACAAATATTTAAACATATAAAAAAATTTGCTCAAACATGGGAACCGTAGTGGAGATGGCTCAATACTAACATCCAACTGTGACAACCCATTTCCCAAACAGTATCACCATCAGGACCTCATATGATCTGCTACATGCGCTACTGACACTTTTGCCCACAATAACATGAGTCACATTTACGGCCCATTCCTTGGTCATGGTTGCATTGGTCCAGGATGCAAATTCCTTCAAGGTTATACTTAAATGCGATATGCTTATCAGTCATCCTTTCTCTGAACGAATAAAATAATAGAAAAATTATCGAGACATTCCAAGTCACATGTGAACTCGATAAAAGGCAACCGCAATGACGAAAGAATGGAATGCGAAAACACGAGAAGATTTCATGTTGCGAATTAAAAAACACTTCATAACGAAGCTAGGAATAACATGGCGCACATGGTTTGGTTACATGCATAAGAAACAACATCATGCACGATGCAACAAACCGAAGTACTCTCGATACATATGTGTCTTTTTGAGCGAAATAAATTAGACCCTTGAGAACTAATGCGGAAAGGTGCCTCGCACTACCCACATAAGTGTTCTCGGTGGGCTCCTCGGGCGTGGTGGCCGTCGTTATAGTGGCGCACATATCTTGCTAGGGTTGGCCTTGACATGTGGGATCATAGGAACTTTCTATGTTCACAAACCCTCGTTGCCCTCTCATGTTGCATCTGTTAGCGGAGGTCATCATTTGCTCCTTGAGATCGTCAATTTGCGCCTCCAAATCAAAGATTCGGTTCCACAATATATCCATGTGCCTCGCAACATAGTAGCGTGGGGAGGATCGATCCGGTGGGTAAAGTTGCATTTAGCCATCTGCTGCAAGGATGGTTAGTATGGAGGATGTATTAGCGATAACATGAACAAAACTATTTACCCAGTATGGGCATCGGAAGAAAGCGCCGTCGCCATCGAAAGGGTCGTCATGACACGCACGATAGCGTCCTCCTGTGTCGCATTTACGCCCATAGGTTGAGCACGCTTGTTCGGCATCAACCGTAGTTAGGGCCAAAGTCCTCCCTCCTTTCGAGGTGAAGGTCTTGCTTCGACGACCCCGGTTGGACTGGTCCCTGAGCGTCTGCCATGGTATGTTAGTGTATTACGGAGAAGGATATTCTTCCTACGGTTTGAAGGATTGAGTGGTCCTACTTTCGGAGCGTGGGGTGTGCATTTTATAGCCCACGGGGGCTGGCTAACATAGCGGGTAATGTATTACCTTACAGATGACAAGACGGACGAAATTGGTTGCTTTCTTGTGAAGATAAGACCAAGCGAAATTTGGTTTGTTTCTTGCAGAGACAAGACCAAGCAGGGCAACTTTGCACGATGATAAGACCAAAGGAAACGACCTTGTGATGACAAAAGACCAGACGAGGCGACTTTTTGCGATGACAATACCACAATGGGCAGGTTTGCCTAGTGACAAGACCACACGGGACAACTTTGCGCAGTGATAAGACCAAAGGAGACAGCTTTGCGCAGTGATAAGACCAAACGACACAGCTTTGCGCAGTGACAAGACCACATAGGGCAGATAAGCCATCAAAGCAAGCCTATATTACAAGTATGCCTCTTTAATCATATTATGTATAAGCTTCATAAAGTACTTCATCTAAACTAGTTCTACATGATATCAAAGGAGCTAGAGGAGTTCTTTGCAACAAGGGACACCAGGTAGGTGCCCAACAGACCCAGCTTTATAAAAGCGGTGAAGAAGTCCAAGAGCTAGCTTCTCGGTTTCTCCTCCACTTTCCATCTCCAAAACCCCCATCATCTCGGCGTCGGATCATCTCCAAATGTCGTCATCCTCAACGCGGCGGTGACCGGGAGCACGTGGAGAGGATCCCGACACAGCTACTACATCTACGAGTTGGCGAGAACCTCTTACGGTGGAATCCCGAAACAACCATTCGCACCGACATCGAATCCTCCATGTTTTAGGGCATCTTCATAATCTGTGGCGTTCTCAACCCCTTCAATCATATTACATATCCCACTTGTAAAGACAACAAGTGTTTGACACACAAAGTTTGCTTGGGCGACAACATCCTCAAGGTTATACTTAGTGCGATATGCTTATCGGTCATCCTTTCTTTAAGCGAATAAAATAATAAAAAATTACGAAACAACAACAACTGCGACGAAACTCTAATTTGGAGAACGAATGAAACCCTAACCCGGCGTTCATGACCATCACGAGGTTTTTAATCTTAGTAGGACGATGCAGGTGCGTGGCGGGTGTGGCGGCGGGGAGAACACGAATCGAAAGGGTGTTGTGAATTCTAAGTCACATGAAATCATGAAATGCTCAAATCGAAATTTTACAAATAAGTGATTCAGAACGAATAAAATTATGAAAAAGTTACACAAGCAACTACACAGTGTTAAGAGGCTCCACAAAAAAAATTATAATTTTTTGGACACATTTGCTATATTTTTAAATTCCTCAAAATTTCACCCTAAACCTAACTGCACCTAACCCCTAACCACTAATTGCCCTAACCTAATCTCCCCCAAGCCGTGGCAGGCTTGGCGCCAGTCTTGTGCAAGCCATGGCCAGGCCTTACGGTAATGTCGGCCTTGTGCAGCTGGCGCCTGATGACGATCGCCGGCCGCTATTTTTGCAAATCTGTAGCAGTTGTCAAATTTGTAAATCACGGTTAAAAGCAGTAGTATCGGCCAAAAATTCTTCATGGTAACATCATCATATCTTGAAATCTTGCTACTCGTACTAATCTGATACCAACTGTCCGATGCCCCTCCCTTCCTTTTGTATCTCTCCTCTCTGTGTATGGCGGTGGGCCCTTTAGTAAGAAGGATAATTAGAGTAGTTAGTTAGCTATGTGATTAGTTGATGAATAGGGGGATTAGCAGGAGCATGATTAAATTAGTTAGCTAGTGATTAAATCTTGGGTGGTTGGTTTAAGTAATTAGGAACTGTATATAAAGAGTCGACTCAATAACAGTAGGCCCTAGCCCATTATAAGTAATAATAATGGATTAAGATAAATAAATTTATCATTATGTAAAGGTGTTAATAAATAATATTCCATGGTTAATGATCAGCAGACTATACCCAATAGGACATAGGTTAAAATCGTTAACACTATCGTTGTTCCAACAAGTGATTAGTCAAACGCTACGACGGTGATTAAGTAGATAACATTCGACTAAACAACTCCAATACAACTAGGACCTTTGATTAAGATGGTGTCAAACCATCAAATGGACACCTTGATAGGAAGTAGTCATATAAACAGTAAGGAATGTTTAGGTGGCTATTAACCCTAGGTCACTAACAACGACTAAAGTAAGGGGTAGCTCATTCGATAAGCACAACCAATGAAAACGTGATATGACAGGTATGCCTCGCGCTTAACTAGTTTTTGTGGTCGTATCAAAGACACCAATGACCTAGGAAGTGACTGGTAATCATAATGACATAAGCTCACATATACTTAGGACATGGAATAAGCAAGGGAATAAAAGTACATGTATATGCATGAATGTCAATTGACATATGGACCATGCTAGTAGTTGGTTAAGAATCCGAGTGTGACCTCGACATTTAGAATAAAATACCAAGTAAAGTGTAGTAGTGATAAACCCTAATTAAGGTTAGCGGTAGCTATGACCTAGCTTCCTACTAGTGATAGTAATCAAGACAATAGGATCGATCGCTAAGCGAAGGCTAGTAGGCAAGAGCCATATACCTCGTAAGGTAGTTATCTACTTAACTAGAAATAGTCATTAGCATATGCTGTAGCTAAGGATCAACATAGTGTGATAGGTTTACTTTAGTGTATGCCAAGCCACGCAAGTATTTCCTTCATTCCAAATATCCCTGGATGTACTTCATTCCGTCTGAAGTATTTCATTCATCAACTTCCTTTGGATATACTTCGTCTGAAGTATTTCCTTCATCAACTCCACTAAGTATGATTAGTTTCATATGGAGTACTTCCTTCTTTCAAGATACCCTTAGGTATATTTAGTTTCATTTGAAGTATTTTTAGCTTCAACCACTCTTGGTTTTATTGACTTTCATTTGAAATGTTTCTTTGGTTTACTTGCTTTTGGATTTATTGGATTTCATTTGGTTGCTTTTAGACGTTCTCGCGTTCGATCGTACCTTGTGTAGCTAGACTCTGAAGCCATGACGGAGCAACATTCGAGCAAGAGCAAGAACAAGATCAAGATTATCAAAACATTGAGCAAGACAATTATCAGAACATTGAGAAAGGCGAGTCAACACTTTTGACGAGGATATAACAATCCTCATTTAATCATTTATCTATAATTCATATTATGGGTAATAATGACATCACATAACTCTTGAGTATATCCCTTAAATGTTAATAAGGGAGAAGCTAGAGGTCGTAAGTTCTTCTACGATCACCCTGTAGTCGTGGGTCTTCCTACGACTACCCCATAGTTGTAAGTTCTTCTACGACTATCCCATGATCGTAAGCTCTACTACGATCAGTATGTGGTCGTAAGCTTTCCTGTGACCGCCACTTGGTCGTAAGACCTTCTACGACCAGTCCCTAATCGACAAGGCTCACAGACATGTGGGCCTAGTTGATAAGGGAATCTTCTGCGCTGTATTCAAGATACGGACAATAAACTACACCGTTATTCTCTAGGATAATGGTACGATTTTAACTCCCTTTTATGATGATAATTGCCTGGCGACGTGGGAACGTTTTAACTCCCGTAATAACCTCCAGTAACGGCTCCATGATCTAGAGGGTTAAGTGACCTTTTATTGAAGATCCAACGGCGCACTCCAAAGACGGTATAAAAGGCAAGGATCATCAGGACAAAGGGGGGAGAGAGCCAATTAGAAGCACAATACTCTAGTTTTCTGGTTTGATCTTGTAATCCAGCATACTCAATACATACACACAGGAGTAGGGTTGTTATTCTCCCAGGAGAAGGCCCGAACCAGTATAAAAATCCTTGTGTCTCCATCTCTGTGTGATTTTGAGCCTAGAGGAACCCCCGAATCAAACAATCTTTACGTAAGTTCGATCCTAAAACACCGACAACTTTGATCATGTTGTACCTACTTTTGAAATGCGATTATATTATTTTAAATTATAAAATTACATTGCTATGATTTATACAACTATGCTGGTCTAGCTCATAGTTAATACCTTAATGATAATTGAATATAACCTTCTCATCCTTGCACTCAGACACTATCTTTTGTCACCCTAGAACTAATGGTATACGTATTAGTTAATAGGTTCGTATTTAAGTGTCATGCTTAGCCTTGCTTAGATACATTGACATGTGGACAGTGATTAGCCCCGACAACTTTCAAAACTCAAAACTGGATTTGGGCAGTCGAGGTTGGAGCCTGGCTGGTATGTTGAAGAAAGAAAGAGATTTCAAAAGAGAAAACCTGAAAACTATTTTTAGGACTTGGGCGGGTGGAAAGAGTGATGGATGCGTAAGGGGGTACACCAGAATGGGTATGGGGAAGAACCACCAAGTCGATTAAGGACCAGTTCCTGTGATGACCTCTCATGCACTAACAATGCAACAACAATTCTACCATGTGTAGGACCTGGCTTACTAATTTGCTTCATCTCAGCGTTGCTTCATCATCCTGCGAACGTGGTATGGATAAGTCCACTACGGCGCAAGGAGGGAGCCTCCAGGAGGCGTGGCCCACGCAGGTGAAACCTTGCGGGTGGGGTTGCATTGGGGGCGGGGCATTGTAAAGGCTTTGTGATGATCTTCTTAGTCTCACGCCTATGGCAGTGTGATGATATTAAAAGATGATTGTCTGTGTGGGTAAAGTTGTGCGACCTCTACAGAGTGTAAAACTATCCGGATAGCCGTGCCTACAGTCATGCGCGATGTCGAGAACTTGCTTGATTAGATTTTAAGTTTTACAAAACGATTGTGGATGAGATGAAAAGTCGGGTTGGAACCCGATGATTTTAGTTGTCCTGGTTGGAGCCAGTGGAAAGTATTGGGTGTATGTAGCCGCGAGATTTGCAAGGTGGATGTGGTTCGAGATTCACGGACGGGTACAACATGGAAATTGGTGGGGGAATGCGCCTTGGGATTCGATGGTTTGGCCGCTAGGGATTCGAGGGTGGTCCAGCCTACGGGAGTCAAGGGATTGTGACCTAAGTTTCGCTTGGGGTGCAGCCTAAATTTTGCCAGGTGGTGCAGCCAGAGAGTTACCAGAGGCATTCAGCTTGGAATTTCAAGGGTAGTCGGGCTGGAATTGCTGGGTGGTTGCAGCCTTGGGATCATCAGGTGGATGTAGCCCTAGAAAATGATATAGCATGAGGTGAATGGAACTGATATCTATGTGTGAATGGATGGAACCTTCGGGTACTATTCTCCACTAGAGGTGGATGGAATATTCGCTACTATTATACAAAAACACTAGATTTCATCAAAACTTGGTTTAGTCAAAATGCTAGGTCTCAGGATTTGCTTACTACTTAACCTATTTCAACATTGGCTTTATGACCCCAAGCCTCCCTTTGTTCAGCCTCTCATATCATATAACCGCATTCTGTGTGTTGGCTCGCGAGTATGGTTGTGTACTCATGCTTGCTCAATATATTATTATTCAGTAAGCATAAAAGAAGCCCTAGTCGATTGTCTGTGGGTATATCGTAAGGGTTCCATGTTGTATACTTTTATTCTGCTTTCGTTGTTGTTCTTTGAAAGGTATTTGGCTTTGTCGACCATTACGCAAGTAAAAAGTAAGGTATATTTATACTTTGTTTATTATTATGAAATAGCTTTACATATTCGTGATATGTGATTGATATTCAATGATGTAACTATGGGCACTAGCTATTGATCCAGGGACTAGTGCCGTGAACACAGAAGATTCCAAATTTCAAATTTGGGGTCTGATAGTGGGTCAAAACCCACATTCCACCATGGTCAAAGACTGGTCAAAGAAAACCCACCACCGCCCACCTTCGTCAACCTACGCTTCTCTCTCTACCCACCCTCTGTGCTTAGCGTGGCAATAAATCTCTGATGAAGACGTAGTAAATGCATAAGGAGTGCAATGATACTAAGCGTGATATTGTCTGTCTTGTAAAGACGTAGTAAATGAACAAGAAGATCGCAGTAATTCCTCAAAAAATAAAATCGCAGTAAAGTCATATGGAGGTTGCAGTAAATCTATTTTAGTAAACACACAGAGATGTTTTATTGGCGATACTTATATCATTTTGTTCCTCTCGGTCGTCACCAAGCTACCGAAAAGTACAGTTCGTGAATCGGAGTTGCCAATCAAAAGTTATGGCTAAAACAAGAAAGAAAACATTCTAGTAGTAACAAGAAGCCCATGTTTATTAGTTGGTTAGCTACGTATATGTATTAGTTGCTAAGATGACAGTAAATTTCTCCAAACAATGTTGCGATAAAGCTCTTGTAGTCTTGTAGTAAAATACATAGAGGTGGCGATAAATCATTGTACATGTTTATCAAAGGCAAAATGATATTCTGATAAATCTTTATAAAGTGCGATAAAGCCATATGGTCGTACACGTTTATCAAAGAGACAATGATATTACAGTAAATCTTTGTAAGGTGCACTAAAACACCCCGTTCAATCCACCGATTGAAAAAGACAAGTGCCTTCGAATTGTATGACGATTGCAGTAAGTGAAAAAAGACAAGTGCCTTCGAATTGTATGACGATTGCAGTAAGTGAAGATACTAGCAAATGCCCAGTCTTTTGAAGAAGGAACTAAAGATAGCAAAACCCTTAGAGCTACTCCCTCCGTTTTTTCTATATTTGACGCTGGCTAGCTATTATTACTACCACAGGACGTCATGTAATAATAACCAGAGGGCAGGAGCGAATCCACCGTGGGTGCTAGTGGGTGCTCGAGCACCCCCTCTCCCCACCACCGGACCCCTAATACCAGGTGCTCTGCGGTGTCCTGACTGCTGGTGCGGCGCGACATCCTGACTGTTGGAGTCTGGATGTTGAAGAAAGCCTGACCGTGTGGGCTCTTCTAGGATTCATGGAGCATGGAGGCATGTGGCTTAAGCCTTAAGGCCTAGCCGGCTGCCGGCCCAAATACCCAATTAGAGGTAACAGATATTTAGATAAGGTGAGAGACTCAGAGGGAGACGGCCGCAGACTCGAGAGAGAGTGAGACTCAGAGGGAGGCGGCCGTCGTCGACTAGGACTAGAGGCGGAGCTGTCGATGGGGAGGCGGTCGGTGGCCCGGCGCGGAGGGAGAGGCGGTCGGCGTGGCGACTTGGTGGCCAGGCCGGGCAGCGCTGTGGAGCTGCCGATGGGGAGGCGGTCGGTGGCCCGGCGTGGAGGGAGAGGCAGTCGGTGCGGCGACTTGGTGGCCAGGCCAGGCAGCGCTGCGCAGCCGCACAGGAAGCGCCCAGCGCCCAGCGGGGAGCCAGGGGCTGAAGGCCTAGGAGGCGGTCGGCGTCCCGGCGGCCCGACGTTCGGCGTGGAGGGGGAGGTGGTTGGCGTGACGACTCGGTGGGCAGGCAACGCTGTGCAGCCGCGCAGGCAGGGCAGCAGCCACCGGCCAACGCCCAGCGCCCAGCGGGGGCTGCACCGTCGAAGGGCCATGGGTGGAGGCGCGGCGCTGCGGTGGCTGGCACCTGATGACGTCGCGGCGACTCAGAGGTACGTCAGTCGGCATTCGCACTTCGGCCCGCTCCTGTGAGTTCGGCCCCCTGTGAGTTCGGCTTGCGCGGTTGTGCCGATCCAAAGAGTACTTTTGTGCGGTTGTGCCTATCCGAAGAGTACCTTTTTCCTTTTCTTTTTAGTGCATGTTTGATTCACCTGCCTTGGTTTGTGTATGTTGACCTTTTACTATTTCAGGTTCTGTCCGAACTCTCTATACCTCTCACCGCTGAAGAGGAAAATGAAGTTCATGACTGTTTGTACGGTAGTGGTTCAAGGTACTTTTGACATGTTATTTGAAGCTTTCTTTATACCTTAACACAAGTACACAACTGACCATCGCTCCTTCTTCCTTTCTTCCTCACAGTAGCAAAGTCCTAGTGCTGCATGAGTCATCGAACTATGAGGTTAGCAGAGAGAAATTCCGGTGCTTGAGACCGGGTGGCTGGTTAAATGATGAGGTAAATATTCATCTAAAATATACTAAACAAAACTTCAATTATTACTTATCAATGATGACTATATCTCTATATGTAATGAGGTACTAAATTTATTGTATTGTCACATATTTATGGATATTTAGGGGTATATTATCTATTAGCGAGATACTAAATTTATTGTATTATATATTTTCAATTTGTTTTCTTTCTATTTATATATGAATTTGACATTCCAATAGCACAAAACCAGTAGATGTAGCTTTAGTATATTTATATTGTGTTATAGCCTCTACAGTAGAGCCTCTCTCTATTTTCATCCTGAATTCGTCACTGCCAGAGGGAGTACATGCATACAGCCATAATCAAACGGATTACGACCGAACAGACAGTAGTAACATCCTTTATTCATGGCAACATCATCAAATATACTGAGTAGTGCTATACGTATTAGATCACTAGGAGTGACTTACAAACACATGCACTCAGTAAGTAAATTGCCCGGAACGGATTGACAGTTTGGCACACGTACTTAATATGACGGCATTTATATATGCAGTTAGGCACATGCAAGCAGGTGCTCATGCGTGCAATTTCACACTACTGCTGCATATCTTACTGTTACTGCTGCGTATCTTATTGTTATAGTATATCTTGGCATCTCAATTTCCATGGTCGTGCTGCAGTGTTGCTGCAGGTGGGCCACACGGCTCGGAGGTGTAGGTGGGAACGCATCCGGTGCCACCCGTATAAGTTTTAGAAGGCTGGCCAGGAGGAGTGGAAGGTGTGCTGCGCGGGTTCAGTGGTCCGTACACCGTCGCTCTCCCTGCATCAGACGTTATTTTAGAATACGAGCACTCAACCTTCTAAAACTTTGACTGCTTATATAAAAAAAGTACTTGTATTTGACAGTTGGAAATGATATAACTAGATTTATCAAAAAAAATACTTTCACATCATTACATTTTTAATATTTTCTGCTAACATATCATTATTGATCATGCCGATGTAAAAAAGGTTGATCATGTCTAAAAGGACGAGTAAAAAAGAATGAAAGTAATAAATCTCAAAAGGTTGATCCAGCTAATGTAAGGTAATCGAAGATTCAGAATACCAAAGGGCTTGCACGAATTAATTAACGGTACACCCACGTACCTCCCTGTACAGAGACAGCGTGCATGGTACAGATGACCACGAAAGCCATGGCAAGCACCACACAAAGGGACAGAGCACGAGAAGAGGAGTATTGCAGCTGCTTCCTCATCTTCGATTCTCACTTGCTCTTCTGACTGCTGCTTCTCCCCGGGAATGCTTTATTTATATAGATCACCCGACCGAGAGGCACCAAGTTCCACCGGGCCGTTAGGCGTTGACCTAAGTCAACGATGATTTTTGGGTGTCTCTTTCTAGAATTCAGGCGCAAATTGGCAGGTTAGTCGCCGTTTTTTTCCAGGCCATTGTCGTTGTGTATTCCGGGAGACGGTGAACACAGCAACTTTCACTAAATGACTCAATCCTGGATAGAGCTGCAATTGTCGTTATGTATTCCCGGAGACGAAAACCGCAGCAACTTTCACTAAATGACTAAATCCAGGATAGAGCTGCAATTGTCGTCAATCGTAGCGGTCCATCCTGGATAGAACTTCGGTAAAATCCACTGCAGTCACCATAAACAAGGTATAACATCAGTGTCCAAACTTGAGTAAATTCCACTGTATTCACCATAAACAAGGTATAATGTCGTCAGTGTCCAAACTTGAGTAAATTCCACTGAATTCACCATAAAACAAGGTATAATGTCGTCAGTTCCCAAACTTAGTAAATTCCACTTCGTTCACCATAAAACAAGGTATAATGTCGTCAGTGTCCATGCGGAAATTGTACCATGTTCACCTGTTACAGCACCAGAAACAGCGTCCCTGGGCGAAGCACTACCTCGTGGGTCGTGGTTCATACTCAAAAAGAGTAGATTGTATATCAACCGGTGAGCCAAGATGTATTGGCAGATCTGCAGTGTTTTCCCTTGATGCCCTGGTACAATATATGCACAATCAATATCCAGGACATCAAAATAGTGTTTGACTATGGCACCTCGGTTGCGATTTGGTGAGGTCTGAACAAAATCTATTAATGGATACAACAGCACGATGTCAAAAATCACCATGGTCCTGTATCTGTTCTACGAACTATTTTCTTCTTTGCTGCCAACCCAATACTCTTTCACTGCAATCAAGATTTTTCAAGGCACACGGGGGCCATCTTGATCAAGTAGCTTGGATTTCCACCGCGTCCCCATCACTGTCCTAACCTTGTTCAGCACCTCAACATTGTCCCGCAGTACGACTGCGCCCTCAGGCTGTAAAATCCTATCCATCTCCAGAAGAATGTCATCCAAATCACACCTACCAAGTTTGACAAATTCATGTTAAAAGAGAGCATAAATTGCCTTTGTATCATCAAGAGGGGAGAAATAACAGAGATCACCTACTTATTCTGATATAAACTTTCTAATAACAGAGACCACTGGCATGTATCAGGTCATATGTCCTAGGGTACGTAGAGAAGGCTTCGCACCTGACAACACAAAGTCACAATAACACAAGAACAGTTTCAACACATCAACATCTCATTTGACAATAAATACCATAACAGAGAGATTTACGACTCACCAATCATGGTGTATGCCAATAAGACCTCGCTCATAGATGATACCAAGAGTGTTCCTCTCTGATATCGTGGGCACAACGTTCATTACCCAGGACCAAAACTTCCAAGGCCTACATTCATGTCCATAATATTCGCGCCCGGTCTGCCGCTCAAGGCCAACGGTGGAGAAGAGAAGGAGACCTGGCCACGCTTTCGGGGGAGAGTCGACGGGAGCCCTCGCTGGAGGAGGGTGAGGAGCGCTCGGGCTGATCCGGCGCTCGGGTCAGTGTCGGTGGGGAGGAGAAGAAGAGTTTGGTTGGTGACGGTGGGGAGGAGAAGAAGAGGAGGGGGTGGAGGAGGATCCAGTGTGTTGTCGGTGGGGAGGAGAAGAAGAGGAGGGAGTGGAGGCGGATCCGATCCGATGTGGATTGTTTTTAGGAGGATTCGATGCGGATTTTTTAGGAGGATCCGGTGTGGATTTTTTGTGTGGCTTGGTATGGATGCTAGTTTGGGGATGGTTCAAGAGGTGTTGGCGATTGTGTTTGAGATCATGGAGTCGCGATATGTTGATGCGTAAAGAGGTTACCGTGATCGTTAATACACGCGGTAATAGGCAGGAGGAGGACAATTTGGCGAGGGGTGTGTAACCGGTGTTGAAAGTAGAAGATGAATTCTGAGGAGAACGAAGCTACGATAAAGGCTGAGGAAGAAACTGTGTGAAAAGCTGCGGAGAAGAGTATTGTGGCCATGGATGGGGGAAGTGGAGAATCCTCTTTGGTCACAAAAGGTGAGATGAGAGGTATATTGTTGGACCTCATCACGATGGGTTTGATAGGTCCTAGGGCTGATACGAGATCATCATAATTGAAGTTGGAACAGATGCCGAATGATGTGAAGCTAGAAGGGAGCAAGCATTAACTGAGTTAGTCTAGGATGGCTCAGTTAATTATGAAGACGAAGGGTGTAGAGCACTATCTGTAGGAGACCTGTGTCAAGCCCGTAGATAGGGGATACTGATTGGAGGATGTGGAACATCACCAACTCTGTGATGGTGATATGGTTGCTGACTTCGGTGTCCCCGTCTATTGCTAGGATGGTGGAGACGACCCAAAGTGCAACGGTGATGTGGAAGACACTGGGGAATATGTACTCCGGGGTTGGCAATGTGATGATGATGGTGGAGGCTCAGGGCAAGGTAGATGCTCTGAAACAAGGGGAGAAGACCGTTCAAGAATACGCCAGTGAGCTGCAGCAGTTGTGGGCATATTTGGATCAATATGATCCACTACAACTAACGTGTGCTAAAGATACTTTGTTAGGTAGGGTGTGGTTGCAACGTAGGAGGGTCACTCACTTCTTGAAGGTTTGAACCCTAAGTTTGAGATCAGGAGGGCTTCAATATGTCATCACGTGGCATTGCCAACCACAGAGGAGGCTATTTCAACTATGGTTGTCGAGGAAACTCGACAGAGAGTGGTGGTGGGTAGCAACCCTATAAGGTCAGCATATACCATAGCCGATGAGAGGGAGTTTTACAACTGTAAACAAACAAGGCACCTGAGTTGTGCGTATTCTCTCTCACGAACTGGAGGTCGTGAGGGTGATTGGATTTGTTGTGATGAGAGGTGCGGCAACTCAAACTTTACAAGGAGGATCGAGTGTTACAAGTGTGGGGCATCTTGCCCTAGTATAGGTGGTGGTGGGAATAATAGATCTGCTGAAGGAGGTCAAGTTGGAGGTAGAGTAAGAGGAAGAGGTGACCCCAGGGCAAATGCAACAATGATAGTGGAGAAGACTGCACAGTCAGAGAAGTGGCAAAAGGGAAAAGTGGATTGGGATTGGAGTCAAGCGTAATATGCTATGGTAGAGGTAGAGGTGGTGGAGGCCGAGACTGGAGGCGTGTGGGTAGAGGTGGTGGAGGCCAGGGGTGGCTGGGGCCATGTGGGTAGAGAAGGAGGTTGAGGTCGAGACAGCTGGTAGATGGTGGAGATGAATTTGGTGACGTCCCTGATAGTATTGGTAGTGAGAGTATTGGTAGGTTTTGGTAGATTCTACTAATGGTATTGCAATATATAACAAGGTGGACATGATTGTTATTGCATGCCCACCTTGAGAGGGGGTGTTGGAGATATTAGAGTTTCAGAAGAGTCCAAGTCGGTGTGAGTCTAAGAGTCAATCGTGCGAGTCGGATTATAATCTTTACCACTATAAATAAAGGGTGTGAGGGTCCTAAGAGACACACAATTATTCTCGAAATTCTACATAACTGTTATACTTTTTAATTTTATTAAGTATTTTATGATTACGTATGGTTATGGATAGATTGAGTTGACGTGGCATGTTAGAACTATCAGAATGCATATGAAGCTACTACCAGATTTGAAGCTACTACCAGAATGCATATGAGGCTTATGATCAGGTTTGAAGAGTCAATCGTGCGCAAGTCGGATTATAATCTTTACCACTATAAATAAAGGGTGTGAGGGTCCTAAGAGACACACAATTATTCTCGAAATTCTACATAACTGTTATACTTTTTAATTTTATTAAGTATTTTATGATTACGTATGGTTATGGATCGATTGAGTTGACGTGGCATGTTAGAAGCTACTACCAGAATGCATATGAAGCTACTACCAGATAACTTAATCATTGTGTATACATAAGAGAACATACTGCTGTAAACCACAGGCTTTTTGGTAATTTCCCAATTATCCTTTGGGGCCCACTTGTCATTGAGAGAGAGGAGAGGATAAGAGCTGGCTCTGATTCGACTAAGAAAGGGGATAACCGGATAAGGCTTTGGCCTCATCTCGACTGAGATAGTGTGAGAGAAAATGTGGTCATAGGGATCGATCCGATCCCCACAAGATGCGAGCGGAGGTTGTGGCAGTCGTTCGCCGTCGCCGCCGTGGCTCTCAGGAAAGATCTAAAAGCTTCCAATCCATTCATTCTACCATTTGAGCTTGATTTTTCAATCTCGGGCGGACCTTGCTCTTGGCTCGATCATTGCCAACCTCTTGGCGGCAATGGTGACTTGGCTTCCCTCCACTTGCGATTGGTAGGCCGACTTGCCTTCTCCTCGTGGAGAACTTGACTAGTGGCTTAGTTCTTAGTGGTGGTGGAGTTGTGGAGGCAGGGAGATAGAGGTAGATTGATTGGATTCTTCACCGAGTCTCTAGAGCTCATTTGTTGGTGAGGCTTGAACGTGCTCGATTGTTCTTGTGGTTGTTGTGGTGCTTGACTGTGAGTTTGGTGTTCGGTTGCTTTGTTCGTGCACTTTGCACCCTGTGCGCGATCTGTTCTATTGTCTTGTGCGGCACTTTTTGTACCTCTATTCTGTGGTTTGGTGTGCCCCTAATTGCGGAAGGACACTGTATCTCCATGAACCACATTGTTTTCACCGCGGCATAGTGGTGGCGATAGGTTTTCTGGGACAGCGTTGCCAACGCGCCTTGTCTTGACTTCTTGGTGGTTTTGAGTGCCATCAGTTCAGTGAGCATTCTTCAACTTCTGTATATCTATTGTGCTTAGTGTGCCATACTAGTGAGTCCATATCTATCTGTGACTTGAGTTGCACTAGTATTGGGTGACTTGCATGATAGATCGTGGGCTTAAGAATTGCTTAGTGAGGATACTGGTCATAGTGAGCGCCCGTACCATTTCCACCAGCAAGTGGTGGCGAGTTAACCCATGGAGGATCATGCATGGCATCCGGATTGGTATCTCTAATTGCGTTAACTTCGTGATGCCAATAGTGATCTTCCGATGAATTCCCATCGTAGCTAAGGGAGAGCCTTCCAATGCTTCTGCAAGGAGCCTCCATGATAGGGAGCGATCGGAGATTACCGTTTCTGGTGGGCTTTGTGGTGGATTTAGCCTGATCCAGCGAATTGTCGATCGTATGCTGAGTTTCACCATGCCCACTTTGCTACGATCAGTGATAACTTTATCGATACCCTTACCAAATGTCGGTTGGCCCCCGGAATATGTAGCAGCCGTTAGCGAATACTGGTCGTCCATAACAATATCGAGAGTACATGGACTCCCTAATTGCAGTGCTGGGCTTCTATTACCGCTTTTGCCGGTCGGAACACGACCAGCAACTAAACACGATGAACAAGTGGATTAAGACCTAACAAAACGCACTAAAAATATTGAATTAAACTGTTCATGGGCCGGTACTGTTCATGACCGGTTACTGTTCATGGCCGGTTACTTTTCACACACGGACTTGGGCTTCCTTCCTGGCTCCTCCATATGGGCTTTGTGCTTGACCGCTTGGGCCTTGATCTCTCACTTGGCCGCATGGACCTTGGCCCTCTCCCCCTTGGCCGAATGGCCATAGGCCAGCACCTTGACCTCCTCATTTGATGATCTTCCTTGGATAATGGCCGCATATTCTTGATCTCCGTCCATCGTTGAATCTTCAAACCTGATCATAAGCAAAACACTGTTTTTAGGTTGTATAAAATTCTCATTAAAATCAATGACATATTCATGAAGGAGCAAGTTCACCTGAGATTGTAGTTTCTTGGCACGTGCTCTTGTTATTGGTCCTGTCGGCAACTCGAGGCATATATCATGAGCATTAGGTGGAGGAGAAGAAGGTGTCGTAGGGATGCCCTTATCATCCTCCCCCTCTTGAAAAGGCATCGTTCTTGACACTAGATCATCAACACCAAAGAACAGCGATAAATCAGCAACGTTGAATGTCGAGCTCACGCCATAGTCATCTCCCGGAAGCTCGATTTTGTATGCATTATCGTTAATCCACTCAAGCACTTTGAAAGGTGTGGATATCATGGGGATATGTGTACGATCTTAGGATGATGTTATAATTGGCAATGGCGTTGACGGTTTGTAGAAACACGCGTTTTCGTCGAAGTTTGAAGTCTTTGTCGAGCAAAGGCGGTCGAGCCGGCGTTCAAAGCGTGATCGGGCGGTTTCTTGATCGACCGGCGTTCAAAGCGCGGTCGAGATCGGCTCGCTTGGTCGAGACTAGCCATTGAGTGGTGGTCTGACCGGTTGTGTGCTGTTCATCGGCCAAAAGTGGCGATGAGTGTTGGGTTAGGTCAAGTTCATGGGTTTCAATGCATATGTGTTGTATGATGCATGTTTTGACTAACGTGGGTCAAGTTGCGAAGAACTTGTTCCCGGAATCGATTTCTTTGTCTATTGTTGTGCAGGTGCTTGGAGGTCAACGACGGTCAGCGGTGAGGATGATCGGGACTAAGCTTGGAGAGTGAGGTCTAGAATGATCGGGATCTTTGGGTGAAGTCAATGGAGTCAAGCATGGTGCAAAGGGACAAAGGTGACCGAAGCAGGCGATTCGGTGCAACAAGTTGGATCAGCGGTAGCGAGTGTCGGTTGCAAGTGCCATGGTGGTTTCGGTAGGGCGGATGGGAGACTTGCCGACATGATGAGAGCCCTGGATCAACTGCGCACGCGAAGCATGGAAGTGCTTCACGTAGTTTGGACTTGGTCTTTGGAAAAAGATCGAGAAAGGGGTATTTTGGTAATTTTAACTAAATACCGCCTTGGTGACCTTTTGCCAACCCGCGGCGCAAGACGGTGCGTGGAGAAGCGGATTAGGTCAGGAGGAGATAAAGACGACGCTTTAAAATATGTGCGTGAGTCAGTGGCGGAGCCAGGATTTTGACGATAGGGGTGCAAACTTAAGGCACATTCGTTCCAACACAAGTTCAAATGACATAGTACATAAGTTCAAATATGTCAAATTACATATTCGCACTATAACCAACATCACAAAAATATTTTTAGAAAATTACAACTTGATACAATGTTCCTTCATACTTTGAAAGCGATTGATGACAACATCATCACTAACTTATAGAAAAAATTCACACTCAATGTACGTAACTAAGCAACATTCAAGTATTATTCACCCATGCTATTTCTTAACTTGTTCTTTACATGATTCATTGCCACAAATACCCTCTCTACACTTTCAGTAGCCACAGGAAGGATCAATACCACTTTGAGCAACAAATAAACAAGTTTATAGCGATCATGCTTCTTTGTCTCAACAAGTTTAATAGAGTGCTCACTGAGATTCTCCACTTCTCGAAACCTTGTATCTTGTTGCATGTCGTCGGGGTCGAGACTCGAGGGGCGCGACCGGCGCGTCGAGACCAAGATCGTCAGCGTAGAAGCCAGAAGCGGCGCCAGAGCACCGTGATGCGCTAATGCCGCGATGAGCTGCCGGCTGCGCCCCTGCGCTACTGCCAGAGCGCCTGGATGGGCAGATGGCATTTAGGCATAACACCTCCTTGACTAGTTGAATTGGGCTTGATTATCAGATTTTGTTGGGTCTAATGCTAAATGGGCTGCTAGGAGTTGAGAAGTATGTATGTTAGTATGTGTAGTATATACTTTATGTATTAAGAAGGGTGTATATCAATTTTTTGTGCAAAAAATTTGGGGGTGCAACTGCACCCCCATGTCTCTACACTACCTCCGCCACTGGCGTGAGTGAACCCATTTGTGTGTGGGCCTAACGGATGCCCATTAGGGTTTTCCTTCTAGAAGGTCTAGCATCCACTATAAATAGAGGAGGGTACTAGCCAGCACCCATTCAACCCTTTGGCTAAGTGAAACCCTAGTTTGTTCTTAGGGCTTAGAGAGGAAAGTGGAAGGTTAGGGTTCTAGAGAGTTTTGGATTTGATTTCGTGCTCATGTGCTGAGTCTTTGTCCTCCTTGATGGAGTGGCTGTAAACCAACATCATATCAAATCAATCCAAGGAAAGATTTCTCAAATATAGTTCTCTTTGTGTTCTTTCTCTCCATTTGGTTATTTTAAGTCTTTCTTTGATCCGCGAGTTTTCTCTTGGTTTCTTGCCTTGATCTAGCTTGCTGTGACATGTGGAAACACATCTAGGATCATCAATCACCCACGAGCAAGTCTTTAGATCATATTTCAATTTTGACTTGGTTTTGGAGCACCCTTCGTTCAAACTAAAAAAGATAGGAACTTTGGTATAGATCTTCACGATCCTTGATTGGAATAGGTTCCTAATATCTTAGAGAAGGTGTATCTCAAGTTTGGTAAGGTTTGGAGTCACGGATCAAAAGTTAGACCAATTTGAGTTTTGATTTTCAGGCTGTCTGCCCTGTTCATCGTGCATCCGGTCATCGAAGTTTGGTAACGGTCGGACCACCCCGGTCGACCGACCTTTTGTCACGGTTGATCGATCGGACCGGCGATCGAGCCGCACTTTTGCCGTCGGTCAGTCCGGACCCCTGATTTAGGGTTTGAGCTTTTGGCATATTTGGTCTAGTTTGCTTTGGGGTTAGATTGGATTCAATACAAGTCTTCCGCTGTACTTGTATATTGATCTTCATAGCTTCCATAGCTACTGGAGTGAAATTGGTGTTGAATCTGATCAAAGTGAAAAAGTGAGTGTGCTTCTATTCACCCCCCTCTAGTCGCCTTTTCGGTCCAACAAGTGGTATCAGAGCCCAGTTAGTTCAATCTTGATCTTAACCGGTCACTGAACTTGGCGATGGATAAGTACTCGACCAAGCCGTATATCTTCGATGGGCTCGACTATGCCTATTGGAAAAATCGCATGCGAGTCTTCCTTCAGAGCGAAGGACAAGCTCTATGGGAGGTTGTTTGAGTTCCGCTCATTTCGCCCGAGGTTGCTTCGCCGGCTTCAGCAGCCCTCTTGGCAAACAACCATAAGGCTAAGGATATCCTATATGCTGGGCTTGTTAGACAGGAGTACAATAGGATTTGCAACCGTGAGACCGCACATGAGATTTGGCACACCCTCGAAACTTACCATGAGGGATCGTCCTAGATCAAGCAAGTACGCTAGACGGTCTACAAGCGAGAGTATAACAAATTCGAGATGCGTCCTGGCGAGAGAATGAATGATGTTTTTGCTCGCTTTAACAAGGTGATCAATCAGATGAGAGCTGTTGACATTGAGTACACTCAATCTGAGAATGCCACCCACCTCTTGGCTGCAATCAACACCAAGGAGTGGAAGATGAAGGCTACTACCATTGAGGAGAACGTCGATCTCTCCAGTCTCACTTTGGAGCCGCTTTATAGCAAGCTCAAGACTCATGAGATTAAAAGAGGTAGTCTTCCTAAGAAGGATAACATGGCTTTGGTAACTGATCCTCTGAAAAGAACTTCTGATGGTTCTTCCGAGTCTTCTTCTGGATTTTCTCTTGCGTGTTTATCTGCAATTCAAGAAGAAGAGTTTGAGAGTCTTCCTGAGGCTGATTTAGCTCTTTTAGCCAAGAAAGTCACACGGGCATATAACAATGTTAGAAACAAGAAGAGAGGTGGCCCTGTGACGTGCTATGCGTGTGGAGAGCTATATCATATCCGCAACCGCCTCAAAATTTGAAAGGTAGGGGCAACCGCAAGGATGAGAAGCCTGCCTGGAAGAAGCCTCAGGAAAGCAAGCCCAAGTATGATGCTGCCAAGCTCATGAAAGCTGCTCACTGGGTCCTTGCCGCTTTTGGAGAACAATCCATGAGCGATGTGGACTCCGGGAGCGAGGAGGACAAGGAGGAGGAGCTCCCTCAAGACAAGAAAGGGAAGACCAAGGACTTCACCGGCATGTGCTTCATGGCCGACTCCGTCGACGCCGATGACAATGATGAGGTACCTCCCTCCTATGATGTCCTTTCTGCTAGATGCGACAACATGTTTGAGCAACTCATGAGTCAGGATAAGGACTTAGAGTTTATCATGGCAAGGAATAAGAACTTAGAGTCACAAGTAGATAATTTGACTTTAGAACTTGTAAATGCTAAGACTCTTGAATCTGATGAATGTTCATCTTGCCATGTTCTACACTCTGAATTTGCTAAACTGCAATCTGCTCATGATATTGCTTTGCATCAACTTGAAAATGCTAGGACTGAGCTAATTGATGTTAAATCTGCTCCCTGTGAAAAATGCTTAGAGTCTAGTAAGTTGGATGCTTTTGGTAATGTTGAATCTAGCTTTTGCTCTTTCTGCTTAGAACGTGAACATGAAATTAAGGACATTTTAGAAGTAGTTAGAGCCAAATATGCCAAGCTTAAGGACACAATTGAGTCTACACCTTGTGCCTCATGTGCAGCCTATAAGCTTGAAGTTGCTTTCCTTAAGGAGAAACATACTAGAGCCATTAAGGTCAAGAATTGTGAATCATGTGTTAACTTTGGAAAAGAAAATGCTTACCTTAAGGACACACTAGGGAAATTCTCTCAAGGTAAGAAACAATTAAACATGATTCTGGACACTTCTAAAACTCCTTATAAGAAGTAAGGGTTAGGATACAACTCACCCAGACAAATCCAAGCCTAATGTCATTCAGGTCTTGGAAAATGGCTTGATTTCACAACCCAACCTGCCAAAATAATTTTCAAATCTGCAGGTTTTGTCCAACCTTCTTTTGAGCCAAAAGGTGCTTCTCCCAGTAGTACCAAATACCATTGCACCTATTGCAAGAAGAGTGGACATTTGGTTGAGTTCTGTTGGTGTAGGTTGAAGAACGCTAAGAAAAATATTGCTAGAATTTCATCTAATCAACATAGAGCTTTTATGAGACATGGTCACGTAGAAAAGAAGAAGCCTGGTCTAGAATTTGTTGCACATACTCATCATCATCATGTTCCTAGGCAGGATGCATCTCATGTTCATGTAACCATTGCTCATGATAGAACTTTAAATAAGATCAAGGATAGCACTTCTGCTTTGCATACTACTCGCAGACGTGTGTCTCAGTACTCGGTTCCCAAGTCATGTCTAACTAACCCTAGTATTGAGACACATCGATCTTTTGTGCCTTGATTTTCAGGATCACCGTGGAAGGAGGAAGAACACGTGGCTCGTCGACTCCGGTTGTTCACGCCACATGACCGGAGACTCAAGATGGTTCACTTCCTTCACGTGATCGATGGGTGATGACTTCATCACCTTTGGAGATGATACACAAGGGCGAATTGAAGGAACGAGATCAATCAAGGTGAATGACAGATTCATCTTGAAGGACATCGCCCTTGTGGACAAGCTAAGGTACAACTTGTTTTCTATTTCGCAGCTTCTTGATGATGGCTACGAAACTCGTTTTAAGAAAAATGCCTATTGTGTGCTTGATTCTGCTGGTGAGCTTGTTTTTGGGATTTCTAGAGTTGGTAGAATCTTTGGAGTTGATTTTTCTGAATCTCTTGCTGGATCTCTCAAATGTTTAATTGCATCTTCTTCTCGATATCGGCTTTGGCAACCGATGTTTGGGGCACATTGGTTTTGATCATCGGCGTGAGTTAGCGGCCTTGATCTTATGAGAGGTTTGCCTAAACTCAAAGTCGTCAAGGATCTCAGTATTTATACCGTAGGCATGGCAAGTAAGTTGCCGCCACACCCTTCATTGACTATGGTCATGGACCCATGCACCGTGACGAGTTACTTCACATGGATACTGTTGGTCCTACTAGGGTTCGGTCAGTCGGTGGTAAATGGTATATTCTTGTCATAGTTGATGATTTTTCGAGATACTCTTGGGTGTTCTTTCTTGTTTCGAAGGATGAAACTTTTGATCATTATCATGATCTTATTCTTCGTTTGGCTTCTGAGCTTCCTAGTGCCCTGAGAGCAATTTGCAGTGACAATGGCACAGAGTTCAAGAATGGTTCTTTTGCCTCTTTTTGTGCTGAGCACGGTATTGAGCATCAGTTCTCTTCTCCACACGTCCCTCAACAAAATGGTGTTTGTGGAAAGGAAGAACAGGATCTTAGTCGAGATGGCTAGGACGATGCTAGATGAGTATAGCACTCCGAGGAGGTTTTGGGCGAGTTATTACTCTGACTTGCCATATTTCAAATCGTGTCTTCTTGAGACCGTCTTTGGGCAAGACTTCTTATGAGCTTCGATTTGGTAGAAAACTCTCTGTCTCTCACTTTCGAGTCTTTGGATCCAAGTGTTTTATTCTCAAGACGGGAAACCTAGATAAATTTGAATCAAGGACTTGTGATGGTTTATTTCTGGGTTATCCTACTCATTCGAGGGGTTTTCGAGTCTTTAATATTGAAACTAACATTGTCCAGGAGACATGCAATGTCACTTTTGATGAGACTAGCCCTGGAGCTAGATCAGATGTTTCAGGTGACATACGGGTGACAGAGAGCATTTTTGTTGAAGAAGATGAGGATGAGTTCGATACTGCTTCTCCACTTGTTGCTGATGCTCCTGTCCAAGCTCCAGAACCTGCTACGACTGCTTCATCTCCAATTGAGGCTCCTGCTATATCGTCTTCATCGCTAAGATACCTCGGAGGTTGAGGAGATGCTATCTCCCCAGCGCTCCTCGCACATTCGAAACAACACCCTCCGGATCAGATGATTGGTAATCTTCATGAGCGAGTCACTCGCTCCAGGTATCATGATCCTAGTCTCTTCTCTCATTCTCGCATTTGTAACTTCTTTTGAACCCCGCGATATATCACATGCTTTATCTGATTCTAGCTGGGTCAATGCCATGTATGAGGAGTTAGAGAATTTTGAGAGAAACAAGGTCTGGAACCTAGTAGAGCCTCCTAGTGGCCATAATATGATAGGAACCCCTTGGGTGTTCAAGAATAAGCAAAATGAGAATGGTTCTGTGGTTAGAAACAAGGCTATGTTGGTAGCTCAGGGCTTTTGCCAGGTTGAGGAGTTAGACTTTGATGAGACCTTTGCTTCTGTTGCTAGATTAGAAGCCATTCGCATTCTGCTTACATTTGCTGCATCTAAGGGCTTTAGGTTGCATCAAATGGTTGTTATGAGTGCCTTTCTGAATAGTTTTATAGAGGAGAAAGTGTATGTTAGGCAACCCCCTGGTTTTGAGAATTCTAAGCACCCGGATCGTGTTTTAAGCTATCCAAAGCCTTGTATGGTCTTAAGCAAGCCCCTAGAGCCTAATATGATAGACTTAAGACCTTGCTTAAGAATGATTTTGAAATGAGAAAGATAGATAAGACTCTTTTCATTCTTAGGCATGGCAATGACTTCCTGCTTGTTCAGATTTACGTGGATGATATTATCTTTGGTGGTTCTTCTCATGCTCTTGTTTCCAATTTTTTTGAGACCATGTCTAGGGAATTTGAGACGAGTATGATGGGAGGGCTCAACTACTTTATGGGGCTTCAAATCAAGCAATGCAAGGAATGGATCTTCATCCATCAGACGGAGTACACCAAGGATCTACTCAAGCGCTTCGAGATGGGTGACTGCAAGCCGATCGCCACTCCCATGGCGACTTCGACTACTTTGGATCCAGATGAGGAAGGAGAAGCCGTGGATCAACAATCTACAAGAAAGATGATTGTCTCCTTCAGACTGACGACCTCAAGGCCAGGACATCCACTTGATGCGTCTCTGCGTGAGGTTTCAGGCTTCTCCGAGTACTTCACATCGCCAAGCCATTAAGCGCATCTTCAGGTACCTACACTCTACCCTCTAGTATGGCATTTGGTTTTCTTGCTCTTCTTCTTTGTCCATTCGGGGTTTTCGATTCGACTTTATGTTGTCGGTTAGATAGGAAGAGTACCTCTGGTACTTATCATTTCTTAGGCACTTCTCTTGTCTCTTGGTCGTCTAGGAAGCAGTCTTCTGTTGCACAATCTAATCTTTGAAGTTTGAATATGTAGCTTTGCACGCTCTTTGTCAGAAGTCGATTTTGTGGATGGTGTCCACTCTTAAGGACTTTGGGTTAAATTTTGCTAGTGTTCCTCTTTTCTGTGATAACACTTCTACTATTAACATTGCTAAAAACCTAGTGCAACATCTTAGGACTAAGCACATAGACATTCGCTATCACTTCCTTAGAGACCATGTTGAGAAGGGTGATATTGTGCTGTATTTTGTGGAGTCCGAGGCTCAGTTAGCTGATATCCTCACCAAGCTTTTAGACCCAACAAGGTTTGCCACCTTGAGGAGTGAGTTAGGGGTAATTTATCCCTATGGGTTGGTTTGAGCTTTTCTGATTTTTCTTTGTTTCATCTGAACTTTTCTTGATCTTCTTTTGAACTTGCTGATCTTTTTAGGCTTTTTGAGTTTTTCTTGCATCTCATTGTATCATATTGCATTCATATGAAAAATCACAAAAAGATGCATTGAAATATAAGCTTTACTGCTTGTTTTTTAAAATTGATGAAGCTTTGCTTATTACCCTTTGGAGCTTTGGTATTTCAATTCTTACTCAATGTCATGTCTAGTTTTTGACTTGCTAGAATTATCATACTTTCACATGTGTAGCTAAGTCTTTGCTAAATGAGCTAGAACTCTAAAACAACTTGAACTAAAAACTGCAATTTGTGGATGTTTTAACTAGTTGCGCAATTAGTGCTCCTTTTGTGACATTGGCCCTATCAAAATTGCTTTGTTAGCTCTTGAATATAAAATTGATCATTACTTGAGCTTCTTATTCTTCTGAGAATCTAAAACTGCTCTTGTATGCATCATCGTTAATCCGCTCAAGCACTTTGAAAGGTCCATCTCCTCGTGGCAGCAACTTCAATTTACGTCGATCCGAAAAGCGATCCTTGCGGTAGTGTAACCAAACTAAATCGCCTGGCTGAAAAATCATCTTCTTTCTTTTCTTGTTCGCCTTGTCAGCATAGTACTTTGCCTTGTGCTCAATTTCTTCTTTCACCTTGATGTGCAATTTCTTCGCATATTCAGCCCTCTTTGACGCCTCCATATTTGTTCGTTGTTGACTTGGAAGCGGCAGCAAATCAAGTGGCATAATAGGCTTGAAACCGTACACCACCTCAAATGGGCACATCTGTGTAGTAGAGTGGACGGCTCTGTTGTAGGCGAACTCCACGTGTGGAAAACAGTTCTCCCACTTCTTGATATTTTTTTTTATCATGGTCCTTAGTAGCATCGAAAGTGTGCGGTTCACCACCTCTGTTTGACCATCAGTTTGGAGATGACAAGTTGTACTGAATAACAACCTTGTCCCTAGCTTCCCCCAAAGTGTCTTCCAGAAGTAACTCATGAATTTGACGTCGCGATCCAAGACAATGGTTTTGGGTACGCCATGCAACCGCACTATCACCCTAAAAAATAAATCGGCAACATGCGGCGCATCATCGCTCTTGTGGCACGGAATAAAGTGTGCCATCTTCAAAATCGATCCTAGCGACAAAAGCAGAATCTCTCCCCTCTTCGCCCTAAGCGGGTCCAAAAACAAAGTCCATACTAATATCTTCCCATGGTGCATTAGGAACTGGAAGAGGAGTATACAAACCATGTGGATGCAACTTCGATTTTGCCTTGTCACAAGTGATGCACCGTTGTACATACATGTCCACATCACGCCTCATCTTATTATAGATATTAACATCTCCATATTAGTCTTAAGTATACCCCTTAATATTTATAAGGGAGAGGTCAAATTGCCTGGTCGTAAACCACCCCATGGTCGTAAGTCTTTCTACGACCATGGTATAGTCGTAAGCCTTTCTATGACTATCGAGCAGTCGTAAGATCTTCTACGACTCAGTTGGCTTTGACCAGCCTGGCTTCGACAACCCTGTAATCGATAAGGCTTGTTGACATGTGGGCCTAATCAGTTAGGGAATATTATGCGCCATGTTTAACACATGGGGTATTTAATATACGATGTTACTCTCTGTGAGTAACCGCATGAACTACTTTTGTCTCTGACAACAACTGCCTAGCAACGTGGAGGTGCCACGTCCCTGACGGCAACTTCCATCAAGCGATTCATCAATTGGAATGTTGGGACACCTCTCCATCTAAAGGAACTGCCACCTTTTCATACGTTATATAAGGTTGAAGTCGAGGCGCGAAGGGACAAAAGCGCAATCTGGAGCACAAGCCCTAGTCTTTCTCTTGATTGTAATCAACATACTCAATATAGCTACACATGAGTAGTGTTGTTATTCTCTTCGGAGAATGCCTGAACCTATATAAAATCCCGTGTCATTCTCTGCGTGATAATTCTTTGCGTGATCCTTATCTAGAGACCCCACGAAGCAAACAATCATATGTAAGATCGGTTCTACATCACAGGCAAAAGTTTGGATATACTTAAATCAAGTATTTCCTCTATCAACTCCACTAAGTATGATTAGTTTCATATGTAGTACTTCCTTCTTTCAAGATGCCCTTAGGTATATTTAGTTTCGTTTGAAGTATTTTCAGCTTCAACCACTCTTGGTTTTTTTTACTTTCATTTGAAATGTTTCCTTGGTTTACTTGCCTTTGGATTTATTGGATTTCATTTTGTTGCTTTCAGACGTTCTCGCGTTCGATCGTACCTTGTGTAGCTAGACTCTCTAGTCATGATGGAGCAACAGTTCAAGCAAGAGCAAGAACAAGACTAAGATTATAAAAACATTGAGCAAGACGATTATCAGAATATTGAGCAAGACGAGTCAACACTTTGATCATGTTGCACCTACTTTTGAAATGCAGTTATATTATTTTAAATTATAAAATTGCATTGCTATGATTTATACAACTATGTTGGTCTAGCTCATAGTTAATACCTTAATGATAATTGAATATAACCTTCCCATCCTTGAACTTGGACACTATCCTTTGTCACCCTAGAACTAATGCTATACAGATTAGTTAATAGGTTCGTATCTAAGTGTCATGCTTAGCCTTGCTCACTACCAGAATTCGTTAATTTCTCGAGTCCCCAAAACACTCGGGAAAGTCCCCAAAACACTCGGGAAAAACCACTCAGGATAGTTTAGTCGGGGTAATAACTAGTTTCCCGAGTGTTTTGAGATTTACACTCGGGAAAGTTAACTTTCCCGAGTGTTCGAGATTACACTCGGGAAACATAAAACACTCGGAAGAAATAACTTTCTCGAGTGTTCAAATTTACACTCGGGAAAGTAGGAAAATTGTCCCGAGTGTATTTTTCAAATTTACACTCGGGAAAGTAGATTAAGTGACGACCCGCACACTTGCAGATTCGTGATTTTCCGAGTGTTTGTCAACTAAGGACACTCTCGAAATGCCGAGCAAGATATGCACCAATTTTTATGCATACAATGTATTTCATTTTAAACCGGACTCGGGATGACAGAAACTCGCAATCAAGCAGAGTATACATTCCACAGTAAGAAAAATACCAACAATTAGGCACAAATCATTACATATATAGATTCGACAACATTAACATAATGTTTGAGTTCACAATACAACATTCACATATATAGATCGGACATCCACAATATATTCGAGTTCAAATTCGAAAAGCTAGGCAGAAGGCATGATACATATAATAGTTCCAAGTAGCTCACTTGAGTGAATGCTTGGTACATCAATTGTCAAGGTGCATGAGTTAACCTTCAACTTGTCACTCCCAATGCTCAAGCGCAAAGAAGAGGATATCGATTGTCTTTGTACAAATGTCTCCACAAGAGCAAACACTATCTCCGGCCTTGTCAAGAAGATGTAACACCGGTATAGAACTTGAGAATGATTATCTCGAAGACATTGTTTCAACAAAAGTTTGCAGGAGATTTCCCTTGTAAGATAGGGTGTTGAAACTAGTATACTGATAGTATTTTACACAAATGACAAGAATCATGCATGAAAATGGTATTTTACACAAGAGTTGGCAGCGCACAAGAGTGCCCTGTTTGTACACAAAGTTCACTCATTTGTTAGCCTACTAGAGAGTGAAGAGTAGATGAGTTAGGTCCAGCTTAAAATAAACCTTGCAACTTAATACTTGTTGGCACTAAAAGGAATTGTGCTTTACACACTTGTCATGTCAACAAAATAAACACATAGCATGGGAATATGAACTTCCATGGTATAATCAAAGGTATCATATTTTCGAAATGTCCTAAATAGATAGCAGAATATACAGTACAAAAAGAAAGAAAACAGCATTCACAAAGCAAATACGACCTAGAATATATATTCGGTGCATACGACTTTGTAGGCTAATTGTCCGATACTCTTGAGTTTGTGAGCAATCCGACTTGAATAAATGCTGAAAGATCAAAGTAGAATTCAAACTTTGGATATTCAAATGTGCATAACTATAAATCAAATTGTTTAAGAAATAAGACAAGTAATTTACAATAGAGCGTAAGTTGATCATTATGTAAGATACTTAAAAACCACAAGCATGCTTGATCAAGGTAAGAGGTGTAGGTGGCCATGTCTAAGAAACACTGGAGAGAGTTTGTCAAACACACACCATAGCTTGGCAGAAGCGATGCTCCATATCTTGAAGAAAATACTTTACTTGTCTTACTCAGTACTCACTTAGAGCTAAAATAGATGAAGCATGCAAGCAGTGCAAGAAACTGTGGTTCCACATCACATGTAAAAGGTAGTTCGGTGTTACCTTGTATATGCTAAGATTATCTCATCTTTAGTGAAACTATCCTCCTGACTGCCTACATCATGCAAATAGAGACAATCTAGATTTCCACATGTCTGAGAAAAATCACGAAGCACTCGAAAAGATAGAATTGGGTAGAGTACTAGTAAAGAAAGCTGTTGGAATGAAGCAACAATTGTACCATGTTCCGTAGCCATGCATGGCAATACTTTGTAGTACCAAAGCATGCTCTGCAACAGTCAATAATCATTAGAATAACCATATTGCGTAAACATGCTAGAAGAGAACAAAGTATAGAAGCTCACCTTAACACTTTCCCTTCCAAGACTTGTGTACAACTTGAATACACCGGATAGCCTCTTCTTCTTTGGCATAAGTAATATATCTGAACACATATGACAGTAATAAGCCATTGCTCAACATACAAATTGGTGTCTACACTTATGGAGAGAAAAGGAACCCTGACTCCATATTGGTTATTCGTAAAAAGTGAACAACTAAATTGCTCTGAGTACATATAATGACTATAGTCCACAGGTTTCATTTCTGAATCACTTGTTCTATTCAGGAAAATGAATATTTTATTTTAGCTTTTTTGTTGTTGTACAAATTAGTAGAAAAAAGTGAGTAGAGATGTACTTCATTCAAAAGTCTAAAGCAATTCTACAATCCATGTTTTCATATTTACGAAATCACACCGCCCCAAGACTACGTGACATCCGTACCAAATACCATAGGATTCCCAAGAGGAATATGGAGCACCGAAAGCAAAAATGAAACCTTGCATTCCCGTGAGAACTACAAAGTACTCATAAAAGTGACAATTCATAAAGAGATAGATTCTAAGAAACTACGGATGTCGGGTTACGAGCTCATCCAGATTGAATAGGGAATGTTCCATCCATAAGAATCGATTAGTATATCATGGGTGATGTTAAAATCATGTCATGGCTAAAAGCAGATACTAACTCGTCAACTTCTTTTAAGCTATACATACGTATGCCATCTTATGTCTTGATCAAAAGGTTGTAAAAGAGAAATTGTGTAAGAGGAAATATGAATCACAAAATAATCCTATCTCTTATACAGAGTATGAATGACACAATGCCACTTACGGAATGGGCGAGAGAGGGCACTAGATTTCATCAAGCATCGATGTCGAGGATCGTAATGCCATCGGACAAGAATAGCAACATATAACAAGAGATGAACAAGCAGTCATACCATTTAAAAATGGTGTTATCTACCAATTTGGTATTAAAAGATGAAATGTTTACCTCAATACTCTCATGAATCTGCAACTTTCGATGTTCTGGGACAAGAAGATCATTAATTTCCTCATTGTAAATTTCCATATAAGACATGCGGACAAGGAATTCTCTGTCCATGTGCTATAAAATAGTTAAAAAAAGTCAAACAAAAATATGCAGCATACGTAATGAAAACCAAGGTTATTAAGTTGGTAAATCGACACTACCTTGCTAGTGACCGACTTACCGACTAGTCGACTAGTCGGTAGGCACTGTTCACATATCAGCACACACACCCACCCAACACACACAATCACACACACAAGACCACACACCACCCAGCACATACAATCACACAAACAACACCACACACCACACAACACCACACAGCCACACACCACACAGCACATCACACACCACACACACACACAGCCATGCACTCCACGCCTCACCGACACCCACACACACACAGCCACGCACTCCACCTCACCCACACCCGCAGAGGACGGCGACGGCGAGAGGGAGCAGAGGAGGGCAACGGCGACGGCTACGGCGAGAGGGAGCTCGCCGCCGACCACATCGAGCTCGCCTCCACCTTGGCCTGGGCGACGGGAGTGGGCAGGGCAAGGGCGCAGAGGAGGAAGGAGGACAGGAAGGCATGGTGGCTGATGGGGCCTGGCTTTGGAGCCCGGATCTCCGAGCTCACGCGTGACCGAAGGAGGAAGAAGGCCGGAGGCGAGGTGGGAGCTGACCGGTGGAGCGACAGACCCCGGATCTGGGAGCTGCGGCTGCGCCTCTCGGCCCTCTCCGAGCTCACGTGTGAGTTGAGCCCGACTACCCTCACTGCCCCCTCTTGTCTCTTTGCCACTACCCCGCGGCCGGCCCTACCTCCCGGTCCTGGGCTTGCCTCTGGTGGTCGACTAGTCGGCCAAGAAGTCGACGACTAGTTGACCGATCGCTTGCTTGCGGTGCAAGTCGAGTCGGCGCTCTAGTCGGTCGTCCTCCGGCGACTTGTCTACTAGTCGGCGACTAGACTAGTGGACGACTTGATAACCATGATGAAAACTATAGGCAAAGCCCAATGGAATAATACACAACATATGGAGAGACCTCCTATTAAAGATGTAGTGGTTAAGAGTGTTTTAGATGGCCTTTGCAAAATATATCGAACAAGCCCTCTAAATCTTCTACTAACGACTACATTTTACACTCTGAAATACAATATCAGTTAACAAAGCACCAAGTGCATAACGGTGGCAACCGGACACATGCATACACTAAGGATATGTGACTACAAACTCACGAGATGATATTCCAATGAAAATAACTATCTATGTACTATGAGTGACATGCAATGCAAATAAAGCGAGGATAAGGATTGGTTGTGAATAAAATATCGAAATCACTGTTGAATGCTTTGGAATAAATCGTGAAGCGCAAGTGGAATTATTCGAGTTCATTAGTGGACCCTCTCATTGTAAAGGTCTTGCCCTTTGTTAGAAGACAATTAATCTCATAAACAAGCAATCAAATCAAAAGAAGGCATAAACAAGAACATTGAAGTGTTTCATGGAACTAGTTGAGCTCGTGTGATTTTAGAATTTAGAAATTACAGTGTTCATTCTATATTGGTCACTCTAGAAAGGAGAAAACATCTTTGACGCATACGAGTAAGATGCGAGAGAATAATACTTTCCCAACAACTCCCAGATATCGAGAGCCGTAACCAATTTCGTTAGAGAAAATATGGTTTCTTGTGATTATAGCATACATGATACAAGGAATGATGGAAAACGAAATTTAATATGCATTTTGAATCGAACTTGAAATATTGCCTCTAAAATGCTTAAGCCAAGATATAGGTTGTAGCGGTTAGCTTCAACTTTCTAAGAGAAATTAGCTATTTGTTGACTTTATAACACCCATAACCCAAGCAGACTTGAGAATGCGGTAAGACACCGCTCAAAAGCGAACAATAAGAGGACCTAACAATGGATTGACATGAAATGGAATTGGAACCAGCTAGTTTGCCCTATGATACGCACCAACAACAATAGCAAGCAGAGGTAGACAAGTTCTGTTGAATCCTCGCAGATCATGGAGTCAACGATAATGCTTAGTGCGGGCATCGCAGATGTCGGATGTGGCACTCCTCGCCAAGAACCGGTCTCAGGAGCACGAAACCAAACACAAACCCCTCGAAGAACTCGGCGTCTCAAGCGGCGGGAAGGCGAATCCGCGGGGGACGGAATTCCTCATCGAACTCAGCGGGTGGAGGCTCGGCGGAGGCGTGATGGCGCGTTCGCGATCCGCCACGAGTGCTCCGACGTCCTCCACCGAGAGCGGCCACAAGACGGTGGCGTGGATCCGCTCCATCGCAGCCGCCGTGTGTAGGAGAGGAGTCGCATGGCGGAGCGGCGGTGGGGATTGGCCGCCAAAGCGGACCATGGCGAAGGGAGCTCAAGAGAAGAAGCCATGGAGGAGGGAGCCGGGAGGAGGGAGGAGGAGGGCGGTGTGCAGGAGGAGGGAGGAGGCGGCACCTGAAAGGAGGAGGAAGGTGTCTTTGGTAGGGGAGCAGGAGGAAGAAGGAGGTGGCGGATGCGGGGATTGGGGGTGAGTGGGGATGTAGGGTTAGTAGAAAAAAAATGCGCGGTGGGCGAAAAAAAAGGCGCGGCACTAAAATTTCGCTCCCGAGTGTTTCTATTCGGATGCACTCGGGATTATATTTAATCTCCCGAGTGTTATGGAAAACACTCAGGAAAATTATTTCTACCGAGTGTTTAATTCCTCTCCCGAGTGTCTTATGAAACACTCGGGACCTGCCCGAGTGTTTCCGTCCAGACACTCGGGAAACATATAGACACTCGGGAAATAAGAGGTTTCTGGTAGTGGCTTAGATACATTGACATGTGGACAATTATTTGCCCCGACAACTTTCAGAACTCAAAACTGGATTTGGACAGTCGAGACTGGAGCCTGACTGGTATGTTGAAGAAAGAAAGAGATTTCAAAATAGAAAACCTAAAAACTATTTTTAGACTTGGGCAGGTGGAAAGAGTGATGGATGTGTAAGGGAGTATGCCAGAATGGGTATGGGGAAGAACCGCCAAGTCGATTAAGGACTGGTTCCTGTGATGATCTCTCGTGCACTAACAGTGCAACAACAAGTCTACCATGTGTAGGACATGGCTCACTAATTTGCTTCGTCCCAGCATTGCTTCATCATCTCACGAACGTGGTATGGATAAGTCCACTACGGTGCAAAGAGGGAGCCTCCGGGAGGTGAGGCCCACGCAGGTGAAACATTATGGGTGGGGTTGCGTTGGGGGCGGGGCATTGTAAAGGCTTTGTGATTATCTTCTTAGTCTCACACCTATGGTAGTGTGTTGACATTAAAAGATGATTGTCTATGTGGGTAAAGTTGTGCGACCTCTACAGAGTGTAAAACTATTCGGATAGCCATGCCCACGGTCATGGGCGATGCCGAGAACTTGCTTGATTAGATTTTAAGTTTTACAAAACGATTTGTGGATAGGATGAAAAGTCGGGTTGGAACCCGAGGATTTGAGTTGTCCTGGTTGGAGCTAGTGGAAAGTATTGGGTGCATGCAGTCGCGAGATTCGCAAGGTGGATGCGGTTCGAGATTCACGGATGGGTACAACATGGAAATTAGCAGGGGAATGCGCCCTGGGATTCGAGCGTTTGGCCACCTGGGATTCGAGGGTGGTCCAGCTGACGGGAGTCAGGGTATTGCGACCTAAGTTTCGCTAGGGGTGCAGCCTAAGTTTTGCCGAGTGGTGCAGCCAGAGAGTTACCAGAGGCATTCAGCCCAAAATTCCATGGGTAGTCCTACTGAATTGGAATTCTTTGGGTGGTTCTGACCTTGGGATCGTCAGGTGGATGTAGCCCTAGAAAATGATATAGCATGAGATGAATGGAGCTGATATCTATGTGTGAATGGATGGAACCTTGGCTACTGTCCTCCACTAGAGGTGGATGGAACATTCGCTACTATTATACAAAAACACTGGATTTCATCAAAACTTGGTTTAGTCAAAATGCTAGGTCTCTGGATTTGCTTACTACTTAACCTATTTCAACATTGGCTTTATGACCTCAAGCCTCCCTTTGTTCAGCCTCTCATATCATATAACTGCATTCTGTGTGTTGGCTCGCGAGTACGGTTGTGTACTCATGCTCGCTCAATATATTATTATTCAATAAGCATAAAAGAAGAAAGCTATGTGGGCACTTGTGAGCATTCGTCGAGACTAGAGATCAAGATGGCCAAGAACTAGGCCGCGGGCCCCTGTTGATTGCTTGTGGGTATATCGTGAGGGTTCCACGTTGTATACTTTTATTCTGTTCCGTTGTTGTTCTTTGAAAGGTATTTGGCCTGTCGAGCCATTCTGCAAATCAAAAGCCGTAAGGTATATTTATGCTTTGTTTATTATTATGAAATAGCTTTACATATTCGTGATATGTGATTAATATTCAATGATGTAACTCTGGACACTAGCTATTGATCCAGGGACTAGTGCTGTGAACACAGAAGATTCTAAATTTTAAATTTGGGGTCTGACAGTGGGTCAAAACCCACATCCCGCCATGGTCAAAGGCTGGTCAAAGAAAACGCACCACCGCCCATCTCTGTCAACCCTCGTTTCTCTCCACCCACCCTCTGTGCTCGGCGTGGCAATAAATATCCGATGAAGACACAATAAATGCATAAGGAGTGCAATGATACTAAGCGTGATAGTGTTTGTCTTGTAAAGGCGTAGTAAATGAACAAGAAGGTCGCAATAATTCCTCAAAAAATAAAATTGTAGTAAAGTCATATGGAGGTTGCAGTAAATCTCTTTTAGCGATGCAGTAAATCTATTTGAATAAACGCACAGAGATGTTTTATTGGTGAGACTTATATCATTTTGTTACTCTCGCCGTCACCAAGCTACCGAAAAGTACAGTTCGCGAATCGGAGCTGCCAATCAAAAGTTATGTCTAAAACAAGAAAGTAAACATTCTAGAAATAACAAGGAGCCCATGTTTATTATTTTGTTGGCTACATGTCTATACTATTTGCTAAGATGATGGTAAATTCCTTCAAAAATGGTGGGTTAAGTATCTTATAGTGTTGCAGTAAAAACATATGGAGGTAGCAATAAATATGTTATACATGTTTATCAAAGGCACAATGATGCTGCAATAAATCTTTGTAAGGTGCGGTAAAGTCATATGGTTGTACATGTTTATCAAAGACACAACGATGTCACAGTAAATATTTGGAAAGTGCAGTAAAACACCTGTTCAATCCACTGGTTGAAAAAGGCTAATGACCCCTGTGGTCGTAAGGATTCCAGAGGTTACGTAATGGATACCCTGGTTGGACGAGGTCATGTATCTAATCCCCGACTAGATAACTACTAGTAGAAGCAATGAACCGGAACTCGGATCTAACTCCGAGTACATTCTTATCGTGTGATGAATGGAGCACATGTCATATTCGGTTCATACCACGCGACGTTTCATAGTCCTAAAATATTGACAACAACCACCCTACGGATTGAGTGTCTCACGGACACACAACCGTTGAGCGATTGATACTTTGTCAACCATCGCCTTGCTCCACCAAATCGCGATACTTCCAATAGGCACCTCTTCAAGGAGCAATTGCCACCTCTTTGACTAAGTTACTTAAAGATGGAGCTGAGCAAATCAAGGACAAGTGGGCATCAGATTGAAGCATCGCAATCGGTGTTAGATTCATGTTTCAAGTCCGACTCCATAAGATAGCAAGCATTATGCTCGATGTAATTAGGATTAGTCCATTTGCACAGTCGAGGCACACCTCGTAATAGCGGGTTCATATCAATAAAAGAGCGATCTCATTCTCGCCAAGAACTTTTTGCCATTTTCTCTTTTCATTTCAGAAGATCGACGACTTGATCGTCGACAGCAGGCTACGTATCTGTATTAGTTGCTAAGATGACAATAAATTTCTCCAAAAAATGTTGTAGTAAAGCTCTTGTAGTGCTGCAGTAAAAACACATAGAGGTGGCAGTAAATCTGTTGTAAATGTTTATCAAAGGCACAATAATGTTGCAGTAAATCTTTATAAGGTACAGTAAAACCATATGGTCTTACACGTTTATCAAAGAGACAATGATATTACAGTAAATCTTTGTAAGGTGCACTAAAACACCCCGTTCAATCCACCGATTGAAAAAGACAAGTGCCTTCGAATTATATGACGATTGCAGTAAGTGAAGATACTAGCAAATGCCCTGCCTTTTGAAGAAGGAACTGAAGATAGCAAAACTCTAAGAGCTACACGCATACAGCCATAATCAAACGGATTACGAACGAACACAGAGTAGTAACTTCCTTTATTCATGGCAGCATCATCACATATACTGAGTACTGCTACACGTATTAGATCACTAGGAGTGACTTGCAAACACATGTGCTCAGTAAGTATATTGCCCGGAACGGATTGACAGTTTGGCACACATACGTACTTAATATCTTATTGTTAAGTACATATACGCAGTTAGGTACATGTACGCAGGTGCTCATGCGTGCAATTCCACGCTACCGCTGCATATCTTATTGTTATAGTATATATTGGCATCTCAATTTCCATGCTCGTGCTGCAGTGTTGCTCAAGGTGGGCTACACGGCGTGTAGCAACGAGGAAAATCACCCGTAGTTTTAGAAGGCTGGCCAGGAGGAGTGGAAGGTGTGCTGCGCGGGTTCAGTGGTCCGTACACCGTCGCTCTCCCTGCATCAGACGTTATTTTAGAATACGAGCACTCAACCTTCTAAAACTTTGACTGCTTATATAAAAAAGTACTTTTATTTAACAGGTGGAAATGATATCACTAGGTTTATCCAAAAAAATACTTTCATATCATTACATTTTTAATATTTTTTGCTAACATATCATTGTAAACCATGCCGATGTCTAAAACGACGAGTAAAAAAGAATGGAAGTAATAGATCGCAAAATGTTAATCCAACTAATGTAATGTGATCGAAGATTTAGAATACCAATGGGCTTGCACGAATTAATTAATGGTACACCTACGTACCTCCCTGTACAGAGACAATGTGTATGGAACAGATGACTATAAAAATCATCGTAAGAACCATGCAAAGGGACAGAGCACGAGAAGAGTATTGCAGCTGCTTCCTCATCTTCGATTCTCACTTGCTCTGCTGCTTCTCTCCGGGAAGGCTTTATTTATATAGACCACCTGACCGAGAGGCACCAAGTTCCACCGGGCCGTTAGGCGTTGACCTAAGTCAACGATGATTTTTTGGGTGTCTCTTTCTGAAATTCTAGCGCAAATTGGCAGGTTAGTCGCCGTTTTTTCTCCAGGCCATTGTCGTTGTGTATTCCGGGAGACGGAGACCACAGCAACTTTCACTAAATGACTAAATCCAGGATAGAGCTGCTTATGGTACAGAGAACTCAAAGCGACATTTCGAGTGCCTAGGAACTGTGTGTGTGCCATTGCTATTCATGTCATGATCAATGTGGCCCAGAAGTATACCTTGGCCATTTGAAGCGCTACATACTAGACAAGGAATATGCTTCCGTAAAGGAATGCTCAGCTTGAAATGGAGGAGGCCGGCTCCGGTGGTGGTACCAAAGCTGGAGAGATCTGTGTTCCGTTCTCGAAGGTTCATCGCGTAGTTAGCGCTGTGATTGGATCAAGATTTTGACGGTTGCAAGAGGATGATTCTTCTGATGAGGAAGATATTATCTTAGAAGTGGAGGAAACCACAGCAACTTTCACTAAATGACTAAATCCAGGATAGAGCTGCAATTGTCGTTATGTATTCCGGGAGACGGTGACCACAGCAACTTTCACTAAATGACTAAATCCAGGATAGAGCTGCAATTGTCGTCAATCTTATCAGTCCATCCTGGAGGCTGGACTAAGGTAAAATCCACTGCAGTCACCATAAACAAGGTATAACATCAGTGTCCAAACTTGAGTAAATTCCACTGCATTCACCATAAACAAGGTATAATGTCGTCAGTGTCCAAACTTGAGTAAATTCCACTGAATTCACCATAAAACAAGGTATAATGTCGTCAGTTCCCAAACTTGAGTAAATTCCACTGCATTCACCATAAAACAAGGTATAATGTCGCCAGTTCCCAAACTTGGTAAATTCCACTTCGTTCACCATGCGGAAATTGTACCATGTTCACCTGTTACAGCACCAGAAACAGCGTTCCTGGGCGAAGCACTACCTCGTGGGTCGTGGTTCATACTCAAAAAGAGTAGATTGATGCCCTGGTATTGGCAGATCTGCAGTGTTTTCCCTTCATGCCCTGGTACAATTTATGCACAACCAATATCCAGTACATCAAAATAGTGTTTGACTATGGCACCTCGGTTGCGATTTGGTGAGGTCTGTACAAAATCTATTAATGGATACAACAGCACGATGTCAAGAATCACCATGGTCCTGTATCTGTTCTACGAACTATTTTCTTCTTTGCTGCCAACCCAATACTCTTTCACTGCAATCAATATTTTTCAGGCACATGGGAGCCATCTTCATGATCAAGTAGCTTGATTTCCACCGCATCCCCATCACTGTGCCCGCCACTGGCATGTATCAGGTCATATGTCCTAGGGTACGTAGAGAAGGCTTCGCACCTGACAACAACACAAAGTCACAATAACACAGGAACAGTTTCAACACATCAACATCTCATTTGACAATAAATACCAGAACAGAGAGATTTACGACTCACCAATCGTGGCATATGCCAATAAGACCTCGCTCATAGATGATACCAAGAGTGTTCCTCTCTGATGTCGTGGGCACAATGTTCATTACCCAGGACCAGGGAGAATCAAGCACCGCAGCAAAACTTCCCGGCCTGCATTCATGTCTGACTGGCTTCCTCCACTTGCGACTGGTAGGCCGACTTGCCTTTTTCCTCGCAGAGAACTTGACTAGTGGCTCAGTTCTTAGTGGTGGTGGAGTTGTGGAGGTAGCGAGACGGAGATAGATTGATTGGATTCTTCACCGAGTCTCTAGAGCTCATTTGTTGGTGAGGCTTGAACGTGCTCGGTTGTTCTTGTGGTTGTTGTGGTGCTTGACTGTGAGTTTGGTGTTCCGTTGTTTTGTTCGTGGCACTTCTTGGCCTGTGCGAGATCTGTTCTATTGTCTTGTGCGGCACTTCTTGTACCTCGATTCTACAGATTTGGTGTGCCCATGATTGCGGAAGGACACTGTATCTTCGTGAACCACATTGTTTTCACCGCTGCATAGCGGTGGCGATAGGTTTTCTGGGACAGCGTTGCCAACACGCCTTGTCTTGACTTCTTGTTGGTTTTGAGTGCCATCTCTGAACTCTTCAACTTCTGTATATCTATTGTGCTTAGTGTGCCATACTAGTGAGTTCATATCTATCTATGACTTGAGTTGCACTAGTATTGGGTGACTTGCATGATAGATCATGGGCTTAAGAATTGCTCAGTGAGGATACTGGTCATAGTGAGCACTCGTACCATTTCCATCGGCAAGTGGTGGCGAGTTAACCTGTAACATCTTGATTTTCTAAATACTTTTTAAAATGTGTAAAATAAATTAAAACTATTTTTGCTTTAGTGAGAATTCAAATTTGGGTTTTATTGGAAGGATTTGGGTTGTTGTGCCTCCTTGCTGGAAAGCTCAACAATTCCCCTGTAACCTATCTCTTTCGAGTCTTGTAGGTTTAGACTTCTTCTAAAGCTTAGACCTCGTCTCACCAGAGATACTCGTCGATGATCGGGCCTTCCTTCCTTTGAGCTTGGTCATTTGGACCTCTTTGTTGGTTTGAATCTCTTAGGGTTCAAACCTCTTTTATCTGTTCGCACTTCTCTTGATCTAAACTTCTTGTCGTCTGGACACCTCTTGATGCCCAGACCTCCTTTCATTCGGACCTCTATGCATCCCAATGGCTCTCTTGTGTGCCTTCGATTTTTCCTAAGATCATTTGAACCATCTTAACTTTTATTCTTGACCGAGAAGACCTCCTCGGGTAGAACCCTCTATGGAATGCCTCTGGAACCACTTCGCATGGACCTCCTTTGTACTTGGATCTAGCGGTCCAGACCTCCTCCCATTTTTAATCCAAGGGTCTAGACCTCCCATGCGTTATGTCCCTTCATGGACCTCCCCTTCGTTCTGAATCGGGCGGTTCAGACCTCCCTTTGATCTAAATCGACGGCTTGGACCTCCTCTCTTTGAATCAAAGGCCCGGACCTCCCCTGCGTCTGTCTGTTCTCTCGAGACCTCCTCCTCAGCTGGCTCTTGGTCGTTGGACCTCCTCCGGAGATCCAACCGCTTAGACCTCCTCGCTAGACCTCCCTTGGTGAGATCGGCCGTCGGGACCTCCCTGTCTGGACCTCCTTAACCCTTAGACCTCCTGTCCCTGGGCTTAGGACCTCCTAAGTCTGCTCGGACCTCCCCGAGAACCTCCTCTGCGGGGTAAGACCTCCCTATGGTTGACCTGTGTTGTTAATTTGACCTGGCCCCACTTGCCTTAGGCGTTCTCATTTCTTCCATACGTATGTACAGGGCATTTAATGTAGGTCTTGTCACGTCTAATCGTTCTCATCGTGGTATTTACTTTGAAGTGAGTCACTAAGCCGTACATGGATATTTTCTTTGTTCCTTCCATAGCGACTTCGTGTCTTTTAATGTACCTTTCACCGGGGTGGTGGTGACACACGCCTACGACAATCACCAACTTTTGACTTACCTCTATACTTATCCTTGGCACGTAAGTACCTAGTTTTCTTCACCACTTTGACTACACATAGTCAAACGTTCTAACACATCACCATTCTCCTTCTCCACACTCTGTTACTTTGGCTCTCGTCCAAGAACTTTTCCAGGAAGACCTTGGCTCCTCGACCTCCCCTTTCACCGTTACTTCCTTTACAGTAAGTTCCTTTGATGATCTGCTCCACCCTTGTTTTCACCCGGTGTCTTGGTGATCTTGTCCTTCACAGGACCTCCTTCTGTGGACTTCTTTTGAAACTCGAGGTGCTCGTGTGAGGACCTCCTCTCGACCTTGTGCAAGCATCTCTGCCTCTGGAACCTCTCGCCCTCTGCCTAGGTCACATCTTGGGACCTTCTCTAAAGACCTCTTTTTCCTTTGGTAAGCTAGACCTTCTCCAAAAGAACCTAATCTAAATACAATTCTTTTACAGTAATTGGGTTTTGGAGATTTCTTTGGAGTTCTCCTGGTTCTTTATTTGATTCTTTATTGGATCTCTGTTTGAATCTTCTTTGAATTTGCCTTCTATATATATGTAGATTGTGAAGATTAGGGAATCCGAAAGTTCTGAAGAAGAAGAATCTCTAAGTAGTGAGCAAGGCAAGTTGCATTCTTGATCATATTGCACCTAGTATATCAAATTAATTATGTCCGGTTTTAAAATGTATTGCACGCTTATTTCTATCAAGTTAGTTCAATACCGGTTTAACTTCATAGTTATACCCAGTTCCTTTGTATGACCTCTGTTGGTTTGATGCATGAACACATTGTCACCTTTAGGTCAAACTTGGCTATCTGAGAGTATGAGTCAAGACCATTTGAAAAACATATGCTCGTTATGCTTAGACCAAAAGCTGTTGATTTGGGGAAATCTTTACCAACATAACCAAATAATGTTTTAAATGTTTTCACCATGGCATTGGGTTGTCATGGAGGTATGAAAGTATTCTTTGGGAAGCAAAGAAAATGAAAATGGATTTAGACTGGGGCGAATTGGTTGGCTTGGTTGGTGCAAGTTTATGCAGGATCGTGCCTTTATGGTAGATCGATACCCTTGGGTTTGTGGAAGTCGCCCTAGTCGGGTTGAGGACCGGTCTTTGAGCGACCAATGCTAGGCCTATAATGGGTCGATGCCAAAATCGTGCAACCACATGTCTCGGCAAGGGGCGTGGGACTGGTGAATAATTTGCAAAACTCCACTACATCTTTGCTCCATTGGTGGTGTGGGAGGTCTTGTTGGCTAGTGGTCTTTGATGACCCATTGTTCCCATTTGGTGCAGAGGGGCTTCCACGGATGGCTATCCATAGGGGTGAAACCTTAGCAAGGAAAGGTGTGGTGGAGCAATGCATTGTAAAGGCCTTGTCATGAGCTCTAGATCTCTTACCTTTGGAAGTGAGAGGTGGTATTGACGAATGCCTGGGACAAACTAGAGTACTCATGTCGTGTGGGTAAAGTGCACAACCTCTGCAGAGTTAAATCTATTGAATAGCCGTGTCCACGGTCAAGGGCGTCTTGGCAAAGGCCACTTGAAGTTAGTTGTTGACTTTGGGAATTTCGAAATGATTTTCAAATCTATTTTGGGACCGCCGTCCCATGGGTTTGGGCGAGGAGCCTAATGTCGAGAGGTATCCTTCACCAAATAATGATGAATGCTATCCAAGCTGAAAAATTGCTTTGGTAAAATGAATTTTATCTATTGAAAGACACCTTTGAAACTCAATAATGGTACTTAAAAGAAAATTTGCTTTGTGCAAAATAACCATATTATGCCATCCTTGATTATCCCTTATGCATGTCATATTGTTAATCCACAGGTGCAACTTTGAGCACTGATGGTAGTGCTCACTCTTGCTCATTATAATTTTTGCCGGAGAAGACTTTGGTAGTGATGGAGATCAAAGCGGCTAGGTTATGCCTCGGTCACCGCCTGTGGCTTGTTGATGGACCCTTTTGCTTTTTTTACGCCCTTGTGTCTTTTGTGCTTGGCCCAAGGCCACCTTGTAATCAACTCTGTTAAATATTATGTTTCAATAAAGGTGTGTTTGGATGTTACCACCATTGTGTATTTCCTTTGTGAAGAGTGGCCATGATCCTTGGGGTGGCTCGGGTTTCACAGGAACTTGGGAGTAAGCTTGGACCTCCATGTCCTCACCGAGGAGGGTATGCGAAGGTCTTGAGGTGGACTCAGATCTCCACGACCTCCTGGAGGCTCGTGGGAGGTCTTGGGAACACTCTCGAGACCTCCTCGTTCTCCTCTGTTTGGCTATGGAAAGGTTCTCGGGTGCTCCTGGTTCTAAGACCTCTCTCGGGTTGTGATCTCTGGACCTCCGGGAGGTCTTCTGGACCTCTGGCGAGGTCTTGGTGGTCAGCCGAGAGGTCCTTTGTGGACCTCTGGGAGGTCTGCTGGACTTTCGAGAGGTCTGGAGGATCTCTCGGGAACCCTAGGATTGGGTCGTCACAAAAGTGGTATCGAGCACTTCGACATAGTCGTAACCTAGTAGAATGGTTATAGAATTTCAAAATTATTTTATGACAAAAGAAGAATAAAATGTTCTTTCTTACTTGGGTCATCTTTTCATCCTTACCTTCATACATTGCTTTTTTCTTACCTCAATCCCATCTTACCTTGTTTCTTTCTACACACCCATTTATTAAGTTAAATGGGTGCCTTATTCTGCAACTTCTTATTAGAGGTCTTGAGTTAAGTCGGTGCTTAGGACCTCCCTCAAAAAGGTAAGACACGAGTAGCATGATGTTTGGTGATTATAAACCTCGAAAAGGTTCTCCTGTTATTTCTTTTGCCTTGGTTTTCTTTTTGTCGAATTGTTTGGTTTGGGCTAGTTTCCTTAGCCTCTTCTCTTCTCTTTCCCGACCACGGTGTTTGGACATTATGGCCACCTCTGGAAATGGCGGTGGTCACTCAAGCCATCATAGCCGACAAGGTGAGGGAGAGGCCGAGAATAGAGGAGTTGAGGGTGGGCAAGGGCAACCAAAGACATCACAGCACCCCCACCTCCAGTTGGGGTCCTACAGACTCAAATAATGGCCAATCAAGCTCATCTAATAAACCTACTCTCACATCTGTTGCCAACACCCAATCTCTCGCAAGCCGCAGCGATAGCTCAACCTCAAGCTCAAGCTCCACCTCCACCAAGATCTACCATTCTGAATTTATGAGGTTCGTCCTCCAACCTTCTCCGGTAGTCTTGAGCCCATGGATCTTGATGGTGGTTAAGAGCGATGAGTAGGAAATTAGATATGGTGCAATGCATGAGATCATGAAAGGTGCTTTTGCTTCTCACCAACTCGGTGGACCGACCTCGAGTGGTGGGACAACTTTAATCAGTCCCATGCTGATCCTCAGGCCATCACATGGGATGAGTTCAAGAAAGCATTTCATCGTGCTCATCTCCCACCCGGCATGATGTCATTAAAGAGGACGAAATTCGTACCTTGAAGCAAAGCGATTGTCAATGAGTATATGCATAAATTTAACGATTAGCAAGATATGCTCCGGGATGTTACTCTTGATGAAAGCAAGCAAGAACACTTTTGGAAGGGTTGAATGATAATATTTCAGTTCATCTTGTTTCCCAGAACACATTGACTTCCAGCTGACTTGTGAGCAAGGCCATCCGACAAGAGGATAAACTCCAAAAGATGGAGGGCGAAGAGAAAGAAAGCGCAGAGGTTCAATCGGGAGGATTTCCTAAGTCTAGGACCTCTCGGTCCCGGACCTCTCAAAGACAAGTCCTCACGGACCTCCTCAAGGGCATCTGGGTCGAGCAGCGTACTAGCAAATCAAGTTATCATAGGACCTCTTCAGGAGTCAATTTCAAAAGAAACCTTCCATGACCTCCTCGTAGGAGTGACTTGTTTCTTTTGTAATGAAATTGGGCACTACGCTAATAAGTGCCCAAAGAAGCAACAAGTTCTTTGCATCGATCCGATCTGAACAAGGAGCATCGGCTCAAGGAAGTGCCTCAAGTGTGAAGCTTCTTTGCTAAGGTTATCAAAGGCCGTGTCACACATGTCACGGCAAAAGAGGCACATGATGCACTGATGTGGTTCTCGATGCGTTCCTGTCAATTCCGTACCGACTTAGTTTTATTTGACTCGGGGCTTCCCATTCTTTTGTTTCTAGCAAATTTGTGGGAAATTGTGGGTTGTCTACAATTCCTTTGGTAAACCCTATGCTAATACATGTCCGGGTATAGATATGAGGACTAATACCCTCTGCCCAAATCTCACCTTAGAGATTTACGAGTTTTATTTCATGCAGACTTGATAGTCTTGCCAACTCAAGGAATGGGCGTAATCCTTGGAATGGCTGGTTGGCTAAGAATAAAGGTCGATTGATTGTGCTACTAAGTCTATAACACTCACCAATGAACAAGGAAGTCGGGTAGAGTTTAAGCCAAAGACCTCCCTTAAGGCAGGACTTCTTCTAACTAATGTAAAGGAGGTAGTGAAGTGGAAGACCTACCAAATGGTCGAGAATATATGGATGTGTTCACGAGGAACTCCCCGAATGCCACGATAGGGACATTTCTTTTCTAATTGAATTGGTCCTGGGACAGCACCCATCTCAAAGAGACCTTACAGGATGCTGTGAATGAACTTGTAGAAGCAAGAAAGCAGATCCAAGAATTGAAGGAAAAAGGATTTATTAGACCAAGCTCTTCACCATGGGGAGCACACATGCTATTTGTTAAAAAAAAGAAGGCGAGAGCTTGAGAATGTGTGTGGATTATAGATCACTCAATGAGGTCACTATTAAGAATAAATATCCATTACCAAGGATAGATGACCTCTTTGACCAACAAGGGGCAAGTGTGTTCTCCAAAATAGACCTAAGGTGCAGTTACCATCAACTTAAATCGGGCGGAGGACATCCCTAAAGCGCATTTACCACGGTATGGACTATATGAGTTCAACTGTGATGTCATTTGGGTGACAAATGCTCCGACTTATTTTATGAGCATGATGAACAAAGTATTCATGGACTTCCTTGACAAGTTTGTAGTGGTATTTATTGATGATATTCTCATCTATTCCAAAAATGAAGCAGAACATGAGGAACACCTAAGAATGGTGTTGGGAAGACTTAGAAAGCGGCTGACTCTATGCCAAGTTTAGTAAATGTGAATTTTGGCTAAGTCAAGTAGCCTTCTTAGGTCATATTATTTCAGCCAAAGGTATAGCTGTAGACCCATCAAAGGTGGAAGCGGTCCTGAACTGGAGACCTCCTAAAACAGTGACTGAGGTAAGAAGTTTCCTTGGACTAGCTGGTTATTATAGAAGATTTATTAAAGACTTTTCTAAGACTGCTAGACCTCTTACTCAACTTCTGAAAAAGGAAAAGAGGTTTGAGTGGACTAAGACCTGTGAACAAAGTTTTCAGAGATTGAAGGAAAAGCTTACCACCGCTCCTGTGTTGATACTCCCAGACATTCAAAAAGACTTTGAAGTATTTTGTGATGCATCCCATCAAGGTCTGGGCTGTGTGTTAATGCAAGATAGAAGGGTAGTGGCATATGCCTCTAGACAGTTGAGACCTCATGAGGAGAACTACCCAACACATGATCTTGAACTAGCAGCTGTTGTGCATGCCTTAAAGATATGGCGGCACTACCTCATTGGCAACCGATGTGAGGTATACACTGACCACAAAAGTTTGAAATATATTTTCACACAAAAGAGCTGAACTTAAGACAAAGGAGGTGGTTAGAATTAATTAAGGACTATGACCTTGGGATACACTATCACCCTGTAAAGCCAACACGATGGTGATGCTTTAAGCGAAAAGGATCTTGTAATACCTTGTCGGTCCAAAGAACAACAACCAAGACTATATGAAATGAAGTACCTCAACGGAGATAGTAGAGCAAAGGTCGTGTGAACACCTTGGAGGTACATCAATTGTCTGGACCAAATCAAAGAACGAGAAGAAAGAGATGAAGACATCCAAGACATCAAGAGAAATATGAGAAGAGGTAAAGCCCGTGCTTTCTTGAAGAACAAGGAGTAGTATGGTTTGGTAGCGAATCAGGTGCCAAACAACCGGGAGATCAAACAACTCATTTTGGTGGAAGCACACGGATCACCATACTCCATCCACCAGGCAAACACCAAAATGTATCAAGACCTTAAAGAGTCTTGGTGGACGGTATGAAGCAAGATGTGGCTAAGTATGTGGCCCAATGTGATGTGTGTATGAGAGTTAAGGCTCTACACCAAAAACCCTTGAGTTTGTTACAACCCTTGCCCATACCCGAATGGAAATGGGAGCAAGTGGGCATGGATTTTATCTTTGGATTGCCTAGGACCCAACAGGTATGATTCCATATGGGTGGTGGTTGATAGACTAACTAAGGTAGCCCATTTCATACCGATTAAGACCACCTATAGTAGCAATGTCTTGGCAGATCTATATATGGCGTAATTGTTTGTTTACATGGAGTGCCCAAAAGAATAGTATCGACAGAGGATCACAATTTACCTCAAGGTTTTGGCAAAGTTTGCATGAGGCTCTAGGTACTAAACTCAATTTTAGTACTGACCTACCATCCTCAACCGATGGGCAAGCAGAGAGGTAAACCAAATATTGGAAGATATGCTTAGGGCATGTGCCTGGATTTTGGAAAAATTTGGGACAAAAACTTGCCCTATCTGAATTTTCTTTCAATAATAGCTATCAAGCTAGCCTACAAATGTCTCCATTTGAGGCTTTGTATGGAAGACCTTGTAGAACACCTCTCCTCGGGATGAAGTTGGAGAACATCAAGCTGTATGGGCGGACACGATCAAAGATGCCGAGAGCAAAGTGAAATTGATTAAGGAGCGATTGAGAGTGGCCAGATCCGACAAAAGAGCTATCTTGACACCGACGAGGGATTTATCTTTTGAGGTTGGTGATTTTGTATACCTCGAGTAACACCAATTCGGGAGTTAGAAGATTTGGATGAGAGGTAAGTTGGCACCAAGATATGTAGGACCATACAAGATCTTAGCAAGACAAGGTGAAGTAGCATATAAACTGGAACTTCGAGTCCTTGGCGGCAATACACAACATTTTTCATGTATCACAACTAAGGAAATGCCTACGGGTTCTGAAGATCATCTTTAGATGGAGGACACGGACTTACAAGAAGACCTTACATATGTGGGCGACCCATTAAAATTCGGATGTTGCAGAGCGAGTCACCGTAAGTAGAATTATCAAATCATACAAGGTGCGGTGGAGCCATCATCCGAAAGTGAAGCTACATGGGAAAAAGAAGAGGACCTCAAGATCAACTACCCTACCTCTTTCTTGATTCTGTTTGAATCTCGAGGTCGAGATTCTTTTAAAGGGGTAGGTTTGTAACATCTTGATTTTCTAAATACTTTTTAAAATGTGTAAAATAAATTAAAACTATTTTTGCTTTAGTGAGAATTCAAATTTGGGTTCTATTGGAAGGATTTGGGTTGTTGTGCCTCCTTCTTTGGAAAGCTCAACAATTCCCTGTAACCTATCTCTTTCGAGTCTTGTAGGTTTAGACTTCCTCTAAAGCTTAGACCTCGTCTCACCAGAGATACTCGCATGATCAGGCCTTCCTTCCTTTGAGCTTGGTCATTTGGACCTCTTTGTTGGTTTGAATCTCTTAGGGTTCAAACCTCTTTTATGCTCAGACTTCTCTTGATCTAAACTTCTTGTCGTCTGGACACCTCTTGATGCAGACCTCCTTTCATTCGGACCTCTATGCATCCCAATGGCTCTCTTGTGTGCCTTGATTTTTCCTAAGATCATTTGAACCATCTTAACTTTTATTCTTGACCGAGAAGATCTCCTCGGGTAGAACCCCTCTATGGAATGCCTCTGGAACCACTTCGCATGGACCTCCTTTGTACTTCATCTAGCGGTCCAGACCTCCTCCCATTTTTAATCCAAGGGTCTAGACCTCCCATGCGTTATGTCCCTTCATGGACCTCCCCTTCGTTTTGAATCGGGCGGTTCAGACCTCCCCTTTGATCTAAATCGGACGGCTTGGACCTCCCTCACTTTGAATCCAAAGGCCCAGACCTCCCTGCGTCTGTTCTCTGAGGACCTCCTCCTCGCGGCTCTTGGTCGTTGGACCTCCTCTCGGAGATCCAACCGCTTAGACCTCCTCGCTAGACCTCCCTTGGTGAGATCTGACCGTCGGGACCTCCCCTGTCTGGACCTCCTTAACCTTTAGACCTCCTGCCCACGGGCTTAGGACCTCCTAAGCTGCTCGGACCTCCACGAGAACCTCCTCTGCGGGGTAAGACCTCCCTATGGTTGACGGTGATGTTGTTAATTTGTGGCCCACTTGCCACCTTAGGCGTTCTCATTTCTTCCGCCGTATGTACAGGGCATTTAATGTAGGTCTTGTCACGTCTAATACGTTCTCATCGTGGTATTTACTTTGAAGTGAGTCACTAAGCCGTACATGGATATTTTTCTTTGTTCCTTCCATAGCGACTTCGTGTCTTTTAATGTACCTTTCACCGGTGGTGGTGGTGACACCTTACGACAATCACCAACTTTTGACTTACCTCTATACTTATCCTTGCACGTAAGTACCTAGTTTTCTTCACCACTTTGACTACACATAGGTGAAACGTTCTAACACATCACCCTTCTCCTTCTCCACACTCTGTTACTTTGGCTCTCGTCCAAGAACTTTTCCAGGAAGACCTTGGCTCCTCGACCTCCCCTTTCACCCGTTACTTCCTTTACAGTAAGTTCCTTTGATGATCTGCTCCACCCTTGTTTTCACCCGGTGTCTTGGTGATCTTGTCCTTCACAGGACCTCCTTTGTGGACTTCTTTTGAAACTCGAGGTGCTCGTGTGAGGACCTCCTCTCTGACCTTGTGCAAGCATCTCGCCTCTGGAACCTCTCGCCTCTGCCTAGGTCACATCTTGGGACCTTCTCTAAAGACCTCTTTTTCCTTTGGTAAGCTAGACCTTCTCCAAAAGAACCTAATCTAAATATAATTCTTTTACGTAATTGGGTTTTGGAGTTTTCTTTGGAGTTCTTTTGATTCTTTATTGGATCTCTGTTTGAATCTTCTTTGAATTTGCCTTCTATATATATGTAGATTGTGAAGATTAAGGGAATCGAAAGTTACAAGAAGAAGAATCTCTAAGTAGTGAGCAAGGCAAGTTGCATTCTTGATCATATTGCACCTAGTATATCAAATTAATTATGTCCGGTTTTAAAATGTATTGCACGCTTATTTCTATCAAGTTAGTTCAATACCGCTTTTAACTTCATAGTTATACCCAGTTCCTTTGTATGACCTCTGTTGGTTTGGCAGAACACATTGTCACCTTTAGGTCAAACTTGGCTATCTGAGTATGAGTCAAGACCATTTGAAAAACATATGCTCGTTATGCTTAGACCAAAAGCTGTTGATTTGGGAAATCTTTACCAACATAACCAAATAATGTTTTAAATGTTTTCACCATGGCATTGGGTTGTCATGGAGGTATGAAAGTATTCTTTGGGGAAGCAAAGAAAATGAAAATGGATTTAGACGGGGCGAATTGGTTGGCTTGGTTGGTGCAAGTTTATGCAGGATCGTGCCTTTATGGTAGATCGATACCCTTGGGTTTGTGGAAGTCGCCCTAGTCGGTTGAGGACCGGTCTTTGGCGACCAATGCTAGGCCTATAATGGGTGATGCCAAAATCGTGCAACCACATGTCTCGGTGTGTGGGCGTGGGACTGGTGAATAATTTGCAAAACTCCACTACATCTTTGCTCCATTGGTGGTGTGGGAGGTCTTGTTGGCTAGTGGTCTTTGATGACCCATTGTTCCCTTTGGTGCAAGAGGGCTTCACGGATGGCTATCCATAGGGGGTGAAACCTTAGCAAGGAAAGGCGTGGTGGAGCAATGCATTGTAAAAGCCTTGTCATGAGCTCTAGATCTCTTACCTTTGGAAGTGAGAGGTGGTATTGACGAATCTTGGGACAAACTAGAGTACTCATGTCGTGTGGGTAAAGTGCACAACCTCTGCGAGTTAAATCTATTGAATAGCCGTGTCCACGGTCAAGGGCGTCTTGGCAAAGGCCACTTGAAGTTAGTTGTTGACTTTGGGAATTTCGAAATGATTTTCAAATCTGTTTTGGGAATTTAGTCCCATGGGTTTGGGCGAGGAGCCTAATGTCGAGGGTATCCTTCACCAAATAATGATGAATGCTATCCAACTGAAAAATTGCTTTGGTAAAATGAATTTTATCTATTGAAAGACACCTTTGAAACTCAATAATGGTACTTAAAAGAAAATTTGCTTTGTGCAAAATAACCATAATATGCCATCCTTGATTATCCCTTATGCATGTCATATTGTTAATCCACGGGTGCAACTTGCGAGCACACGATGGTAGTGCTCACTCTTGCTCATTATAATTTTTGCGGGGAGAAGACTTTGGTAGTGATGGAGATCAAAGCGACTAGGTTATGCCTCGATCATTTGCACTGTGGCTTGTTGATGGACCCTTTTGCTTTCTTCGCTCTTGTGTAATTGTGCTTGGCCCAAGGCCACCTTGTAATCAACTCTGTTAAATATTATGTTTCAATAAAGGTGTGTTCGGATGTTACCACCATTGTGTATTTCTTTGTGAAGAGTAGCCATGATCCTTGGGGTGGCTCGGGTTTCACAGGAACTTGGGAGTAAGCTTGGACCTCCATGTCCTCACCGAGGAGGGTATCACGAAGGTCTTGAGGTGGACTCAGATCTCCACGACCTCCCTGGAGGCTCGTGGGAGGTCTTGGAACACTCTCGAGACCTCCTCGTTCTCCTCTGTTTGGCTATGGAAAGGTTCTCGGGTGCTCCTGGTTCTAAGACCCTCTCTCGGGTTGTGATCTCTGGACCTCCAGGAGGTCTTCTTTGGACCTCTGGCAGGTCTTGGTGGTCAGCCCGAGAGGTCCTTTGTGGACCTCTGGGAGGTCTCTTTGGACTTTCAGAGGTCTGGAGGATCTCGGGAACCCTAGGATTGGGTCGTCACAAAAGTGGTATCGAGCACTTTCGATATGTAGCCGTAACCTAGTAGAATGGTTATAGAATTTCAAAATTATTTTATGACAAAAGAAGAATAAAATGTTCTTTCTTACAGGTCATCTTTTCATCCTTACTTTCATACATTGCTTTTTCTTATCTCAATCCTATCTTACCTTGTTTCTTTCTACACACCCATTTATTAAGTTAAATGGATCATTTTATTCTGCAACTTCTTATTAGAGGTCTTGAGTTAAGTCTGGTGCTTAGGACCTCCCTCCAAAAGGTAAGACACGAGTAGCATGATGTTTGGTGATTATAAACCTCGAAAAGGTTCTCCTGTTATTTCTTTTGCCTTGGTTTTCTTTTTTGTCAATTGTTTGGTTTGGGCTAGTTTCCTTAGCCTCTTCTCTTCTCTTTTCCCACCACGGTGTTTGGACATTATGGCCACCTCTGGAGATGGCGGTGGTCACTCAAGCCATCATAGCCGCATGGTGAGGGAGGCCGAGAATAGAGGAGTTGAGGGTGGGCAAGGGCAACCTTGACATCACGCCCACCCCCACCTCCGGTTGGGGGTCCTACAGACTCAAATAATGGCCAATCAAGCTCATCTAATAAACCTACTCTCACGATCATTGCCAACACCCAATCTCTGCAAGCTGCAGCATAGCTCAACCTCAAGCTCAAGCTCCACCTCCACCAAGATCTACCATTGCTGAATTTATGAGGTTCGTCCTCCAACCTTCTCCGGTAGTCTTGAGCCCATGGATCTTGATGGTGGTTAAGAGCGATGAGTAGGAAATTAGATATGGTGCAATGCATGATCATGAAAGGGTGCTTTTTGCTTCTCACCAACTCGATGGACCCGACCTACGAGTGGTGGGACAACTTTAATCAGTCCCATCTCGATCCTCGAGCCATCACATGGGATGAGTTCAAGAAAGCATTTCATCGTGCTCATCTCCCACTTTGGCATGATGTCATTAAAGAGGACGAATTCCGTACCTTGAAAGCAAAGCGATCGTCTTGTCAATGAGTATATGCATAAATTTAACCGATTAGCAAGATATGCTCAGGGGATGTTGCTCTTGATGAAAGCAAGCAAGAACACTTTTGGAAGGGTTGAATGATAATATTTCGTTCATCTTGTTTCCCAGAACACACCGACTTCCAATGACTTGTGAGCAAGGCCATCCGACAAGAGGATAAACTCCAAAAGATGGAGGGCCGAAGAGAAAGAAAAGCGCATGAGGTTCAATCGGGAGGATTTCCTAAGTCTAGGACCTCTCGGTCCCGGACCTCTCGGACAAGTCCTCACGGACCTCCTCAAGGGCATCGGGTCGAACAACGTACTAGCAAATCAAGTTATCATAGGACCTCTTCAGGGGTCAATTTCAAAAAAACCTTCCATGACCTCCTCGGTAGGAGTGACTTGTTTCTTTTGTAATGAAATTGGGCACTACGCTAATAAGTGCCCAAAGAAGCAACAAGTTCTTTGCATCATCCGATCTGAACAAGGAGCATCGGCTCAAGGAAGTGCCTCAAGTGTGAAGCTTCTTTGCTAAGGTTATCAAAGGCCGTGTCACACATGTCACGGCAAAAGAGGCACATGATGCACTGATGTGGTTCTCGATCGTTCCTGTCAATTCCGTACCGACTTAGTTTTATTTGACTCGGGGCTTCCCATTCTTTTGTTTCTAGCAAATTTGTGGGAAATTGTGGGTTGTCTACAATTCCTTTGGTAAACCCTATGCTAATACATGTCCGGGTATAGATATGAGGACTAATACCCTCTGCCCAAATCTCACCTTAGAGATTTACGGAGTTTTATTTCATGCAGACTTGATAGTCTTGCCAACTCAAGGACCGGGCGTAATCCTTGGAATGAACTGGTTGGCTAAGAATAAAGGTCGATTGATTGTGCTACTAAGTCTATAACACTCACCAATGAACAAGGAAGTCGGGTAGAGTTTAAGCCAAAGACCTCCCTTAAGACAGGACTTCTTCTAACTAATGTAAAGGAGGTAGTGAAGCTGGAAGACCTACCAGTGGTCAGAGAATATATGGATGTGTTCCACGAGGAACTCCTGGAATGCCACGATAGGGACATTTCTTTTCTAATTGAATTGGTCCTCGACAGCACCCATCTCAAAGAGACCTCACAGGATGCACGTGAATGAACTTGTAGAATCAAGAAAGCAGATCCAAGAATTGAAGGAAAAATGATTTATTAGACCAAGCTCTTCACCATGGGGAGCACTGTGCTATTTGTTAAAAAGAAAGACAAGAGTGCTTGAGAATGTGTGTGGATTATAGATCACTCAATGAGGTCACTATTAAGAATAAATATCCATTACCAAGGATAGATGACCTCTTTGACCAACAAGGGGGCAAGTGTGTTCTCCAAAATAGACCTAAGGTGCAGTTACCATCAACTTAAAATCGGGCGAGAGGACATCCCTAAAGCTGCATTTACCACGGTATGGACTATATGAGTTCTTTGTGATGTCATTTGATGACAAATGCTCCGACTTATTTTATGAGCATGATGAACAAAATATTCATGGACTTCCTTGACAAGTTTGTAGTGGTATTTATTGATGATATTCTCATCTATTCCAAAAATGAAGCGAACATGAGGAACACCTAAGAATGGTGTTGGGAAGACTTAGAAGCAAAGCACTCTATGCCAAGTTTAGTAAATGTGAATTTTGGCTAAGTCAAATAGCCTTCTTAGGTCATATTATTTCAGCCAAAGGTATAGCTGTAGACCCATCAAAGGTGGAAGCGGTCTGGCTCGAGACCTCCTAAAAGCAGTGGTCGAGGTAAGAAGTTTCCTTGGACTAGCTGGTTATTATAGAAGATTTATTAAAGACTTTTCTAAGACTGCTAGACCTCTTACTCAACTTCTGAAAAAGGAAAAGAGGTTTGAGTGGACTAAGACCTGTGAACAAAGTTTTCAGAGATTGAAGGAAAAGCTTACCACCGCTCCTGTGTTAGTGCTTCCAGACATCCAAAAAGACTTTGAAGTATTTTGTGATGCATCCCATCAAGGTCTGGGGTGTGTGTTAATGCAAGATAGAAGGGTAGTGGCATATGCCTCCAGACAGTTGAGACCTCATGAGGAGAACTACCCAACACATGATCTTGAACTAGCAAATTGTGCATGCCTTAAAGATATGGCGGCACTACCTCATTGGCAACCGATGTGAGGTATACACTGACCACAAAAGTTTGAAATATATTTTCACACAAGCAGTGAACTTAAGACAAAGGAGGTGGTTAGAATTAATTAAGGACTATGACCTTGGGATACACTATCACCCTGTAAAGCCAACACAAAGGGTGATGCTTTAAGCGAAAAGGATCTTTGTAATACCTTGTCGGTCCAAGCAACAACAACCAAGACTATATGAGGAAATGAAGTACCTCAACGGAGATAGTAGAGCAAGGTGTGAACACCTTGGAGGTACATCAATTGTCTGGACCAAATCAAAGAACAAGAAGAAAGAGATGAAGACATCCAAGACATCAAGAGAAATATGAGAAGAGGTAAAGCCCGGGCTTTCTTGAAGATGAACAAGGAGTAGTATGGTTTGGTAGCGAATCGTGTGCCAAACAACGGAGATCAAACAACTCATTTTGGTGGAAGCACACGGATCACCATACTCCATCCACCCGGCGACACCAAAATGTATCAAGACCTTAAGAGAAGTCTTGGTGGACGAGTATGAAGCAAGATGTGGCTAAGTATGTGGCCCAATGTGATGTGTGTATGAGAGTTAAGGCTCTACACCAAAAACCTTGAGTTTGTTACAACCCTTGCCAATACACGAATGGAAATGGGAGCAAGTGGGCATGGATTTTATCCTTTGGATTGCCCGGGACTCAATCTGGGTATGATTCCATATGGGTGGTGGTTGATAGACTAACTAAGGTAGCCCATTTCATACCGATTAAGACCACCTATAGTAGCAATGTCTTGGCGAGATCTATATATGGCGTAATTGTTTGTTTACATGGAGTGCCCAAAAGAATAGTATCGCACAGAGGATCACAATTTACCTCAAGGTTTTGGCAAAGTTTGCATGAGGCTCTAGGTACTAAACTCAATTTTAGTCTGACCTACCATCCTCAAACCGATGGGCAAACAGAGAGGGTAAACCAAATATTGGAAGATATGCTTAGGGCATGTGCCTGGATTTTGGAAAAAATTTGGGACAAAAACTTGCCCTATCTTGAATTTTCTTTCAATAATAGCTATCAAGCTAGCCTACAAATGTCTCCATTTGAGGCTTTGTATGGAAGACCTTGTAGAACACCTCTCCTCGGGATGAAGTTGGAGAACATCAAGCTGTATGGGCGGACGATCAAAGATGCCGAGAGCAAAGTGAAATTGATTAAGGAGCGATTGAGAGTGGCCCATCCAGATAAAAGAGCTATCTTGACACCGGCGTAGGGATTTATCTTTTGAGGTTGGTGATTTTGTATACCTCGAGTAACACCAATTCGGGAGTTAGAAGATTTGGATGAGAGGTAAGTTGGCACCAAGATATGTAGGACCATACAAGATCTTAGCAAGACAAGGTGAAGTAGCATATAAACTGGAACTTCCAGAGTCCTTGGCGGCAGTACACAACATTTTTCATGTATCACAACTAAGGAAATGCCTACGGTTCCTGAAGATCATATCGCGATGGAGGACACGGACTTACAAGAAGACCTTACATATGTGGGCGACCCATTAAAATTACGGATGTTGCAGAGCGAGTCACCGAAGTAGAATTATCAAATCATACAAGGTGCGAGTGGAGCCATCATCCGGAAAGTGAAGCTACATGGGAAAAAGAAGAGGACCTCAAGATCAACTACCCTACCTCTTTTGTTGATTTGTTTGAATCTCGAGGTCGAGATTCTTTTAAGGGGTAGGTTTGTAACATCTTGATTTTCTAAATACTTTTTAAAATGTGTAAAATAAATTAAAACTATTTTTGCTTTAGTGAGAATTCAAATTTGAGTTCTATTGGAAGGATTTGGGTTGTTGTGGCTCCTTCTTTGGAAAGCTCAACAATTCCTCAGTAACCTATCTCTTCGAGTCTTGTAGGTTTAGACTTCCTCTAAAGCTTAGACCTCGTCTCACCAGGAGATACTCGCATGATCAGGCCTTCCTTCCTTTGAGCTTGGTCATTTGGACCTCTTTGTTGGTTTGAATCTCTTAGGGTTCAAACCTCTTTTCTGTTCAGACTTCTCTTCAGTCTAAACTTCTTGTCGTCTGGACACCTCTTGATGCCCAGACCTCCTTTCATTCGGACCTCTATGCATCTCAATGGCTCTCTTGTGTGCCTTCGATTTTTCCTAAGATCATTTGAACCATCTTAACTTTTATTCTTGACCGAGAAGATCTCCCTCGGGTAGAACCCCTCTATGGAATGCCTCTGGAACCACTTCGCATGGACCTCCTTTGTACTTCATCTAGCGGTCCAGACCTCCTCCCATTTTTAATCCAAGGGTCTAGACCTCCCATGCGTTATGTCCCTTCATGGACCTCCCCTTCGTTTTGAATCGGGCGGTTCAGACCTCCCTTTGATCTAAATCGACGGCTTGGACCTCCTCACTTTGAATCCAAAGGCCAGACCTCTCCTGGCGTCTGTTCTCGAGGACCTCCTCCTCGCATGGCTCTTGGGCGTTGGACCTCCTCTCGGAGATCCAACCGCTTAGACCTCCTCGCTAGACCTCCCTTGGTGAGATCTCGACCGTCGGGACCTCCCCTGTCTGGACCTCCTTAACCTTTAGACCTCCTCGTCCTCGGGCTTAGGACCTCCTAAGTGCTCGGACCTCCACGAGAACCTCCTCTGCGGGGTAAGACCTCCCTATGGTTGACCAGATGTTGTTAATTTGATGCCCCACTTGCCCGCCTTAGACGTTCTCATTTCTTCCGCCACGTATGTACAGGGCATTTAATGTAGGTCTTGTCACGTCTAATACGTTCTCACACGTGGTATTTACTTTGAAGTGAGTCACTAAGCCGTACATGGATATTTTTCTTTGTTCCTTCCCATAGCGACTACGTGTCTTTTAATGTACCTTTCACCTGGTGGTGGTGACACGCCTACGACAATCACCAACTTTTGACTTACCTCTATACTTATCCTTGGCACGTAAGTACCTAGTTTTCTTCACCACTTTGACTACACATAGATCAAACGTTCTAACACATCACCCTTCTCCTTCTCCACACTCTGTTACTTTGGCTCTCGTCCAAGAACTTTTCCAGGAAGACCTTGGCTCCTCGACCTCCCTTTCACCCGTTACTTCCTTTACAGTAAGTTCCTTTGATGATCTGCTCCACCCTTGTTTTCACCGGTGTCTTGGTGATCTTGTCCTTCACAGACCTCCTTTACGTGGACTTCTTTTGAAACTCGAGGTGCTCGTGTGAGGACCTCCTCTCTGACCTTGTGCAAGCATCTCGCCTCTGGAACCTCTCGCCTCTGCCTAGGTCACATCTTCGGGACCTTCTCTAAAGACCTCTTTTTCCTTTGGTAAGCTAGACCTTCTCCAAAAGAACCTAATCTAAAATATAATTCTTTTCTGTAATTGGGTTTTTGGAGTTTTCTTTGGAGTTCTTTTGATTCTTTATTGGATCTCTGTTTGAATCTTCTTTGAATTTGCCTTCTATATATATGTAGATTGTGAAGATTCCGGGGAATCCGAAAGTTCTGAAGAAGAAGAATCTCTAAGTAGTGAGCAAGGCAAATTGCATTCTTGATCATATTGCACCTAGTATATCAAATTAATTATGTCCAGTTTTAAAATGTATTGCACGCTTATTTCTATCAAGTTAGTTCAATACCAGTTTTAACTTCATAGTTATACCCAGTTCCTTTGTATGACCTCTGTTGGTTTGGTACAGAACACATTGTCACCTTTAGGTCAAACTTGGCTAATACAGTAGTATGAGTCAAGACCATTTGAAAAACATATGCTCGTTATGCTTAGACCAAAAACTGTTGATTTGGGGAAATCTTTACCAACATAACCAAATAATGTTTTAAATGTTTTCACCATGGCATTGGGTTGTCATGGAGGTATGAAAGTATTGCTGGGGAAGCAAAGAAAATGAAAATGGATTTAGATGGGCTAATTGGTTGGCTTGGTTGGTGCAAGTTTATGCACGGATCGTGCCTTTATGGTAGATCGATACCCTTGGGTTTGTGGAAGTCGCCCTAGTCATTAAGGACCGGTCTTTGAGCGACCAATGCTAGGCCTATAATGGTGATGCCAAAATCGTGCAACCACATGTCTCAGTGTGGGGCGTGGGACTGGTGAATAATTTGCAAAACTCCACTACATCTTTGCTCCATTGGTGGTGTGGGAGGTCTTGTTGGCTAGTGGTCTTTGATGACCCATTGTTCCCATCTGGTGCAAGAGGGGCTTCACGGATGGCTATCCATAGGGGTGAAACCTTAGCAAGGAAAGGCGTGGTGGAGCAATGCATTGTAAAAGCCTTGTCATGAGCTCTAGATCTCTTACCTTTGGAAGTGAGAGGTGGTATTGACGAATCTTGGGACAAACTAGAGTACTCATGTCGTGTGGGTAAAGTGCACAACCTCTGCAGAGTTAAATCTATTGAATAGCCGTGTCCACGGTCAAGGACGTCTTGGCAAAGGCCACTTGAAGTTAGTTGTTGACTTTGGGAATTTTCGAAATGATTTTCAAATCTGTTTGGGACCGCCGTCCCATGGGTTTGGGCAGGAGCCTAATGTCGAGGGTATCCTTCACCAAATAATGATGAATGCTATCCAAGCGAAAAATTGCTTTGGTAAAATGAATTTTATCTATTGAAAGACACCTTTGAAACTCAATAATGGTACTTAAAAGAAAATTTGCTTTGTGCAAAATAACCATAATATGCCATCCTTGATTATCCCTTATGCATGTCATATTGTTAATCCACAGGTGCAACTTGCGCAGCACAGTGGTAGTGCTCACTCTTGCTCATTATAATTTTTGCGAGAAGACTTTGGTAGTGATGGAGATCAAAGCACTAGGTTATGCCTCGGTCGGTACTGTGGCTTGTTGATGGACCCCTTTTGCTTTCTTCTGCTCTTGTGTAATTGTGCTTGGCCCAAGGCCACCTTGTAATCAACTCTGTTAAATATTATGTTTCAATAAAGGTGTGTTCTGGATGTTACCACCATTGTGTATTTCCTTTGTGAAGAGTGGCCATGATCCTTGGGGTGGCTCGGGTTTCACAGGAACTTGGGAGTAAGCTTGGACCTCCATGTCCTCACCGAGGAGGGTATGCAGAAGGTACTGAGGTGGACTCAGATCTCCACGACCTCCCTTGGAGGCTCGTGGGAGGTCTTGGGAACACTCTCAGACCTCCTCGTTCTCCTCTGTTTGGCTATGGAAAGGTTCTCGGGTGCTCCCTGGTTCTAAGACCCTCTCTCGGGTTGTGATCTCCTGGACCTCCGGGAGGTCTTGGCTGACCTCTGGCGGTCTTGGTGGTCACCGAGAGGTCCTTGTGGACCTCTGGGAGGTCTGCTGGACTTTCCAGAGGTCTGGAGGATCTCTCGGGAACCCTAGGATTGGTCGTCACAAGATTACCACAACATTTTTTCCGGTTGTTGTAGTAGTAATGATTTTTTTAATTAGTAATAATTGTTAATAGCAAAACATGCGACAAAAACATGTCAATTTTACGATATGCTGATGACATTAATATTTTTTTGAATAATGATTTAGAGCAAGCAAAAAATCTCAAACTTATTTTATGTGTCTTTGAACAATTATCATGTTTAAAGATTGATTTTCATAAGAGTGAGACTTTCTGTTTTGGTAAGGCCAAAGAAGTTGAACAGCAATATACCCATTTATTTGGTTGTGAAGTGAGTGTTTTTCCTTTCAGGTACTTAGGTATTCCAATTCACTTCAAAAAATTAAGGAATAATGATTGGAAAGTGGTTGAGGATAGAGTTGAAAAGAAACTTAGTAGTTGGAAAGAAAAAAAATTATCTGTTGGTGGACGATTAGTTCTAATTAACACGGTGTTAAGTAGTGTACTAATGTTTATGTTATCTTTTTTTAGGTTCCTAAAGAAGTTATTAAAAGACTTGATTTTTATCGGTCTAGATTTTATTGGCGAGGTGACAATCATAAGTAAATATAGACTTACTAAATGGAGTTTCTTGTGTTCACTCAAAGAGCGTGGTGGTCTAGACATTGAACTTAGGCATTCAAAATAAAAGTTTACTAGGGAAATTGTTGTTTAAGTTGCTTAATGAAGAAGGGGAGTGACAATCTTTGCTAACAAGAAAATATTTAG